>JACVVK020000145.1:427500-500000 GCA_018292915.2 Batillaria attramentaria
ACAGCTTATTTCTTTTATGTGTGTGTGTGTGTGTGTGTGTGTGTGTGTGTGTGTGTGTGTGTGTGTGTGTGTGTGTGTTTGTTTGTTGTTTGTTTTTCTTTGTACAAAATTTTGTGACCATGTGTGTTTTCACGTAACATGTCACTAGAAATGTGAACGTATCTGTCTGTCACATAAAGTATATGTATTTACGTACATGTAAAAAAAAAAGACAAATTAAAAAAAAAAACTTAAAAAAGAACAGCAGGGGGAAATAATATAGTGCGTTTAATATTGCAGTAGCCCACGGGTTTTGGCGATAATCTTTTATGGAGCCACTTTCGTAAACCTACTGAAGAGGAAAAGTTGTTCCTGACCTAGCAACGTGATTTATTTCTTGGCACTCGGGGTTGTCAGTTCTCCCTTTCGTCTCGGCGTAAGTGAACTTTTCAGTGAGAACGCGAGTTGGAAAAATTACAGAATCCAAATTAGCCTAAAATATACATTCCAAAAGCCTCAACTGACCATGACGAAAAGAGTAATCGCGTTCAAGTAATTGACGTATGCTCTTAACAAAATCTTCATGACACAGCAAGAAACAGTGACGTCAATGAATGACGTCAAAGTTTTATTTTAGAATAATTGTTACATTCCTTGAAAATAAGGAATTTTTGTGAGGTTTACAAACAGAAAACAAGTTACAATGTCAATTTTGGGTTGTTTCACTTAAGCTGAGGAAAAAACGGTGAAACTAATAACCCCGACTGTCATGAAATAAATTAGGTCACTAGACCAAGATAAACCGTTTCTCTTTGATAGGTATACTAATGTGACGTTATAAAAATTAAGTTACCGCCGAAAATCGTTGGCGACTGAATTACCAAACGCACCATACACGTTTGGCTACTTCGTTGTTGTGTTTGTTTTTATTCGTATGTAACCTATACAATAAAAAAAAAATGCAACTGCAACCAAATATTTCCATTCTATTCGGTTTTTGCAATGGAAAGAAGCATTCTGTACTTGCATGTCTTAACAAGCTGAGAGGAAAGCACGGCCACCAATATCATTTTGAATCATAATGCATAATTCAAACGGACCAGAATATCGCGCATAGTTAACAGTCTCAGAGGATTTGCAGTTTTAGCAAGAAACACGCGAGGAGCACATTGCGCTGTTGACCTAGTGGCAAAATGATCCTTCATTGTCAGAGCCTGGGATATTTAACTGATCACTGATTGTGTCACATGGACACTTGTTCGTTCTAAAAATAAATGCCCAGTATTGAAGTGTCTCAATACAGTTGTACAGACCGGCGGACGGACATTCAGGACATCACTTCTAAAACTGATAGAGCACTACCACCAACAACATTCCCGTCGGCTCCCCCCCCCCCCCCCCCCCACCGCAAGCCAATCCCCTACCACCCAGATATCCACCACTGGCTGGACCGATAAAGCGGGTAAAGACACGGCAAGAGCACACAAGAATCTTCATCAGATTCGGTTCGTGTATACCAATTCGGTGAAACTGTTTTAGGGGCAGGGTTGAGGATAACAGTCGCTTAAACAAGTCTCCAGCCAAACTTACGATGTGTCGATGTATAGTCACTACTGGCAAGATCAGAAATGCCACATATATGACGCAAGAATCTTCATTCGGTTCATGTATACCAGTTCGGTGAAATTGTTTTAGGAGCAGAGCTGAGGATAACAGTCGTTTAAACAAGTCTCCAGCCAGACTTAGGATGTGTCGATGTATAGTCACTATTGACAAGATCAGAAATGCCACATATATAACGCCTTGCTTGCTACGCAGACGGCCTGCATGGTTCGGCCTGAATACGGAGCTTCCCTCCTGGCACGACTGCCCGGGCTTCGGAAACGCTGACACGGCCCAAGTTCAGAACTGCACGCCAGTTCACATAGTGTGATCGGCTCCCACAAAAAGGGGGGGGGGGGACAAAGGGTGATTTACATGGAGTTACTGGCATCTCTGAAAAGTGCAGAAGATATGGTTTGTTTTGGCAAAAAATATATTTCTGTAGCTTTGTGTAGGCGTGAGATCGTTTTGTTGGAAACATGTTGTTAAGAGTGCATGGCCATTCTTTCTGTATTATGGTGGAGACCTTAGATATTTTTGTTGAAAACTTGCAGTTGAAAATCGGCCATTTTGAGAAAATGGCTGGTAAGGTGTGTCACGGGAATCATGCCGGTGCAGAGTGGTTGTATTACACGCTCGTTTCTAACGGTGGTCTGATAGGTAGTACGTCGGATTTAGCCGCTGCGCTACTGAACGGCCGTCACCAATGTCATGGCGATGAAGCGTGGGTTCGAGCCCAGGTCGAGCTTGTGATATGTGATACCGTTTTTTTCCTGACTGCCGGGCTGCTCATCGGAGGTTTCTCACCGGGTTATCCGGCTTTCCTCCCCCAGGAAAATTGCAAAATTGTAAAAAATAAATAGGATAGGTATTGGGTGGCGCTGCACCGCGGCGACGCGCTTCCCCCGGGGAAGCTGCCCGAATTTCCCGAAAGGGATAATAAAGTAGTAAAAAAAATGTTCATAAGCTACATTCAGCCCTAAAACTTTCACAGAAGTTGTAGTAGTTGTGCAAGGACCCATAAATGCAAAATTCTCGCAAACGTCGTTAAAACTGACGCCCCTCCCCCCCCCCCCCTCTTTCCATCCCCCATCAGTTTTTTTCCATACAAGCGTCTGAGCGACTTCGTCTCCCTGCAATCTCCTCACAATTGATACTGATGTATGGGTTGATTTGTTGAGTTGATTTGGACACGCAGTTTTGGGAACAATAAAACTACACAGCCTCGGTCCAAGCACCGACAATACATCAACATCACTGCAACCCAAGTAATCGACAAAGGGTGTCTTAGTGAACTGCATCTCTTTCACACCAACACTCACACGAGTATTCCTACTTCTTACTGACTAGTTCCCTCTAGACACAGCCAGCAAATCAAATTACCGAACCAGACTCACACCTCTTTCACCATCTGTTTCTTGACCAAAAATGACAAACACGCTAGCACGTCTGCCGTCAAAGGCTCCTAAGTGTATATCAAATCTATGACTCTTAGGCCAAATGACGGTACACAGTTTCAAGACCCATTGTTCTGATGGATGCAACAAGTAAGGGGCCATTTTGCACTGTGTATTCCTCCTCTTGGGACTACAAGCGGCGGGCAGATCCTAGGCTTTCAATACGCTTCTTGTCGCCCCGAGACAGTCATCGAGTGCATCCCATTTATATCTCTCGCTTACCGCCACATTCATCTTGAAATGAACACGGGCCAAAACAGATCTGTTGAAAGATATGCTCGTTTTGGTCGCGTGATCCCGAGTCAGTTTTGTGGAGAACGACACGAATTTCCAGCAAGATAATGCAGTAGATTACACATTCTTAAAAGAACGAAAGAAAAGGAATGCATTTTGCAATGTATCAAAAAAATCCAATGTATCAAAAGAATCCAATGTATCAAAAGAATACAATGATGTTTAGGCATTCAGATTCATTGTGAGATACACACTGGTGAGATCCTAGTTTGTTCTGCATGTTGATGCACCCACAATAGGACAATAAATCGAAAAGCACAAACAATATGCACAGAACGTACAGCAGATGGTGTAACAATGGTCGACATTAAAAAGATACCTGAAGGACTTAGCTGAAAGCTTGACAGCACAAGCCCAAAACACAAAGTTGAATAACAGATAATGTAACATGGAACAAGAAACAGCTTGCATAACGTGTGTACTTGATAGTTTGACAGCACCTGTACAGACACAAAAGCTGCATAACAAATGGTATAAAATTGAAGAAGACAGACAAATTTGCATTAGGGACATACTTGACAGCAGTTGTCCGATACACTAAGTTAAATGACGGATGGTATAACATTTAAGAAAGACACACCTTGCATAAGGAACTTACTTGATTGTTTGACAGCGCTTGTCCAAGAGCTAATGTTGCACAACAGACGGCGTACGTAACACTGAACAAGACTGACAAGTCAAAACTTTAATTAGCAACTTACTTGGTAGTTTGACAGTACTCGTCCAAGACACAAAGTAAGCCCTTCCATCGCTTCTAGAACCTGTAAGGTTACACCCAAATTCTTTCGTCTCCTCCGCAGCAAGATCAAACACAAGCGTCTTCAGTCTGGAGTTTCGAGAGTTCACATCGTCTATCTCACAGGACGAATAGCTTCCTCTGGTGATGCACTTTTTCTGGCGGAGGTTGGCGGAAGCGACAACTTTGTCCTTATGGACGGTGAACAGTGTCATCATAAAGACATCCACGTCTGAGGTGAGAGGACCACCTGAGCATCGTATTTCCTGAATCCTTGGTAATCCGTGGAAGTTGTTTGATGTCAACCCTTGACGAAGAGCACAAAAAAACGTTTGTCACTATGGACGTACCGACATCAAAGTGCAGTAAAGCGAACTGCAACACAAAACACCCCCCCCCCCCCCCCAAAAAAAAAAAAAAAAAAAAAAACACTTTTTTCTTTTCTTTTGTTTTTCGGTAGGGAATGGTGGTTGATTTGGGAGAATAAAAATTCGTAGAAGGAATAAGACCTTAATCACTTAGTTAACACACTTCGTACGGCGCAAGAGTGTCCCACGTTTTGGACTCGTTTTCGGTTTTGGTCCTACATGCGAAAATCAGGATAAGATGAACGGTTCCTTGGGGCTCTCACTGCAGCAAACACGAGTGTACTCAAAGTGCAACACTCCCTCTGAGCCAAATGTAAATGCATGCATACATAATTAACTGATTTTTTTTTATTGAGGCCACCGATGCACAACCCCACAACCCCGAACTTACTTGGTAGGAATTGAGTTAATAGACCAATATGCCATTTAACACTATGGATACGTAGCTCGACATTTTCATCATTCATTCTTTGCAGCCAATGTCAACGATGTCAGTGAAACGTAAAACAACCACTGCATCAGCAATTAAAAGCACAGTCAACCATTCAGCAAGTCAGTCAGCTGACTGATTCAATCAGTTAAATCATTCAATCGACCAACCAGTGAAATCAGTCTGTCAATCAATCAACAGTACACCTAAAGAATGATACTTTAGTGTCATCTGATCTTAATCAAAGCGGCAATAAAATCACTGGAAAAAGTTGTGATGTGGGAACTTCACATATCTTGACTTTCTAATCATTCGGTAATGTAATTATCGATCAAGCAACTCATCAAGCAGTTGATCAATCAATCAGTGGATCATTATCTTAGGATTAATGCACGAGGATTGTCGATTCTACAGGCTTGCTTAATTGCTTGCAAAACCTCAGCACTGATACTGAAAACGGGGTTTAGCGTGGGCAAAGAGATCTCGTAGCCCACGTGGGCGAGAAGTTATCGAGCAAAGTCAGCAGAACATTTCTCATTAGCGTCTACACACTACATTCAGTGTGAACCCAAATCCGATACAACCAAACAGGCTGTGATGAGCTCTCAGACGCAGACAACTCAGGGAGGGTATCACGTTGCACGTGCTATACGAATGTCTGAATTTTGGAATCGATATCTGACTGGAAAAGCAAATAATGCTCGTTTCTGAGGGCAAGGCTGGAAAGTATGCCATAAAATGGCAGTTTCACAAATATAACGAAAAGGTATTTGTTGAAGAAGGAATAAGTACTGATGGCATGTTAATCAGCGGGAGCACACACACACACACACACACACACACACACACACACACACACACACGAATCCCAACAAAATATACACACAGAATACCATACGGTTATTTTTTTTAACAGCTGGAAATATTGAACACGTTCAAAGCCATAACGCTCTTATTATTATTTCTCTTTCTTCCTTTTTTTTTTTTTTTTTTTTACGTGCTACCAACATCGTTGCAAGTATTGAATGGTAGTCATGAAAAAAATCATGTTTCACGTAAAACGAAATTCGTACGAGGTTTCCACTGCATTCATATGTAAATTTGACTGATAAGTCGATTGCATTCATATGTAAATTTGACTGATAAGTCGATTGCACCAACAGTCCGAAGAGCAACAGTGCACTCACCTTTTTCTGCAAGCGTATCAGGAACTCCAGCGGAGAAAGTCACAATTAACAAAAACACTCTGAAGCGTACCCGACTCAAAAATCCAGCCATGACAGTGATGCCAGTATGTCTACAGACAGTCTTACGCTGATTGCTTCTGCTTGAAACGTGATGGCCGGCGGTGGGCACGCAGACTTACTTCCCTTGGATACGCTCTTCAGACACTGAGGATGAGAGGCACTGGACTAGAGTGCATTACGTCGGCAGACCGCTGGACATCCACTGGCGATCTAGACTGGGTGCTGTGCCATTTAGACGTGAAGGGTTTCCATGTCGCGCGAAAATACGTCAAAGCAGAGGAGAAGGACGGCACCCTCAGAGAAAGACAAGAGTGTGAAGGAGAGATGAAGAAAAGAGGGGGGGCATCTCATCAGAAACGCCAATCGACTCTCCTTTCCTTTTCTTCTTGTACTCTCCACCCGCTCAGGAGGTGCTGCCTCCAAGAAATTAATTCCCCATTCTATCGATGTAGACTGAGGAGATTGTAGGCAGAGCCTTCGCGAAAATCACCGATGAATCAATTTGATGAGAGCCGAGTCAGCGTTTGTGCTGTTTTTCCTTCTGTTTGCGGTTTATTCTTCGCTTCCCATTGAAACCGCCATTTTTTAAGGCAGGGTCAAGGCTGTGCATCGTAATTCTTGCGACACAGGCAACTGTCAAGCTCGTTCTACCGTTTACTTTCATAAATTTTATCCCAGTAACAGCCGTTTCTTTTCTAACAGTATTGTTAGTTTGTTGCTGTGGAAAACATCGTGTTTTTTTCAAGCATGTCTTTTTTTAACAGACTGAAACCTCTGCTAGCGGGTACCTCTACACAGCAGCAACAATTTTAGAACTGGCGTTCGACTGATAATAACATGAAATTGTATCTGCATCGGCTTTCACATCGGTCCGTTTTTAACAACACAGGTTCCTTTCTTATCTTCGGCTGATGGCCGTCTTTGTTTGTCACACCTTTCATTAGATTATCACAGGCTTTTTTAGGTCACCTCTCCAGAAAGGCATACAAGTTAGTTAGTTAGTTAGTTAGATAGGGCTTTACGCCGCGCAAGCAACAAAGACTATTTCGCGGCTAGAAAGGCATACAAGAAGTGACCGAACCATCTCTAAGATCGATGGCTGGATTAGGCAGGTCTTTAACTAGGTCGGATCTTTCTACTGGCTTATTACCATTTCCTTTTCTGGTGGCCAGCTCTGTGTAAGACCAGCTATATAGGGATATGCCCGGATTACACACGTCTGGTTCTGCTCTTGACGAAGAAGATGCTTTCAAGTAAGGTTTCTAATTTGCCGACCAAAGGCACACACAGACGTTTCAAACACCAACCAGTCTAAACACAGAAGTAAATTGAGACGCATGGTTCTTTCACAGTAACCCATGAAAAAGTTTTTGTTGTTTATTTCATGGACTACAACTACTGAGCCAGACGTCGATCTATTTCGATGACCATATCTTGCAGGTACTTTCAACAGATGGTGGTGTTCAACGAATAATGAATTTATCGGAATGAAAGACAGTATACGAGATACAAAGTACAATTCACTATATGGAAACTAACAGTCACACGTGTATATTTGACACCAACACAGAATGCCTCTACCTGACGGTTACATTCGTTTAAGTGTGGCGTCAGTAGTCTGCTAAGAGCTCAAAACTTACGGACTCAACACAACGCACGGTACACAGAAGAAGTGAAACGGTCACGTGTATTTTTCCCATATTCCACATGTGATGAAAAATGCAGCCTTGGTGAGAAAGTCTGACCCTAACTCGACGACTTTCAACCACGTGCATCCACCTGCCGAACACAAACACTGACAAACGAGTAAAAAAGGATTTTGCTGGCGTGGAACAAGCAGCAGCAGACACCACAATTGAAAGATGGAGGTGGCTTCTTATTAAAGCACACACAGCCGGACTAAGCTCCCACGAGAGTATCACATAACGGCTGATGGATCATGAGAGAAGGGAGTCTGAAGACGTCCCTGTTCCCTGCGGCAACCAGCGTCAATAGTTTATTGCAAAATGATGAGATGGGAGATGACCAGCAGAGCGTGTGTATGTCGGCGTGTTCTCACGATAAATACAGTATAAAGGTGGATAAAACTACCGTGCAGACAACACACATGCCCAGACAAACACACGCGTAGAAAGAGGAAAATGTAGCGCGCGCGCACAGGGACAGAGAGAGAGAGAGAGAGAGGGACAGAGAGACAAGAAGAAGAAGGGTCGGTTTGGTGTTTTCAAGTTCGAGTTCTGTCAACCATGGAAAACAAGAACCGAGTCGAGATTGCCCAAACTGTGAAGATACAGATGTTGATTTAAACTGACCCCCAACCCCTCTGGAAGAGAGTCGGGTGCTCATCCATCTCAGCTTTCCCGACTGCTCATTGGAGCAGAAGTTTTTTCCCTTAGTATACGGTAAAAAGGTTATGTAGTAAACAGCTAGTTAGTTAGATATTTAGGGCTGAACGCCGCGCAAGCAACGACTATTTCGCGGCTAAGCAAAGTCCTCCTCTGTCGTTAAAAAGACAAAAGGCTATTCCGTAAAACAACATGTAAAAATAGATTTAAAAAATTCTGTCTGGCTTAAATGAGACATTTCTTTCGAGACTTGAGAACTGAACACACAACGTCCTTGAAGGTCTGAAAATTTAAGAGGTCTGTATTTTATAAAACAGGCTGACCTCTTTCAGGAAACTGAAGATGCTGTCAGGAGGGGGGGGGGGACATCCCTGAACAGCACCGTCAGAGAATCCACACAGTAATGTTTGGCACGAATCTCACTATTATCCGTGCATGAGATTAAAAAATGTTCGACAGTATGGGGTTGGCCGGCACGGAACACACAAGGGGGGGGGGGGGGGGGGGGGGGGGGGGGGGGGGGGGGGGGGGTCTCTTCCCCCTTTTGTAGTAAACAGTCACATGCGGGCGCTTTACTCGGAGGAGATGGTAAATTTGGGTAGGTCTATACGACTGCTGGGTCGATGGAGGAAGGGTAGGGTGTAGGCAAGTTGGTGAATGGGAGGGCCAGTGGTTCAGTGGGAGGAAGAGTTAACGTTTGGGACACAGCATGGGTAATTTTGCAGCTGTACTGTGAACGCTTTAATACAAATGCCTGTGTTGAAAGACAGTACTGGACAGCACACCATCCCCACACAGACACAAGTGCAATTTATATCAACTGCACTTTTTCAAATTCAAATTCAAACTCAAGTCTTTTATTTTGACACACTGACAAATTTTCGTCAGTGGGGCGTAAAACACAAATAAAAAAAACACAACAAATTATTCTTCTTGGTATTTCAAGACAAATATACAAAAACAATACAATATCCATAGCGGCACATAACAAAGCAGAAGAATCGATAAGCAATCACTGACGATACGCTGAAACACGGTGTGTGTGTGTGTGTGTGTGTGTGTGTGTGTGTGTGTGTGTGTGTGTGTGTGTGTGTGTGTGTGCATGCATGTGTGTGTGGGGGGGGGGGAGGGGGCAAACCATATTGACAACACGCTGTGTCACACCGTCCCAACACAACACCTACACCTGTCACACAAGTGTACTTACCAGTGCTGTTCACAATGATGGACCAGGGAAACGTCTTGGTCCAACCCCCGGACTTCAAGCTCGTCACGTTGCATCGGAATTCCCTGGACTCTCCGGGTTTCAAGTCGTAAATCAGCGCTTTGATTCGTGTCTTTCTGGAGTCCTTGGGGTCAATCTCGCACAGGACGAACACCTCCGAGGAGAAACACCTCTCTTGCCGAAGTTGACCACGCCAAGGTTTCGTTTGTTCTTGGGGATGAAGAAGGTCATGGACAAGAGATCAGCATCTGAGTCTACTGACTCTCCTGAGCAGACCACTTCCTGAATTCCACGAATGCCGCGAAACTGTTGGACTGACATACCTGCAAGTGAACGAAGGGGTTTGGTGACGTTGGAAACTTTGGGGACTGATGTAATTATATGAAATTTGGTGGCAAGATACTGTTCGATGATTGAGCGTCCTTTTCCACTGAAAGTGGTATCAAAGACGGAGCAACTAGGCACAGCACAGGGTTTGTTGTTGTTGTTGTTGTTGTCGTTGTTGTTGTTGTTGTTTGTTTGTTTTAGGTTGTTTGTTTTTGTTTTTGTTTTTTGTTTTTTTTATCAAAGCCTGCATTCACGAAACGAACATTGAAAGACCAACGATCTTCAAGCACGGCTATTCCTGCTGGTGTTTTGTCAACTTGGAATGGAACAAACCGAATTTGGTGACATGGTAAACTTTTGTACGAATATATTGAAAGTCAACAGAGGAATGTGTTGATGTACGTAGTAAACATGTCTGCCATCTCAAAATGTACGAAGGGTGTATCACATTTCTAATAATATTGAGTGGTCCTGCTTTAACTCCTTGCTGCTGCTACCCTTAAAGGTTTTAAGATGGTAGATCATTGTATGAGTTCTGCACTGTCTTTCTTTTTATTTTATATCACATTCATTTGTTTCTTTAATTGTGGTTTTCTTTATGCAGTCCTCTTGTACATGTTTTAGCTTATGACTCGTTATTTGTTTCAGTCGAATAAATGTGATGTGCTAACCTTTCTTGGACGTTCTTAGAATATTTTACTCGTTTTAAAGCGCTTAGAGATTGTGAATCACAGATATGTACCCAAGGTCCTATATGTTATCATTATCATTATTATTATATTATTTTTATTGTTGTTGTTGTTGTGGTTGTGTTGTTGGGCAGAGGCATACGTGTCTGGGGACCATATTTTTATGTTGACAACTATATCTGTGCTACAGGAGCACATACCAAACATTATTATTTGTTACAACGGATTAAGCAGGATTACGTCCAAACTGGCCCCATCATTGCAGCAGCGGTCACTGTGCAAATAAAAAATATAAGCTAACACACACTTTCCCATATTTCTTTACCTTGTTTTTCCTTCCTCCATTTCTCTGAAGAAAAGGGGGAAAAATCCCTGCTTACTCCTAATTCCTACATCCATGGTTGGCAGATCTATCATCAAAGCTCCACGCTAAATCAATCCGATCCCTTAAGTCCCCGGATTTAATGATACGTGGAGCCCCCTGGAATGGGAATCGATGTAAAGGGAAAAAACTGAACGATTCGTTTTTCTCTCGCTCGCCTCCCTTGCCCTGCGTGTCAACAGAGCCTTGCCCGCTGTCTGGGGAAGGTGCTGATTTGGGTTTAATTGTACATCTCATCGTGTTGCAATGCTGGCAGGAGTGCAGGAGAAGCTCCTATGGTGGCGGTTTTGATGATATCGGTTCTTTATGCAAATCGCCAAATCCGAATACAAGTTTGTATCTTACCCAGGCACTGCAACCATTAGTTAAAAAACGTAATCAGTAATACGGGTTTTTTTTTTTTTTTTAAAGAATTGGTTGGAGAGTGTATTTGAGGAGGATCAACCACAAAAATATTTTGAAAGACAGGAGGACTGGGAAAAGAAGCTTGTACAAAGTTTGTCCCTATCACGAATCGAACACACGACCTTCTCATCGAGTGTCCAACGCTCAGCAGCTCGACCAATGTAAACTCCCCTTTTGTAGTCCGGGTGATCTTTTTTTCCTTTTCCTCAATGCTTTAAACCAAGGCTGCCCGAACTACCCCTTTTGGTAGAATGGAGGAGTCGGGTAGCCAGGCTTGTGCATCGCTGGACTGTAAATAATCGGGTGGAAGTCAAAAGTTATACTGGCTTTTCCTCGTCACCCCGCCTCTGATATCATCCACGGAGGGACAGTAAACCCAACCAACCAACTTACATCCCAAAATGGATAATTCATTTTGTGTGACTGCGAACAAGTGAAAGGGGCAAAGTGAATAACGTATGTCTGACGCAGGTGCTGACTGGGCAGCTATAAGGACCATGTTGATTGGCCGATGCGATAAGTACAAGAGGTGGCGATGGGAGATCCTCTAGACGTTCTGTTCTGTTCTGTGGGCTAACTACCACTCATCCACATCATCTTGATAAATGAGAGTCAAATCCATGTGCAGACTCATTTACGGTGTCTGTCTCGCCTTCGTGTACACACGCACGCAGATACATCAAGTGTGCACGCTAAAATTCCCACGTTCATCTTTCGAAGAAGAGTAGGCTGTGGCCGGTGGCGTGGAAAACAGAAATACTGTCGCACGCACCAGAGTGAATAGCAGGGTGGAGGTTTGCACATAGAGTAGTGCTTAGCGGCAGCAGGCTTTCACTGCTTCGTCCTCCAGCCCTGCGGCGCCGTGAGCATTTCAGCAGAGATGGATATGTGCGCCGAGGAGAAGTCTACCATACCATACCATAACAATAGGCATAACTGCAGCGGCTGAAGTGGATCAATTCAGGTAGTCGTAATTATTAAGGAGGGATCGAAAGTGTGCACCTAAGAACAGTCTGCGTATTTAGAAGTGGGCGAAGTAAAAAAGAATCGTTGATACGTTTCAGCAAGTATAGCTCCATCCAGTCTATGGCGATAGCCATCTCATTAAGCGACTGTGTCGAGCAAAGACGGTGATTTGAAACTGTGCGAATATATATGATGACAAAAAGTTTTGTCGCTGTTGTTGTTGTTGTTGTTTCTAAATTATTCCTGAAACGCAGTTGTAAGACTGAGACAAAGTCATTAGCTCTTGTCAGCCTAATCTTGTCGGGAAAACATCTGCATCTCTTCATGCAGGTGCTCGTAGGCGTGTTTCATGTTGCCGTTTATGCTCTCTCCCTCTCTCTCTCTCTCTCTCTCTCTCTCTCTCTCTCTTATAATGTTACTTTATCTTTTATGATTTTGTTCTTCTCGTATTTCTTTTCACCTTTTGCCTTGTGTAGTCTTGTTCTTGTTGTTGTAATAGCAACGGCGGATTGAAAATTCATCATCGTTTTGTTACATCACTTCCGTTTGAAAATAAAGTTCGTTCGTTCGTTCTCTCTCTCTCCCAACCAAGAAACTCTCTCTCTCTCTCTCTCTCTCTCTCTGTGTGTGTGTGTGTGTGTGTGTGTGTGTGTGTGTGTGTGTGTGTGTGTGTGTGTGGTGTCACCGGAAAGTTTGAAAGCTAATCGACAGACCATCAACTTTTACTGTTTTCAAATAAAGTAGTTTCAACTTCAATTTCTCTCTCAAATAATTTTTCGCCTTTTCTGCTAAATAGGTGACACGTTAAAAAATTCAAAACAAAACAAAAAACAAAAAACATACACAGTAAACAACATCCGGTCTGACCCACCTTTCCCCTTGGATAACAGAAACAAACAAGCCATACCACCTACACGAGACTGACAAGCTCGAGACCTCGGCCTTTATAATTAGACTTTAATCATGCTGAATGATGCCTTTCTTTAACACTGAAAACAGGATGTGTGGCATAAATGGCACGAATTTGTCCTGAACTTCACTGGAATCCCCATCGGCAATAAAGCTTCCACGATCTCTTTTCTGCTCCTAGCAGCTTTCTCTGCTAATGGACATTGGGAATGGCATGTAAGAGCGACATCCTATCCTACAGGCCTTAATGGAGGAAATGACTGTGAGATTGAGGCACTGCTACCAGAGCGCCTCGTGTCCTTTGGGCTTTTCTTGAAAGGCTGTGATTATGTAGACGAAAGGTTGTGGGACTGATGAGGCAGGGTGCTTAGCTCAGCTGTAGTTAATCGGTCGACTTGCGTTGTTTACAAATTACATGTAACATTCTGGGGCATGTACTAAAAATTCCTCTGGCATGTAGTAACGATTCAGCTGAACATAGTTTGAAAATGTTGCGCTTTTTTTTGGGGGGGGGGGGGGGGCGGTGGGGGAAGAGGGGGGGGGGAGAAAAATTACAGTTTCAGGGTGTTTGCTGGTATTGTGGTAAGATCCATATCGTGTGAGTGTGACGACACTGAAAAAGAACCTTGCTTTTGACGTAGCCTGTCGACTACTTGTGTTCATGCGCAGCTTTGTATCAGTCTTGGCTGACTGGCGGCAAGCAGACGACAGAGGAGTGAGGGGGTAGGAGGGGCGTGCAGTCATTGCAAAGAAGCGGAGTACTGAAATTTCTTTAGAATCAGCCCACCTTCACTCTCTGGCTGTTCTGCATGTGAAAATGCTTTAGTGAATTTTGATGCATTTGGGGGTGTTGCGTAGAGCGTGTTCCTTGATATAGGAACACTTCTATATCGTGAAGCCAAAAGAACGTGAGAACTGCATAGACAGTCACGGGTTAAAAAAAACAACAACTGCTCAACCAACACAGGGATGGGTGGGTAGTTGAGGGTTTAACGTCCTTTCTGCACATATGGATGATATCAAAGACGGGGTAACGAGAAATAGGCCAGCACAATTTGACCCCAGCCGGGAATCGAACATTGAAAGTCCAGTGCTCTACCAGTCGACTGTCCCGGCTCCCCAGACCAACACAGGGATGTATTTTGAAGCCCAGAATCACATAATCAACCAGCAAAAAGATTTTCTTTGTCAAATCGGAAAAGTCGTTTGGCCGCAAAAAGGTATTGAAAATAGGTATGCGGTGTCAAAGGATCAACGCAGAAAAGAGCGCATATCCGACTGATAAAAACTCAGAGTGCACCTATATACAGGGAGACATCAATACAACGACTTGCGATACAGAATGCAAATGGCGGGTCCCCGTGATGACACTATCTAATAACTTTTGCCTTTATTATCCTGGATATTTCGTTGGAGTAATGACTGTTAGGTGTCTGATGGCATTTTGTTGTTGTTGCTGCTGTTGTTGTCATTGTTCTTAGCCAGCACTACAAAAAGTAACTCAGTTATCGTAGCACCTATCTGTGCATTGACATTTTTTTCCTTCAAAGCAAAGGATTGACCCCCTCCCCCACCCCCACACACACACACATATATATACCACAACCCACCCCTTCATACGCCCGTCTATTACACCTACTCTCCTCCCGTCTCCTCGTGTCCCCGTGCCCTCACCCCCTAGTGCGAAGGCGCTATTAGGTAGAAGCACCTTCTTCTCCTAATAAAACTTGTTTTAGTGTTGTTATTTGCAGTCGGATGGTCGGCTGACTTAAAACTCAGTGACACGAGTGACTAGACGAAACCTTGTCTGGTTAGAAAAGCTGGAAGCTTGCGGAAGCTTAAGCTGTATCAATAACTGCCTACATCAGTCAAACGTAATTGAGCTAATCAGTCTGCTGGGTTTCCTTCGACCGCTACCAGTACTGACGCTCTGTGTCCTCTTTATCTATCGCTTTCTTCTGTTACGTGAAAGTTTTACAGAGCAGATTCCCTCAATACCCGTACTATTGAAATTATACAGCACCGTGCCGTTTTGTTTGCTCGGCCAGATGCGTACATTGTACGACTTTTTCGATGACCTGTGCCAGTGATATTATATTTGAACTTCCGGAGGGTAACAAAAGCCGATATTGTATTGTGTATAGCGTGTTGCACAGACATATTCCTACGCCTGTGCACTGGTGTGCAGTCATGAAAGCTATTACTAGTATTACCATGTAATATGTGCTGTGTTTTACAAGCAGCTGCCTCTCAGAATGCTATCGTTGCACATATGGAAAGTGTGCCTCGATACACGTTCAAAACAAGTCACAATGAAGACGGCTGCGTACAGAAATGGATTGGGTCAGAGAAAAAAACTAAGATTTGCTAAATGCTATAAAAACGACATGCTGTGCATGTGTTAAATAATGGTGATCTGAGATTGATTACGATTCTGTGCTCTGGGGGTTGGCAGTATAGTGAGTTTGTGTTCAAGACACTTTGAAAAAAAGAATATAAAAGAGACAATAATTTCGTGATAAATTAACCATGAAAAACATAAAAAACAGACTTTACTTACCGCTGTCTGATTTCGAAGCTTGCACAACGCTGGGCGTCAGAACAAGTAGAAAACACAGGCCAATGTGTATCCAAGGTAATCCGAAATCTCTTGCACGCATGGTTGGTATTAATCCAGTAGTTTACAGAAGAGGTATCCAGGTGCAGCTTCAACAGTCGTTGACATTAAATCCTTCCATGTATCACAAATATCTTTCAACGGTTCATACGATATGGAAAAACTCACAGCTAATTCACCAAGATGTCCAGACGAATAGGTAACAGCCCTTGTGTCTCAAAACTTCTTCACATAACTGCCATTCTTTTGAGGTCAGCGAAACTGTGCAGGCGGAAAGTGTCGTCTTACAACATAATATGATCACTTTCGGAGTAGAAAATTTTATTTTTAAAAATCACTTTCAGCTGAAATATAAAAAAAGGGCTTTCAGTTACGGAAAGTAAGCGAGTCGTTGGTAGGGCGGACGGTCAAATTATCAATGTAGAAAAGGACTCGTCAGCTTCAAAGTTACAATACCGCTGACGCGCAGTTTATTGATTTTCGTAAAGACCTACAGGGGAACGTCAGCAAGGGATAACTGACCAGTGCCCGCGACAAGCAGACGACAGACGACACCCTACACTACAAGCAAACACTGTCAACGGGTTCTCACTATCACAACCAGGAGCACTCTCAGCGATCAATGGTCAAACAAGACTAGCTCAGATCCGTACCGTGTTAACTACACCCGCATGACCTGACTGTCAAAGGCAGAGGCCACTTGTGATTTCTCAGTGTATGATATTAAAAATTAACAAATATTATATGCGATGTAAAATACGCCCAAGTAGCATGAGAGTCAAAAGCATATTCAACGATCAATGGTTAAACAGATCTGTGTGAAAAACAACCTTATGACCTAACTGTCAAGAGGCGATTTTAGGATATGATTTCTCAGTATATTGTATCAGATACTGACATATGTCGAAGTGACCTCAAAACTAACGACACTCAAAAGCAAATTCGCCAGTCAAGGTTCAAACAAAACCTGCAAAGATCTGTGTGAAAAACACCCTCATGACCTGACTGTCTGGAGGCAATTTTAGACTATGATTTCTCAGTAAGCTTATACTATATCAAAATCTGACACATATTGAAGTGACCTCTCAACTCACGCTGTGCAAAAAAAAGCCAAGGTAGGATGACACTCAAAACAAAATTCACCGATCAATGGTCAAACAAGACCTGCACAAATCAGTGTGCAATACCTAACAGTCAAAAACAGAGACGATATTAAGAAAGTGTATGATTTCTCAGTACATGACATTCATTCTATATGTTGAAGTAACTTCAAAACTCACGTTCTGAATCCTGCCCACATAACATGAGAGTCAACGGCACATTCACCGATCAATGGCCAGACGAGACCTACACAGAACCTTGCCGTGTCCTTATGATCTGACTGCCAAAAGAGGATATATATGATTGCTCAGTAGAAGACAGTAAAACTGACATACGTTGAAGTAGTCTCCGAATTCACGTTGCCCTCATAACGTGAGAGTCAAAAGCACATTCACCGATAAATGGTCAGACGAGACCTACATAGATCCGTGCTATGCGGAACACATCTTCATGATCTGACTGTCAAAAGAGGGTATATGATTGCTCAGTAGATGACAGTAAAACTGGCATACGCTGAAGTGGTCTCAGAATTCACGTTGCCCTCATAACGTGAGAGTCAAAAGCACATTCACCGATAAATGGTCAGACGAGACCTACATAGATCCGTGCTATGTGGAACACATCTTCATGATCTGACTGTCAAAAGAGGGTATACGATTGCTCAGTAGATGACAGTAAAACTGGCATACGCTGAAGTGGTCTCAGAATTCACGTTGCCCTCGTAGCGTGAGAGTCAAAAGCACATTCACCAATCAATGGTCAGACAAGACCTGCAAAGATCTTTGTGGAGTACACCCTCCTGCTCTGAATGTAAAAAGCAAAGGAGGTCTTAGTCAAGGGAGGTCATATTCAAAAGCATCAGTATGACGTAACTGCAGAACGCACGTTGTGATATATATGCCAAATCAACGACAATCAAAAGAAAAAAGTCGTTTTTGGCTGGCTAGATCAAGTGACAATTAACAGCTCTTTCTTAGTCACAAGCACTGTATATTAAAACGGCAGCAGGCCGCTCGATCATACATATGACATACTCAAGTGCATTTGAAGTAACTGCAGAACTCACGTTGTAAAATACGCCCACATAACTTGACAGTCAAAAGCTAACTCAGTTTTCACTGGCTAACGTAACAGAGAGCTGTATCTCAGCAGAGAAAATGATAAATTTACTTCGTTTTCAGCACTGGGCACGCTGGTTCCAGAAGAAGCACCCTACGCATCGAAACAAACCATGTCAGCAACTGTCACCTGGCAGAGTTAATTCGTCAGCAAAACAGACAGACGATCCCCTTCGAGAAATGGCATTCACGATACGGAAAATGATCACGTGGTAAACACTGACGGGTGATCTATTAAACAGTCGGCAAGTATGGGTATTTCTGTCACTGGTGCAAATGGGTTGTCTACTTTTACCCAGACAGTATATGTCTATGTGATAAAGAGACTCACAAATACCACAAGCAGGACACAGACAGATGCAGCAAACAGTGTTCACGTGACTGACTATTTCGCATCATCCTTTCGTTGCAATTGCTCTGCAGACACACACACAAAAAAACAGCACGTATAGATATAACACTACGAGATGTAGTATTCACAGGGCCGCTTATTCCATCAAAGTTTGTAGTTTCCAGTCAGCTCTGTCTTTCACTGTAAATGATTTGTGGAGCATCGACGAATATTCCGACGAATATTTCCAGTTCCAACTAAGTGGCAAAAGCAGGCTACAGAGAGATAATGCGGCGTTCATAGGACAGCTAATTCCATCTCAGTCTGTTTCCAGTCCCCTCTGTCTTTTACAGCATTGACGAATCCCAGTCCTGTGTCTAACGTAGGAAAGAGGCTCGGAATCTGTTCCGTGACAAAAACACCCCGTTAAGATATGACGCTGAGATACAGGTTTATATTCACAAGGCCGTTTACTCTACCACAGTGTGTAGTTTCCAGTCACCTCTCTCTTCTACTGCAAATGATTCGTAGAACATCGAGGAATAGTTCCAGTTCCAGCTATATGAAAAAAGCATGCCACAAAACAAAATCAGATAAGGTGTTCACAGAACAGCTTATTCCACCCCAGTCTGCGGTTTGCTTAGTCTTTCACTGCTAATGATGTTTAGAGCATCGACGAATATTTCGAGTTCTAACTAACTAACGTGTGTACTGTAAGAAAGCGCCTCAGAATTTGTTTAACGCATTCCGTACCACCCACTCACGAGTATCCCACGTTTTTGACTCTTTTTCGGTTTTGGCCCCGTATGCGAATATCAGACAGGTTTAGCGGTTCCTTGACTGCTCTTACTGCAGCAAACACGAGTATAATTAAGTGCAGCACTCCCACTACGCCGCTTGTGCACTGTCCAGAACTTTCTTGGTAGGAATTGAGTTAAAATGACAAAGCAGGTCGCAGATACTGTGTTCACAGATTCTAGCTGTTACTACATCTTAGTCAGCAGTTTGCACATATCTGTAAACTTTAATAATCTGTAGTGCAACGAGGAATATTTCCGGTTCCAATTAGCTGACATGAACAGGCCACAGAGAGATACACATACGATATTCACTGGTCCCCCTTTTCCCCTTCAGTCTGCATTTTGCAGTCAACTTCGTTTTGAACTGCAAATGATTTGTAAAGCATCGAAGAAGATTTTCAAGTTCTAACTAAAGATTCGATTCCCTCGCTATTGAGAGAAAACACAGATGCAGTTTTCACAAAATCGCTTCTTCCAACCCAGGCTGCAGATTGCAGTCAACGTATGCTTTCATAGCAACTAATTGGTAGAGCATCGACAAAGATGACCAAGTTGTAACTAAAGAATCGATTTTCTGGCCAAGGAGAGAAAACACAGATGAAGTTTTCACAAAATCGCTTCTTCCAACCCCGGCTGCAGATTGCAGTCAACGTATGCTTTCATAGCAAATAATTGGTAGAGCTTCGACGAATACTCCCAGTTCTGACTAAACCTTCGATTTCCTGCACGGAGAGAATAAGAGATAACACCCAGAGAGCAAACTCTGCCACTTCATGACACTAAACGTGTCCGTGCATTGTGACAGCGACAGACACAGGCGTAGTGATTACAGCGAACAGTATTACTGCTTCACACCCATTTATAGACATAACACCGTGGATCGATGCACAGTCGAAGATTCGCCCAAGTACATGTGTCAAAAGACAAGAGACTTGAAATTGGAGACGTTGCTGCCTGGTGACAACCACCTTGAGACGCACTTAGAATTTCTGTGGTGGCGCTGGGATTATCACAGAGGAGGCCCGGAAACTCGTTTGACGCAATCAACTCCCTCGGGGCCAGAGCTCCGTAAAATCCCCCTTCCCTTACGTCCTGGTCTAAGTAATGTCAGCAAAGAGACGTATTGCGATGGAGTCAGAGGAATGTCAGAGGCTCAGATTTTGTTCAGCACGGATAAACAGGTCAGCAGCTAGCCCGAAAATCTACCCCAGTCCGGAGGTAGCCTGCGTGGTGTCCATGTAACCAGTGCTGTGCACCATAGGGCACGTGAATTTTCGGGCTTGCCCCAATACTGTAAAGCTTACGTGTGAATTTGAAACCAAGACTTTGCCGTTAAGTATTCTAAATATTTCGAGCTGCCTAATTTATACGATAGTGAAAATACGTTGCATGTATCATTTCACCTTTCAAAACGTCAGCTCTTTAAATGATTGTGAAGCTAAGGCTTGGATCTTAATATATAGTACTGTAAGGCTTGGATCTTAATATATAGTACTGTAAGTATATAAGTCTTAGCTATCTTCGGCAACAGTTTTTAAAACAACAAGTATTTCCGCTTACGACAAAGCATATCTATGCATGTGATCCGACTAGTGTGAGAAGTGTGCTTAATATGCCTTAAATATTGCATCCCATCGTCAGAAAAAAAACACTCACCAAGAATCACAAGGTTGTTTAGAAATACACACGTACGCTTATCGCCAGAAAACTGGTTTTCAGAGTCTCCAGGAAGAACTAATGTTCATAATAATCCAAGATTCTCCGTTAGGCAATGTTGCCTCAGAAACAAGCACCACTGAGAATAAGGTTCCAGCACAAACTTCCACTGGTCCAGATTTTTTTCCACACAAAAAATTCCAACCAGCTACGTGATTTTGTATCCCAGGCGAGAACTCAAAGAAGCTTTAACTCCATTAACACCAAGCCCGTCCTCCTGCCAAGAAACTTCCAGCCAAACACCGACACCACTGCACTCCAGTGATTTCTAACCACGAGAATTCCAAGACGTCCTTCGACCAGATTCTACAGGAACTGCGGAGACTATTGTGTCCCGAGCAATAGATCCAATTCCGCCGACATGACCGGCACAGTTGTCTCTCAGCCGAACTCTCTCAGCCAGCTGCTTGTATTGTATTGTGAGGCGAGCACTGGATGACCCGAACCGGCCCGAGGACCCCCACGCGGGCACAGCGGCACGTACAGCAAGGAGACGGATTAGCACTGGCGTAAATGAGACAGTAATTCCGATTGTCTTGTCACTGGGCCCCGTGCCTGCCGCGAGTACAGACGAGCTATTGAGAGCAGCAGTGTATACACCGACACTATTACCTCCTCTCAGTCTCCACCCTCCCGCACCCCCCCCCCCCCCCTTCCCTCCCCTCTCCCTAAGTCTTCCAGCCAGCGAGATCCAACTTCGCGAAAGGTTAAGCTGAACAATTGCATTTTATGTCTCCGCAAGCCACTGTGCTCGCAATTTACTGTCGAGTAGACCGAGGAAGGGGCTATTTCCTCCGAGTGAAGAGATATTGATGCCGAGGTGATCGGCCCGTCCGTCATTCAGCGAGAATGCTGATAGCTGGGACAATGCCAAGGGGCATTCCTAACACCTTGTCGTTCTGTTGGTAATTTATTGCTTGCACCAAGGTAGTGTTTTGCAAAATTTATGCTAGCGGAAAGCGTTCTCAGCCATTCTACAGTGAAGTCCGGCTGTAGTGATAGACCCATGTAGTGATAGTCCGGCTGTAGTAATAGAATTTCTTGGTCCCGGTCCCAGTTGTTCATGTTGTTTGTTAACTTAGTCCGGTTGTAGTGATATTTTTCAGGCCGGATATAGTGATAGTCCGCTTGTAGTGATACTATTTTCAAGTCCCGGGGAAGCTAAAGTCCGGCTGTAGTGATAATGTTCGAGAGTAATCTCCCTTTACCAAAATGGCGAGCAAACGCCAGCAACGCAATGTGCTTAGTCCTTGGGACCAAATTTTTTTATCACTACATCCGGACTATTACTACATCCGGATGTCCGGTTATAGTGATATTTTTGTAGGTTTTATCACTACATCCGGACGTCCGGTTATAGTGATATTTTTGTAGGTTTTATCACTACATCCGGCCAATCGCTTGTAGTTGTAGTGATATCTTCAAAGCTGATTAAAGACTAAATTTCATTCCTAAAAAATCTGAAGATTTTTCATTTAACCCGTATTTCTAAGTGGCCCTTCTCTCTCTCTCTCTCTCTCTCTCTCTCTAAAACACACACACACACACACACACACACACACACACACACACACACACACACACACCGGCTGTTGAACTGCTAGGACGGGGGTAGGTTAACACAGGACATTTGCAAGCCTGACAAAGACGACAGAAGAAACGTCACAAACGAAATCAATAGTGGTTCCAAAATCACCTTATTACTGCCTTGAGGCTAGTTTACCAAATGTGCCGCCGCATGTGGCAATAAAAGCTTTGAAGATATCACTACAACTACAAGCGATTGGCCGGATGTAGCGATAAAACCTACACAAATATCACTATAAACCGGACGTCCGGATGTAGTGATAAAACCTACAAAAATATCACTATAAACCGGACATCCGGATGTAGTAATAGTCCGGATGTAGTGATAAAAAAATTTGGTCCCGAGGGCTATCACTAATTCCAGACTTCACTGTGATATACATTTGTGGCAGAACTTTCAGCATTTTATGTACATTTGTGGCAGGCTTTTCATCAGCGTTTTCATGTTTGTTGGTTTTTTTAGAGTTGGGGACCCATATGGATGGAACGGTGCCAGTGGGCTTTCTTATCACCTCGTGGTTCTGTTGGTAATTTATTGTCTGCGTCAAGGCAGTTAAGTAGTGTCTTCCAGGAATCATGCTAGCTTTTTCAGCCTTGTTGCAGGGTTTTCATTTCTTGTTTGTGTCATTATACGTTTATTTTCTGAGAAGAACGAACTCTTGCATATTAAACAGTGTGCTTGAGATTCATACGAAATTGGAAATACAAAATCGTCAAAAGTTAAGAAAACAAACCTATATGACTTTTTAAAAAATTTAAGAAGATTTTATAAACATAATTTAAGGTCAAAGTGCAAATTATTGTAAATTAATGTACAAAATAACCAAACTGCTGAGACATATTTTCGATTTAAATATTTCATCCGAGTTGTACACCAGCACTAGTACAGTACCTATACAAATAAACTATTTTTCCTGGTCAGAATGTATCAAAAAGACCATTATTATTAGTCTGTTGTTTGCACCTAGACCATCAAATATATTTCGTTGTTCACTGCCCTTCAGCGTCATAGAACCTCGATCTGGGGCTAAAAATCTATTATAAACTTAGCTGCACATGTTCTTTTCTTTTCACTAACACTCCGTTGTTTTAACGAAATCGAAAGTCACGATTCTTCGTAGCCAGCGGCAAGCCTCTCAAAGCACCAACAAAATAACTACCACGTCTTCTTTCTCGCACAAAATCACACTTCCCACATTATAAAACACTTCAGCACTTTGTGGAAGATGCACTGCCTTGTCCCTCTGATTAACGGCCACATTTCCCGTCATTCCCCGCAAACTCCACGCCGCGCAATGGTCGCCGGGAGTTTGTCGCTGTGCGGAATGACACGGCCCAACGATCCGTGGTTGTCTCCCTTTATGCGGGGTTAACCGCATAGGGCAGCACGTGCAGCAAAATGGTTTTTTGCTGACGCAAGCTTGCTTCCTTTAAGCTGCTACCAGACTCAGCGATTTTCTTCCTCGGATCAATAGCGGAGACGGGATCCCGGAAAAATTACGTGAGTAAGGGAACCACTCGGCTTTTCTCCCCCTGTGTGTGAAATGAGGGGGAGTTACTGGGGTCATAACTGCTGGTTCTGTGTATCATCTTCGCGGCAAGAGAAACAGAGTGGTGTAAAAAAAAGACAATACCGCGGAACTGGGGCGTGAAAAACACAAGGCGATGGGTGAAAAAAAAAACCTTTCAATCGACCTCTTAAAATATTTGTTCAAGGGATCAATGCGCGGTTGATTCAATTTTTAACACATCTCGTACCGCACACAAGTATCCCACAGTTTTTACTGTTTGTCGGTTTTCAGGCAAGATTACCGGTTCCTTGACGGCTGTTACTGCAGTAAACACGAGTGTAATCAAAGTGCAACACTCCCACAGACCCAAAGTCAAATCCATGCAGACATACATTAATTATGATTTTCTTAAGTGAGGTGACTGGTGGACACGCAGCCACAAACTTACTTGGTAGGAACTGAGTTAAATCTTCACCTATACCTGGGGAGCGAGCTCTAGGCGCCTTACAATCGTAAAACGAAGTAAAAAAAATAAAATGAAATAAAAAAAAACAACACATTCACTTAATATACACTACGCAAGAACAACTGAAAAAAGTACAAGAGCACAGATTAAAGAACAGATAACACAAGTAAAAATGATAAAAGACAGGCAGAGACAATTAACTCTTAAAGGCCCAAGCAAAAATCGCGTTTTTACTTAAAATCTTCATATCACTAGCAGCCACTTCAAGCCACTATTATGCAGTCTGCAGCGGTCTTGGGCCTGTACCGGGGAATGCCCACGCCTTGCGTAATTGTGGCTTTAAGTGGCTCCAACTGGTGTGCAGTGGCTGTTTCTTTTGAACTAGTCTTTCATACAGTGGGCGGGGGGCGGTCGGCCTTGGGCTCTTAAGAGTTAAAAGCCAAGAACAAGTACCAGTGATAAGACCCAAAGCAATTTATCTGTTATCTCATAGATGCCTTTATTTTGTTTACTTTCGGGGTTCCCCTTTTACGGACTTCTTGATCATTTTAGCTATATATGGTAACCTTGTTGCCCTCTTTACGTCGTTGTGTAGTAGTTATTTTCAGTTCATGTTGGTAATTTCTTTTTATTCCACAGACAGTCGAAAATGGAGGTGAGACAAACATTTTTTACTGTTCCTGACAGAGCAAAATTTAGAGTTTTTCAGTTTTAATCTATTTTTGTATTTATGTGCTTGTATATTTAAGTATTTATGTTATAGGGAGTGCGTGAATGTGTGTGCGCATCAGAGTGAGTGTTTGTCTGTGGGAACATAATATTTATTCTTATTCTTAGTCAAAGGAGGAGCAGGCACTGTAATTTCCCTTTTATGGGATCCAATAAAATATCTTATGTCTTATGTCTTCGTAATCTATGGCGTTCAATGGCGTTTACAATTTTTCCAGTCTCCAGAAACACAGCTTCGTACCCACCTAAACATTTTACGGACGATTAAATCACGGAGTGAGGCAATGAAGTGAACAAGTCGTTCCATAAATTTCAAGGAATTGTCAAACGCTGGGTTGCCCAAATGAACATTCTAGTATAAGAAGAAAATAGCATTGTATATGTGTGATGCTCATGTTCATTCCATCAGCTGGACGGAACCGACAACAACGAAAGAAGAAAATAGGGAATGAGAACAATTTCGCGATGGCGTTTCAACATCAACAATCTCCTCTAGATATGCCGGTCCACGTCAGATATTAAGAAACACCGTTACAGAATTCACGGACGAATCAGAGAGAGAGAGAGAGGGGGGGGGGGGGGGGGGGGGGGGGGGGGGGGGGGGAGAAAGAGACAGAGAGAGATATCATTAACACTCGCACGCAAGATGTCTGTCACCCTTGGCCAATGTGTCAATTACCAGGGATAAAGGGATTACATCTCATACAAGGCCATGGAATGCAGAGCGTGCAAAAACACACAGAGGACGTCGGCCACACTACTGGGATTAACATCACTCACATAACATGCCGTTTAACATTCAGCAACTGTTGCGTATAATACACGTCAGCAAAAGATGTCTTTTCACCAATCAAAGGAACACGATGATGACTTGAGTGGGTAGTTGGGGGTTAAACGTCCTTTTCCGCGGAGGTGGTATCAAGGACCGGGCAACAAGGAAAACGGTAGCACGGTCGTGCTTTTTCCAGCAGGGATTTGAAATTACAACCCAAGCATGTTCAGCTCGACCATCTCAAGGGGTTATTTTGAGTCCAACGGTCAGCATAGTGCCAATAAGATACGGCTTCAGAGAGAATGGCAGCGCGTTCTTATGGCCAAAGTATGGCTGTCACTAGATGCTGTTTCAAGACCGACCTGCAAAACTCAGTGACGAGAGACTTTTTCTGCGAGGGCACCAAAAGACTTTTAGGACACAATACTGTGTGAAAGTAAAACAATCCATGCAGTCACCTGCTGACAATCACCTGAAAAGAAAACACCCTCCCCCCACCCCCACCCCCACCCTCCACCCCTCTCTCTCTCTCTCTCTCTCTCTCTCTCTCTCTCTCTCTCTCTCTCTGAGAATTATGGTTCTACCTCATTTGGTTCTCTCGAGATATCGCCCAGCACGTACCCTTGCCAGTGACCAACTTGTACCATGGACTGAGATAAAAAATGTAATGAGGAAATATCGAAATGTAACCTCCTGTAAAACATAAGCAATATCACGTTCATTATATCGGTAGGCCGAAAGGCAAATCGCATAAGTTAACTAGTGTCTTGACTGTTGTGAACGTATCAACAATCAAAAATATCACCCTTATAACTCCTGTTGGTGTGGTTCTGCCATAACCATACACCCTATCAAATTTTTTCATACCGTTTTTGCCCCAACAGTCTCCTTGGCGTTATTTATATTCCAAGCAATCTGTTTAGCTTGACTAAACGGCCGCCACCTGACCTTCGCAACAGGCGACTTGAGATCGATGTGGAAGAAATGAGAGGGACGACATTAGAGTGGACGCAAACTTAGATCAGCGAGGCTTCAGTGAAGGAGAAGATGCCAGGCCCGCTATACTGGGCCAGCCCTGATCAACCAGAGTTTGTATACAGCAAGACTTGTGCTCCTTGAAGAGAGGATGGAGAGGCAAGACGCGTTTTTCTTGGGCCGGGGTAAGTGCCGGACCACACTGGGGGAGTGAGATTACTGCTGGTGACACATCGCCCATGAGATGAATACTGAATGAGGGATTTTTTTGTCTCGCGTCTTTTCGGCTGGTCACTCAGTACAAGAGGGGACTGGGTGCAAACCGTTCTCGCTTTCAAGAACGTTCTAAAGGAACAGTTCTAAAGGCGCGGTGATTTGTGATTCAGACTAAATACACGGATCCGGAGACCTGTGTTCTAACCCCGCCCTCGTCAAGCATTAGTGACCCTCGGGGCGGGCGTGCCGTGGGCTCTAACGGAAATTCCCGTGGCACAGTAGTCTCATGACAGACCATGTTTCCGGAGACCTGTTTTAGAATCCCAGCCTAGTCAAGCTTAGGCCAGCCATGGGCTGAAAGTGGATGCTGTGGCCATACAGTCATGCAGCTGTGACGTACCCATAGTAATCCTTACAGCTTTCAAAACTGAAGGCCACTTTGACAGTCTCTGTCAAATTCAGAGGGTTATTTTGTAAAATCAAAGGATCAGACCCAAGTACGAAAATCTTGGTTCGACCAGACCCATTGTTTACAAGATTGTCGAAGATGACACGTACTTTATGAATCGGAAACCCCAGCACTAGGGCACATCATTCTCTGTTGTTTTTCATTCCAGCGACCGTCTGAGGGGTGTTGTTTTACTTTCGGTTTTCAAATCTTGAAAACCGTGCTTCACGATGACGTACAGCCCCAAAACCTCTGCGTCAGATTCTGAAATCTCTGCGTAATAAGGAACACTGGCCCAGTTATGGGCGTAGTTATGGGGAAGCTTTCTTCGTGTTTTGACACGTCACAGTCTTGTACATCCCAGCCGAGTCAAAATTTGGTCTAGACCAAAAGCCCAGGGGAGGTATGGGCTGTAAGGGGAGACTGTTACCATGCAGCTGAGACTCGCCAACTTCATCCGTGCAATTTTGGGGTTAGGTTCCTGCGGCGCAGTAGTTTCATGCGCAGTAGTACTCGAATGCGAGACCTGGGTTCGAGTTCAAGCCTCGTCAAGCGTCGGTGTCCTCCTCTACCCAGACTTCGAACGTGCCATGTGCTCAGAGTGGAGGGTGGGTGAGTGTTAGAGGGTTTAACGTCCTTTTTCCACCATGTATGGCCGATATCAAAGACTGGGCAATTAAAGAGAATAAATGCCGGCACAAATAATTATTTGGCCCTGAATGGGATTCGAACTCACGACCCGAGTATTGAAAGACCAACGCTCTACCGCTCGGCCGTCCCTATACACCGCTCAGAGTGGAGGGAAAACCACATAGCTAAGACTACACGGCTGGCAGAATCAGGATGGGTGGGTGTTTGGGAGTTTAACGTCCTTTTTACCACATAAGGGTGATATCAAAAGACGGAGCAACGAGAAGAAGGCCAACACAAATATTTGACCCCAGCCGGGATTCGAACTCACGACCCGAGCACTGAAAGTCCAACGCTCTATCATTCGGCCACGCCGGCTCCACGGCAGAATGCATGCTACAGTTCTATAGTTGCAGTACCGTGTCGCCAACGAAATGGTAGAAATTAAAATCGTAAACTCTATACCAACAGTGACGATTTCACCGTAAGTATCCTGCCAAATACAGAGAATTTTCCATCTTGCTGCTGCAAAACAGGACCTGGAGAATGGCCCTCACAAGGCCGACATCATCATCATCATGTTCCTGCATTGAGACTTATCTTGGACGAGAGTGTCCGGATCGGCAAGATCTCACCGCTGGACGCATGGACTTTTTTCCCATTGCTAGCTTATCATGCAGATTTCAACCCGCGACTTGGTGCAGACATTCACAGCCAAAGGGAAGCAATAGACATATATCTAACCAAGGGGAGGGAACCGCAGATCAATACTGATGCACTCGACGAAATTCATTGAGCTTCCCTCTGGGGCCACGCAGTGGGACATAGGAGAATGACAGGCATGCTGAAGCTGTCAGAATTTCGACACGTAAGGAAAAGTGATGCCATTATTTGCAGTGGGAATGACAGGAACACCTATCAAAGCCGAGTTGATTTCACAGCAATTATATCGCCTGGTCGGGCACCTCGATTCCAGGGTTGTACATCATTTTGTGTGTGTGTGTGTGCGTTCTGTGTTTTCTGTGTGGGAGTGTGGGTTACTAGGTCGGCAAGTGCAGAAGATAACAAGATAAGTTCTCGTTTAGATTAATAGTGGGAGGATAGGAGAGAGAGAGAGAGAGAGAGATTCAAACATACAGACAGAAAGAAAGAGAGACAGACACACACACACACACACACACACACACACACACACACACACACACACACACACACACAAACAGACGGACTGACAAAAAGAGATACACTTGAATACATTCGTATGCCATATTCCGTCCTGCGTTACTAAGGAATCTGGAACGAGGCAAGATGGCCGTGAAAAGCAACCGCCATTAGCACACTGTCCTCAAGGGCACTAGCTGTGTGGTTCACGACATTGTGTCTTCTGTAATAGCTGACAAGCTATACTGTGACCTTTTTTGTTTTACTCTCTTCAGCATGTAAAAGTCCCAGCGCAAACTGTAAGCATTGCATAGTCACTTGTGTGTAATCTGGTAAACATATGACAAAGGAGAGAGAGAGAGAGAGAGGACCCAGCAAATAACAATTTCAACTAAACTACCCTCGTACGACAGGACGATCGCTATGTCATGCATTCCTCGGACAGTACACGTACACCTCAATACTCACTCTTTCCCGTGACCTCCAAAGACCACGTGACCACCTTGGTAACTCCAGCAGAATTCAACACAGTCACATTACACACATAGTCCCTCCTCTGACCAGGCACAAGATCCGACACTAGAACCTTCAGCTGCGTCAGATGGGAATCCTTGGCGTCGATGACACAAGCAGCAAATCCACCGAACGTCGAGCACTCTCTTTTGGCAAAGTTAGCAAAAGCCACCACTTTGTTGTCACGTGGTGTCAGAAGCGCCATGGCAAGGAGGTCTGTGTCAGGACTGAGGCGGCCATCTGCGAAACACTCCACTTCCTGTATGGTGGGAACGCCCTGAAAATCTCTGGATGTTAGTCCTGAAAATAGTTGGAGAAGTTTTGTGTATAATTGTAGTTTGGAGGAGTACGTATAGCGGCAGACATTTAAACACAAATGCCAGTTTACTAAAGTTTACTAAAGACAGATCGGTCAGTAGTGAGTGTTTTTTTTTTTTTTTTTTTTTTCATTTACTGTGAGATAGATGAAATGTTTACTTAAGACAGATGTCAGGCGGTAGTGTCTTTCCATTTAGTGTGAGATAAATGAAATGTCCAGGGCCCGCATGTAAAAGTCGGGGTTAGGGAGTTTAGCCCCGGGTTAGAGTCTAACCTCGAATTAAACTAGCTCTAGGGTTAAATTTTCTGTTGTTTTTTGTTTTAAATCAGGAAGCGGGTCCATTCCACCAAGGTGCCAATGCCGTTGTAGAAGGATTTTTTGTCTTTCTTTCTCTCGCTTCCTTTTTTTTATTTAATTTTGTTTTTGGCTGGGTCTGGGTTAGGCCCGTTGCCGTGGATTAAATTAACCTCGGGTTTTACATACGGGCCCAGTCTAACATGACTTCCCTTAGCACCTGTTCAATGAAGCTTTGTTTGCACATTTTGATGAAATCAGCTGAGCTGTATATGCCCCTCCTAATTCTAATAGGCTGTCAATTTTAACATCCTGATGGCCCACAAAAGATGTCAAAGGAGATTAGAACGAACACAGGCAAAAATGTTCACACACAAGAACAATGTTCGTTCCTCTTCCCTTTCCTCCAAATGTAATTTTCCTGACTTTCAAACTCGTGAATTCTGACACAGACAATAACATATTTACACGGATTATTGATGTTCACAATCACGAGTTATTGACAGACTTGTTTTCCACGATGATGATGAGGATGGTGGTGATGGTGAAGATGATGATGATGATGGTTTCAAAGGGTACATTTTCAACAAAGATATGCACACACCGATCTAAAAGACTGTATCTGCGATTGATTCAATACGCCTAAGAACTATGTATAATAAAAATTTAAAACACATTTCTTTATAAGATTCCTTACAACCGCTTCCGCTAATCTGGTTAGACTCTGTCTGATCTAGCCGGCTTGTTGTTGTTGTTGTTGTTGTTGTCTAACCTAAAACCTTCCTTCACCGCATTTATTTTCTCTTAACTCATATCCCCAGAGGGCCCTCTCCAGCCCACCATGAGTTTAAGCCTATATAAGAGTCCTCTGCTCCTGCAGCCAAGAGATGTCAATAATTCTACAGATGGCTGGCCAGAAGCTGTCAAGCGAACGAACGGGAAGGCCTGAGCTGACAGACAGAAGGCGGGAAAATATAGTAGATGAGGCTGGAAATACATCCAGGAGGGGAGGAAGTTTTTGTATTATTGCAATGATTTAAAGGCCAATCTCTCTTATTATTATTATCATTATTATTGTCATCATTATTATCATTATCATTATCATCATCATCATCATTATTATCACTATTATTATTATTATTATTATTCGCTATTCACACTCAGAGACCGTTCGGGGCTTTATGGTGGTGTATATCATCGTATTGTTTAGACATAATTATGCACATTTACAATCTCACACTGGCTGGACTGAGGAAAAAAAAAACGCACACCGAAATGCGCGCCGTAAAGCGTGGTGTCCGCCACAGCTGTGCCGTCACGACTGACCACGACAGCTTTCAAGGCCCTGGCTTTATGATTTTTTTCGCTCACAGATCGTTCTGAGCTGTTTTCGTGATGTCTAGCATCGCACTACTTCGACACCTGCACGGTGACAGCATCTCAAGTGCTGGCACTGAGCCAACAGAAGCATACTTTGAAAATGTAGAATGTCAATCTTCGACCGCTCGCGTAAAGTGTAAACGTTGTATCGCATTATGAGTGCTACTAATCATCACGATAGAATATTTCAAGCGTACAGGCGAAGCTGTTCCAAAACATAAGTTGGCTTCGTAAACATGGAAACAGCACGTTTAAGCTGTTGCAACATTCGTTCGTAAGGCAAGCAGACATCAGCGTTGCGTTCTGAGCTCTAGTTGTCTGTAATTATCATTACGACAGATTATTCCGAGGGTACAGACGCACTGACGTGCTCAGCTATTCCAAAACACAGGTTGTCTTCTGCGAAGTCTTGTTACCTTAGAATTAACGCCTTTAAACTATGTATGAATTGAATTGAATTGAATTGAACAGAATTGAATTGAATTGAAAATACTTTTTTCATCTCTAAAAGGGCTTTTAACCAAAATACACCACATCACATAAGATACATGAGACCCACAAGACATGGCAGAGACTTAAGCTGTTTATGATGTTGCAATATTCCAAACCACATGTTGTCTTCTGCAAAGTCTTGTTACCTTTATACTATGTATAATTTGAATTGAATTGAATTGAATTGAATTTATTCTTCACTAAGAGGGAAATTGCTTTTGCCCAAAATACACTACATCACGTAAGAACCATGACGTAAAAACATGAGACACACAAGACATGGCAAGACTTAAGAATTAATAACATAAAATTGACTACGCATAACTTGAGATAATTATATAACAAATAACATAATCTACGCGGTAGTGCCCAGATTAATGTTTGACGACTGCAAGGACCACACGACAAAAGGATTTGGCCCACGTTTTAAGGCATTTCCTGAGAATGTATGAGATCCTGGGTTGGAATCCCAAGGTGGGAAGAAGTTCGGTATGGCGTGTTCTTTTCCTCAGCAGATTCAGTCAAAAGCACGTGAAAACTCAATTACGTTGAAGTGTAAGAAGTTAATAGTGAACATGTTAAAGATTTCATTGCACCCGGAGGGGCGACCGGAGTGAGTGGGTGAGTGACTTTAAAGCCGCACAAGCACCAAAGACAAATTCGCGGCTAAGTGTGGCTTCAGTACGTGAAAAAAAATGTAGCGTTAGACGAATGATGCAAACCGGTCTACGGGGCAGTATAAACCTAGGACATACAGGAGACGTTGCACCTTCATGCTAATTTCTCTAACTCCCGATTACAAGGAAAACGTACAAACAAAAAAAGAAAACAAATGGAATGCGCCGGGAGAGCAGCTCAAACTTCCCTATTTACGTGGAACAAAAGATATTCAAACTTGGATACAGTAACCGCATGTTAGTCATTGGTCTGCCTTCAAACCGATCGTTGTTGAAATTATCTTCATTCACTTTAGTATGCCCAGTAAAAGAGAGATCAACCATCCCCCCCCCCCCCACACACACACACACACACACACACACGCACACACACACGCGCACACACACACACACACACACACACACACACACACACACACACACACACACACACACACACACACATAAAAGAACATGCACGCGCTATGAAATTTTCAACGGTCGTCGTTAAAAATTATCTTCATTCACTTTAGTATGCCGAGCCAAAGAGAGATCAACCATAGACGTTCACACACACACACACACACACACACACACACACACACACACACACAAAGAAAATGCATGCTCAATAAAAAAAAAAATCAACGAAATCCGCTGCGTAGGAAGGTTCATCGTTTTGAAGTTTTCAAGTCGCAGTTTACCCTTCGCGACCTCTTATTCATAAAACGACAAGATCACAGAGTCTCAGACAACCTAGGAGCAAAACAGTTTCAAAGATTTTCGAAACTCTCTCCACAAAGAAATTACAAAAAGCTTTCAAAAAAAAAACACTCACCTCCATTTGAAGTCTCGGAATGATCACCTGTGGTGGCAGACGACACGTGGAAGAAGCAGACGATAAAAACAAAAGCCAGCGAGGAGAAAACTCCAACGACCCGACTCGCCATAGCGTCAAGCTCACCGTTTTGGAGGTCCTCGATATATTACCCCGTCAGGACCTCTCTCTCTCTCTTGCTTTCTCTCTCTGTGATGATTCCGGCGCTGCCCTTGACGGTAATAATACACGAAAGCAGAAGGGGTTACTTCCCCTGACATTTCCAGGAGACGGACCGAATTAGCAGCGAGTCGCCTCCCTTGAAACGGGAGTTGACAGAGCGGTGGAAAGATAAATAGAAAGTTGGTCAGGATGGCTTCGGAGCGTGCAGCCGCACGCGAGAGGGTCGTTTGTTAGACTGGATAGTCTGTTCGTGACGTTCAACGTGTGTCCAGCATGTCAAGCATCAAAAGCACGTGCAAAACGAAATCAGCAAAGTAGATGTGCCCCCAAAAAGTGAAAACTAGCTGCGCTGGCAAGATAATGCCTTCGAGGCTTGCAGGGTTGCGTAGGCGTTGATTGCATTGTGGAAAACCATGGATGAGACTGCATTTCGTGCATATATGGTGACGCTGAAAGTCGACCGGTGTGGCATACTCCTATCGTGCTGACATAATTATATAAATAATGAATAATTATAAACACTGGTGTTGACTGATCACAGTGCGTGGCCCAAAATGATGCCGTCGTGCAGAAATACGCTTCGGTAGCAATATCAAACGTGTACATCGTATCTAGTTTCAGGCGAGGACCATAAATTACCGCCAGCGCCAAATTACATGGAGAGGAGGAAAACTGTCATCGACCACACAAAAAAGCAGAAAGAGAGAGAGAGGGGGGGGGGGAGAGAGAGAGAGATTAACGTCGCGTCCATGCAGTCAGTAAAACAATTAAGAGACAAAGAGAACTGGACACCAAAGATAATAAACGTACAGGAAAAGATAGGTTCACACTGCCAGCTCTGCTTGATTTAGGGCAGGACCTTGGCCTACATTCGTACAGTGTGAACAACCGCGAACGAAGAAAACAAAATCATATAGAAATTTAATGCCTTAAAAGCACTTTCTCTCTCTCTCTCTCTCTCTCTCTCTGTGTGTGTGTGTGTGTGTGTGTGTGTGTGTGTGTTTGAAAGAGCAATCATTTTTGCAAGTACATTACAAACGTTGTTGTTGCTGTTGTTATTGCTGCTTTGTTGTTGAGGTTAATGTTGCTGGTGGACGTGGTGGTGGTTTGGTTTGTTTTGGGATTTCTTTCCTGTAGGTTGCTTGGCTGACAGGTGCTTGAATAAGTGGTTTTTGTTTTGTTTTGTTTTGTTTTGTTTTGTTTGTTTTCTTTGGACAGAGGGAGACCATCAAGTCTGTGTGTTAGCTGGTCATCTCAAGTTTTCCGTTGCTGCTTTTTTTTTTTTTTTAAACAATTAATTGATCAGCTGTACGCTACTTTCCCTGTCATTTCTGAAAGAAAGATTTCCTCAGTACAGTTTCTCCTTGCGAAAACAACGATAAGCAGTGACAACAAACTTACGTGAGATATTCACAGTTAACGTCCAAGTCACAAAATACGCCCGGCCTCCCGCTTGGGACGTAGTCACGTTACATCCGAACTGTAAACGTTTTCCAGGCGGGAAATCGACCAGTAACGTTCTAATTCTCGTCATGCGCGAGTTCGTGGCGTCAACGCTGCAGGATGAGAAAAGACTAGACGTTGAGCATTGCTGGTTTCCGATGTTCACTGAAGCTATGACGTCATCGCTGGGGTGGGTGAAGAGAGTCATGAGAAGAAGGCTGGAGTCCGGGTTCAGAGCTTCTCCGGAACATTCAACTTGCTGCACGTGATGGTGACCACGAAAGTAGGTCACGGACAGTCCTGTTGAAGACGTAATGCGATCGGCATCAATACAGTTGATAGACCTCGCGTACGTTCTAATGATAATGATAATAATAATAATAATAGAGCACATTCTCTCCAGACAGGACTCATTGCGCTAACACACACACACACACACACACACACACACACACACACACACACACACACACACACACACGTGCCGAACTGACTGGTTAGATGCCAAAGACCTGACGGAGAAGGTAAGTCTGAAGCTTTGATTTGGACCGGGACAGTGTTGACAGATTAAATACTTCGCTTGGCAGAGAGTTCCAGACTTGTGGGAGGGAAATTAGTATAGTGTTCTTGTTCTAACCAGATAACTTATTTTAACCAGATAAAAATAAACAGCACGACAGCCTGCATTTTAGAAATAAATTGAAACACATAATTTTATGACAAAACGGCAATGCTTAAGGCGGAGAATATGAAAAACAAATGTTTCTAACTGCACGTTTTGACGAGAAAACAAGTGCAACATTAAACGGTTGGTTCGACGGCTAGATGGTTGTTTAATATCTGTAACACCTTATCTTTAAGATGTAACTCTTGAAGAGTTGTATGCATCCCCATTTATGTCTGATCTAACATAGACGCAATATCTTGCCAAAGACATATCATTGCAATTTATTACAGTGCAACTGTTTAAGACATATACACACGCCAGAAGAAGAAGAAATATTAAGTGAAGCTTTTGCTTCTATCATGATTCTATCCTATCTGTGTTGTGTATTTGAGGAAATGATTGGCTGACTGCACAAAACAGGGACTTTTATGTTTGGCCTATCCGTTATATTCATAAGGGACCAAACTGTATTCAGATAATTGTTCAGACTGCGTTTTTTATTGGAATGACCTGAACTTCCTATGTCACTTCCCTTTAGGACAAAGAACCGTCAGATTAAAAGTAAGCCTTGAAATACCAGTTAACCAACTAAACCAGTGGTTGCATGCACACCTCAGTGGGTCAACCCTCAACAACCGGATACGTTTCGAAGCACGGGCGCCCCGTACTTTCTCTCAGTCTCCCTCAGCTGCTCCCCCACCGTTGTTCACAAACTTTACACCCATCGATTCGAGATTTGGCGGCGTCTTCGAGAGGTCTTCTCGCAGAGCGCAAGCCAGCGATTTTCAGTTTTGGAGAGATTGGCCTTCCCTTTTTTCAGGTCGCCTGCAAATGTCACTTTAATCAGCTTTTCTTTCAGCCCGCCTGTCAGAACTGAATGTGCCCCGAATCTTCGCCTGTGGGTGCTAGACATTGCTTGACAGGCTTTTCAGCGTTAGCACGGGTGACCAGAACATGTAGACCATAGCCTGTGCGTGTTGGACAGGGCGCACTTTTTAATGTGGTGAAGTATGGCCATCCTTTTAGGGTGGTGAGTGGCTCAGTAGGTCAGTCCGCTTCTCTCGCAACTCGTAAAGTGTCAGTGAGTTCGGGTTTGAACCCAAGACCAGGCGGGAGTTTAAAAAAAATAAAAGCTTACCCCAAACTCTCTCTCTCTCTCTCTCTCTCTCTCTCTCTCTCTCTCTCTCTCTCTCTCTCTCTCTGGATGTGTGAAATCGGCCGGTTTGTTATGACGTGTTCATTTCAGTCAAGGATAAATCAATGTGGTCGATCTGTCAATCTGTCTGAATTGAATAGTGTTCAGCTGGATGTTCAATAAGGGATACCTTCCCTTCCCTTAATAACCTGTTCACTGGGGCAGTCTCCAGGCTCTCCTCTAGCGGACAAGTTAAACTCCGACTAAGCACTAACCATCCCCTGTGCACATCGTCTGCAATTACGCCCGCTACCGCTCTCTATATGGAAACTTATAACGTAAAGAGTCAACTAAACACAGACTTTCGTTATGCTCCTCCGCGTTCTGCGGCGTACTGTTCGGGTACCTGTGATTAAGAATCTCGCCAGTGGCAAAGATTCTGGGTGTAGTGGTTTGTAGTGGTCGGGGGGAAAACTGCCCGGTTTATTGCTGAACAGAATGGAGCCAATAAGGGGAGGGCCTGAAGACGAGAATTAATGCTTGTTATATGTGGTGGGTGTAGGAGGTTTTTGTGATGTTTGTCCTGGTGGTTGAAAATAGATATGCTGTACGTGCTAAATTCGAATAAAAGAACAATTACAGAACTCAATGGAAATGGTGGTGCTGATTTTCCGATTACAGTGAGCAAATAAACTGTAATAAATCATAATAGATGTATCTGAAGTCTCTGCAATCCAGACAGGGGGTTAATGGTTTGCCGTCATCCCAATGACATGAAATGGAGACACGTTTTTCGTTCCGAACAGTACAGTGGGGAGCCGGGACAGACGAGCGGTAGAGCACTGGACTTTCAATGTTCGGGTCGTGGGTTCGAATCCTGGCTAGGAGCCCCCCAAAAATATGTGCTGGCTTTTTCATCTTTGCCCCACCTTTGCTATCACCCTTGTTTCGTGGAAAATTGTGTTAAATCTTTAACACACTTCGTACCACGCACGATTATCCCAAGTGTTTGACTCTTTTACGGTTTTGGCCCTGTATGCAAAAATCAGGCAAGATTAACAGTTCCTTGGCGACTCTTATTGCAGCAAACACAATTATAATCAAAGTACAACAATCCCACTGAGCCAAATTTAAATCCATGCAGACATAGATTAGATATGAATTTTTTTCGTGAGGCCACTGGTGCACAAACCGAAAACTTACTTGGTAGGAATTGAGTTAAACACAAACCCACCACCTGAACAGTACAGCGTTCGTTGCCAGAAAAAAAAGAAAGAAAGAAAAGCGCCCGAGTAGAGTCTTAAAATGTAATTATATAAACAACAAAAGTTAAGAACTGACACTGTTCACTGATTCAAACAGCTTGTTCAGATTAGAAGGTTAGTTTAGCTACCAACTTTTGACCAAAATCAGAACACTTGGCTTCTTCGTTTCGTGTAACTGAAAGTATCGCATTGTCAAAGAAGGCTTAGTAGTAGTAGTAGTAGTAGTAGTAGTAGTAGAATTATTATTATTATTATATGCAACGTCTCAATATTAACAAATACTTTCGATTCTCCAATCCCAACATTGGATCTGACTTCTGTAAGGTTCGGCTGAGTGGCATGTATAGACAAAATAGGTATAAGAACTCAAAGTTTGTTTTACATGTGAAAGACACTTTCAGAGTATCTAGCTTTCCTGCCAAGATATATGACTTGAATAAAAAATAAATCCTGCCAGAGTCTAATGAATTATTTGACTGCTTGTTTCGATTTTTTTCATACCCTTGCCTATTTCGCATGCAGAGACGTGCAGGGCAAAACTTGCTGACTGGACAAGACACGATATTCGCCAGCAACCGCAGTGACCCCTGTCGGCGAGACCACAGGTTGCATCGTCTGGCATCTAGTAGCCTCCCCTTGTCGACCCTCCGATCCCAGAATTGAATTCGACTGCGTCTTCGCGGTGCCGTCTATTTGCGGAAAGGAAACTCGTGTTTGGAAGAATTGATCAAGCCCTTTCCTTTTGCTCGTTTTTTCCTTCACTGGTTTAAAATCTCAATTTACGCATCAGTACTCGAATTCTTTCATTAACTCATTTTTCATTTTGTTTTTGGTTGGGGGGAAAGGTTTGTCGATAGTCGGATTTGCTTGACTTGGAACCAGGTTTTCCCATTTGGAAGTAAAGTTCTAAGATCCGTTTCTCCGTGAAAAGAGTTTGCCTCCATGTACACAGCACGTTTTCGGCTGCATGTTTATTCTTTAAACGGGCTAATTTCATCTTTGCTAAGCCAGCTTACGTTATGGAACAGTTTCGTTCGTAAGTGCGCCTGTACGCTCGAAATGCTCTATCTTGATTGCTACAGCTCTTCATGCAATACAGTATTGTTGTTTACACTTTCGCGAGCGGTCTAGTATTCAAATTCTACGACTGTCATAAAACAACTAGAGCGTTCAGTGTTCGAGTACGCTCCTGTTGGCTCAGTGCCAGCATTACACACGCTGTCACGGAGCAAGTGCCTAATTTGTGTGATGAAAGATACGACTAAAACAGCTCAGAACGACCTGTAAGCATAAAAATGGTAGAATTAGCCCCTTTAACTCTTTGACGACGGAGCGCAATTTCTGACACACGATTTCCTATAGGAAATCGTGTGTCAGAAATTGCGCTCCGTCGTCAAAGAGTTAAAAAAAGAGTAACAAAAAGAAAGCTTACACTGAAATTTTCTTTTGATTTTGATTATGGCTTTTACCATTACGGTACTATCTGGAAGTTGATATTGGAGGTTCTGACTCCCTGAAAACTAGTCTATGAGTGGTTAAATGAGCCGCGAATTAGCCTTTGTTGCTTGCGCGGCGTTAAGCCCTAACTAACTAACTAACTATGAGTGGTTAAAAAAAAATGACGCACATGTCACAAAGCACTGCCTAAAATACGCAAAGTAAAGTTAATGTGTTAACAAACTTACTCATATAAATTTCCCTGTTTCAGCAGCTGCCGATACAATACTATGTGTCCATATCTCTCGCAAAATGTTAATTGTGATAAATTTGGGAAGGTTTCCACAGACTATCTTTGTCTGTCGTTTTACTTCTTGGATACTATACATCATTACGTTTTTCACTCTGTATGCTAAAACTGTCAATCATAAAACAAGTTGCGCGCCGTTCACAAGCGCAAGGCTATTTATGGCTGGGATGGCTTTCCTCTCCGTAGGCGGCCAGCGCCAACGCCACGCTATTCGCATCGCCCCGCTATTGGCATTGCATAACATGGCCTAATTCCGCACGCTCCGCCAATAGCTCGGGTAGTGTTGTAGTTAGTGTAGGTTTTTACTTGTGGTACCTTTACAGTGCGAACACGCAGTAGATTCTCTGGGACACATAGTTTTCCCTGTCTCACGAATGCCAGACATAAAAGTCATTGATGGCATCCACACCTTCTTGAAATTTCTCTATCGTTAAATGGCAAACGGGTTTACTTGTTTATCATATCCATGTTGCTCCGAACCTTTTACTGAATGACGGGAGTTACGCTATTTCGTGTGTACGTTTCTGTGTGAACATTATTGTGTGTTTGGAGTCCACATGAACTGACTTTGTCTCTAGAGCGTTTCGACATTTGCAATGTTTTTGTTTGTTGTTGTTGTTGTTGTTGTTGTTTTAACGTCAGTATTGAGTAAGCATGCGTACTGTCACCAACGTGTGATGTACACGATGGACGCTTGACTGTCTAAGGAAATCGAATATTTAAGGAATAAAGATGGTGAGTTGGTCTTCTTGTATGTTCTGGAAATGTGTATGCGTTACTCAGCTCACTAATCTAGGTGATATCATTTCTATCTGATTTTCCTAGGAGAAGTCGAGATTTTGCCGCAGAAGGTAAGTAAAGCAGTATCTTATCTGGTTTTGTAATGTAAGACTGATCCTTGAGGTAATACAAAAATGCGCTGTCTGCAAGTTATCGCACTAACAAAAACAAAACAAGCCGACTAAAGGATTTACATAAATCTGATCTTTCAACCATCATGATCCTAACTCTGGATTTTGTTTGGTTTCGATAAATAAATAAATAATGATAATAATAATAATAATAACAAAAACAAAAAATAAAAATAACAAAAATAAAAATAACAAAAACAAAAAATAAAAATAACAAAAATAAAAAAATAAAATTACAGAAATAATAATAATTTGTCCACAAGCACAAATAATTATTAAGCTACAAACTGCACGTCGCTCAGACGTCACAACTCACACATATTCTAACTATGAATAGGCACAAAATGATTAAGACGTACTTACCGTTTGCTGAATCGGCATCAACAATGGCGAAACATTGGAGCACCCCCAAAACTATCCAAGTGACAATCAATTGCCCTCTCCAGCGAAACATCCGTCGAAACCAGACCGCCATCTTTTGGAAACTGCCGCTCGGTTGTTCGCACTTAGTAACGATTGAACTTTCTACACACACAGCAAAAGTAGAGGCGGAGAAAACTCTCTACATCAAATTGCCTGCCTCGCCAATACCTCGGAGCAGAAGGCTCGTTAAGAGCAATCGGGTTATTCCCCTTGATGCCGCAGGTGGCGCTGCGGGTTTGGGGCGGCAAGCAATTTTGAACCGAGGGTGGGACAAAATGTCGTGTGGAAGCCGTTAGGGTCTTAGACTGCTGGTCCGGTCCTTTCTGTTTCGTTAGACAGGGTGGGTCGAAGGCAACAGCTTCATGTGCACAGTCTCTTCCGCTCAATTACACTGGTGGTAAAGTGTTTCGAGCACACGTACGTTATACGTGAAAGCTGTATCGTCCTGCTGGTGTCCTTCTATTATGTTGTTCACCGTACAAATTCAGCATAAGGTCATATACAGTCTGTTCCACCATAATCCCGGCTAGATACTGTGCAGGTCTTTCTCTCGTTACCCCGTCTTTGATATCACCCATACGTGGTGTAATATAGTCCTGCTGCTCCTTTTATTATTTTGTTCACCGTACAAATTCAACATAAAGTCATACACAGTCTCTTCCACCATAATCCCGGCTAGATATTGTGGAGGCTTTTTGTCGTTGCCCCGTCTTCGATATCACCAATATGTGGTGTGAAAGGACATTATACTCCCAAACACCCACGCACCCACCCCTGTTCCACTATAGTACAGAATAGTTTGAATATCGAAATTCCATACATAAGACCCTCCAAATATAAGCAGTTCTAACAGCAAAAGTACATGAGTACACGTCAGTTTATTTCTTAGACCAGTAACGCTGAGTTGTACAGTGCATGACAGTGACGATGCGTCGCATGCATGCGTGCTGCATACAAGCTCATATCGCAACGTCTACCATGAAACTAATAACGATGCGACAGTCAGTACGGTCAAGGAATAAACGACATGTTGAAAAGTGCACACCGGCTCACTTGCATTTTTTTGGTAACAAGGTAGGTCCGGCGCTTGCCATGTCATCAGCAACTATGGTTGAATCATACACAGCCATACCAGTAAAGAATGTTTACACAATTCATAGTGATTAATACTGGAGTGTACTTTTTAAGACAGGTCCTTCGGATAACTACTAATAATGCGGTGACTGCAAGTTATCACACCAACAAAACACAAAAACCCCGAGTAAATGATTTACATACATCTGATGTAACAATGTATTTGGACATAATGTGCCCAGTCTGCATAGTGTGAGTGAACTGATATAAAAAACAGTGGCGTTACACACACACACACACACACACACACACACACACACACACACACACACACAGATATATAAGATGACCAGCTCTTCGCTCAGAACACGAGAAGACTGATAACAGTGGCAAGCCAGACACTCAAACAGACGTGCAAGCGCATTTTTGTCTCTTAATTCCACGCATGGTGTGGTTTATTGTACCCAGAGGTCGACGCCAATTTGATCAGATTCGCATGGTAGGTTCGCCTTTTTCTCTCTTTGGGATACAAAACCCTGGAGCAATACAAGGTCTAGATCGCAATATGCTGACCCCATGTTCTTGGTACAGGAACAAACGCTGTATTGATCAGGTCTGTCCATGGAACGTTCCCCTCCCCCACAACCCCTGTCCCGCGCCAACCCCCGCCCCATTGTCCTCCCAAAACCGTACCCAACATTCCTCACATACACAGTCATATAATCTTTAGTTATGTATGTCTTGGAAGGAATGTAATGACACTTTTGCAAACTTAAAAATGTGTTCATAAATTCTCTCTCTCTCTCTCTCTCTCTCTCTCTCTCACACACACACACACACACACACACACACACACACACACACACACACACACACACACACACACACATTCCATCACCTAAACCTTCACTCACCCCAACACCCAACCCACCTCAGTATCTACCCCTTCAGTCCCTTTCAAACCGTAACTAGGCGGGTGGGTGGGTGTTTGGGAGTTTAACGTCCTTTTCCACCACATACGGGTGATATCAAAGACGGGGCAACGATGAAAAAGCCAGCACAAATATTTGGCTCCAGCCGGGATACGAACTCACGACCCGAGCATTAGAAGTCCAACGCTCTACCATTCGGCCACCCAGGCTCCCCCCCCCCCCCCCCCCCCCCGTAGCTAGGCAAAGTGCCTAACCGTCACTGATCTCATAAACACTTGAACCCTTCTACCAAATGACGGTATAGATGTCAGTCAGTGCACCCGTTCAGGCGTTTAGAGGGACGGCCAAACCATTTTGCTTTACCCTTCCTGTTTCTTCTGCCCTCCCGAAAAAAGCGCTGGGAGCCGTCAGCCTCCGCCCTTAATAAAGACTGTGTTTATGAATTAGGGATGAGGCTCATATCGAACACACGCTGTCCTAGACACCATTATACAGAATCGACCTTCCTGCAAGGAAGGCAGTCAAGACGGCGCAAGTTTGTTCTGGTGCTACTACGATTTCAAAGTTTTGACTACGTCTGCTGTAGAATGGAGACACGTGTCTGAAACATTTTGTTTATTATTTTAGTTTGTTTATTCATTTATTTATTATTTTGATTTATTTCCCTTATTTATTATTTATTTATCTATTGCTGGAAATTGGGGTTGCTCCCCAAGGAGGAAGCGGGTCGCCACAATACAGCGCCACCAATGTGTGTGTGTGTGTGTGTGTGTGTGTGTGTGTGTGTGTGTGTGTGTGTGTGTGTGTGCAGCGTGCGTGCGTGTGTGTGTGTGTGTGTGTGTGTGTGTGTGTGTGTGTGTGTGTGTGTGTGTGTGTGTGTGTGTGTGTGTGTGTCAACTCTGAGTGAGGAGCCGGGATAGCCGAGCGGTAGAGAGGTAGTCTTTCGGTGCTCGAGTCGTGAGTTCTAATCCCGGATGGGCCGGGGCAAAACATTTGTGCTGGCCTTTTTTCTCGTTGCCCCGTTCTTTGATATCACCCTTACGTGGTGGAAAAGGACGTTAAACTCCCATACACCCACCCACCCGTAAACAAGTATGTACCACCCAGATGACAATTTCCAGAAAACGCGAACAAACTTGAGAGAAAAAAAAAACTGTTAATTAATTCAAACGCATCGGTTTTCCTGAGAGCAATCCACCCCAAAACGTTTGAAACCGTGTGGCACCGGACACACAATCCGCCATCTTGAGTAACCCCCGTGTTCAGGGAAACTGCACCGGTTGCCCCCCTTTCCTGGAGACGCTGTAAGGGTGACAGGACAGGCCAAAATTGTTCCGCGGAAACGCACGGAGACTTCCTGATAAGCGACACCCAGTAGAGTGTTTGCGCTTTTTACGCTTGAAGTGAAAAATATTAAATGAAAGTTCTGCATGCCGTTTTGAATAATAAATATTTCGGACAAGATTTTTTGTGTGGCATCACCCATTTCTGCTGCATTTAACACACACACACACACACACACACACACACACACACACAAAACGCTTAAAGATGACAGTCCACTGGAAACACCAATTTCTACGGTTAAGTCAGAACTTCGAAAAGAACGTCTAAAGGAAAATAATAGAAACACGAGTGCGGTATTGGATCAAATTAACGTAACGCGTCTGCAATTTGAAAGACTTGTTGCTGGTAGCAGGAAAAAATTCTAGGCACCTTTCCCTCCCTCGTTCCTTTCCTTCCTCCCACCACCTCCATTCCCACGCAAGCACATTTCTCTTGTTCCCTCCCCCCTTCCCCCCCCCCCCCCCCCCCCACTCCTCACTCTTGAAAAAGCAAAAATACATAAAACGTAAAAAAAAAAAAAAACACTGACTGGCCCACCACAATTTTCTCCCCCCCCCCCCCCCCCCACACACACACGGAAATTACTATACATAAACATTTTCCATGTACCTTTGGTAACGCTACAACACGCAGAATTATGTGTACTTTTACGTCATGCAACCTTGTTGTTGTTGTTGTTGTTGTTGTTGTTGTTGTTGTTGTTGTTGTTGCTGCTGCTGCTGCTGCTGCTCTTGTTTGTGTTGCTGTATTGTTATTTCTTTACTTCATCCTTTTGTTTGCTACACGAGTTTTAAACTAAACAGAACTGGCACGGAACCCAGAACTATTGCTAGTATCAGAATCGAACGCACTACATTGACTACACAATTATACACTTACTTTCTCCCTTCACCACCAAAGACCAGGACACGATTTTGACGGTTTTCTCCAGTGTATCCACAGCGGTGATGTTACATCCGTATTCCCTGAACATCCCAAACTTGAGGTCAGTAACCAGGGTCCTCGCCTCCGTTCTCCGAGTGTTCGTGTTGTCCACAATACACGACACAAAGTCTTGACTGTCTGTTGAACACTGTCGTTTGGCAATGTTGATGAAGCAGACGACTAGGTTGTTCCGCTTGGTGAACAGAGAAATGGACATGATGTCTGTGGCTGTGCTAAGTCTTTTTCCGGAGCAAGTTACTTCTATTAGTGATGGAATATCGTAAAATGGATGAGATTCCAATCCTGAAATCAGAAATCATTGGTTACAAGAAGCAATGGTGGGGTGGGTGGGTGTTTGGGAGTTTAACGTCCTTTTCCACCACATAAGGGTGATATCAAAGACGGGGCAGCAAGAAAAAGGCCATCACAAATATTTGGCCCCAGCCGGGATTCGAACTCACGACCCGAGCATGGAAAGTCCAACGCTCTACCATTCGGCCACCCCGGCTCCCCGTTACAAGAAGCAAAAAAAAAAAAAAATGAGATGTGTACGAAATTTTTGTTACATACCTACTCACACCACTGTGTGTGCGGGCGTAATATTTGACTGGAGATGTCTGTATCAATTCACAATGCTAGCAGGCTTGTTTGCTGACATGATAATGCTTTTTAATATTATTTCTTGAGTGATTCATTAACTACAGGAAATGCAAAGCTAATCGAATTTTCCCTTGAAAAGATATTCCGTTCGTGAAATCAGAAATGGTTGCTATGAACAATAGAGATAAGCGGTGTGGAGGGAATTCTGTATACAGACATGATATCTTACACGGTGCAAATATTGCTCGATGTTTCACTGTATGTTCCATTTATTCCCATTTCATTGCTGACTACTAACTTTATCGTACGTCATTTGTACTTCCGGAGAAACAGGGGAGCCGGGACAGCCGAGCGGTAGAGCGTTGGTCTTTCAATGCTCGTGTCGCGAGTTCGATTCCCGGCTGGGGGCCAGATAATTATTTGTGATGGCCTTCTTTCTCGTTGCCCCGTCTTTAGTATCACCGATATGTGGTGGAAAAGGTTGTTAAACCCTCAAACACCCACACACCCTCCAGAGTAACAAAATCAAATGTTCCTTCGTAGGGGTTGATAGAGTTTTCTTATTTTATTTCCATTCTTCTTATTCCAATTTCTTTCTCAGCACACACAGCGGCATCCGTGAAATATAACGATGCCCGAAAGCCATTTAACAGCTCTCTTTTTTTCACATAGGGACGCCATCAGCGCTAGAATAACCCAAAAACATGTCGCGCACATCTTTGGTAATGGCAGGTCCATTTTCCAAGGACAGGAGAAACGGAAAATTGCATGCGTGCAAGACATCGTGCAGGAGCTGGTGCACTATGCAATCTGATCTTGTGAAAGCCTACAACGGATATTTGGACATTTCGAGATTTTGTTAGAAATCGTTTACAGTTTGAAACGCACAGGGTTTTACGCGATCGGGTCTCTGTGCACTGTTGAGCTAACGTGCAAATTTATCGTTGGTATAAGCCGGTCTCCAGGGCAACTGTTTCGGGGGAAAATGATGAAAGAGCGAAGTGTGCAACCTATTTTGTTGAAGGTGATATTAAAGAGAAAATGATACCCACAATTTATCAAGCATCGCTGAAGCTTTATGCAAAACCCTGACTTTTTAAATAGTCGCTTAATTAAGTTGTAGGTCTTCAGTATTTTGCATAGCTGGAATGGAAAACCGGGAAAAGAGCTGGACTTTTGCCGCCCGGGTCGTGATATTGATACTCGTCTGAGTGTCAAAACATTATTTGTGCTGGTTCAAAATTCCTCCTTGCCCAGTCTTTCATATTCCCAGTTGAATAACACATAAGGATGGTAAAACTCAAAACCAACCACCCAAAGCATCCGCTTGCCATGCAGGGTTTTTTGGTTGTTGTTGTTGTTGTTGTTGTTCTTTGTTGTTGTTTTCTTTTAATTGCGCTTATACTAATCAGAAGATTGGCGGTAATCGCAAACCCCCGTAAGAACAGAGTTGATACTGTTGTGGAGCCATTTCTGTCACATTCTATGTGGTGGAAAAGGACATTAAACTCCCAAACACCCACCCACCCACCCCACTCTGTCACATTCTCTTTAGACCTAGAAAAAAACGCTGTCCTCCGGGAAAGCAAAACCAGGTCAGCAAAATCTTGTGCGTCACTGGGGTAAAAAAAAAAAAAAATGAACAGCCAGCTTCGAATTCAAAACGACATTCTGCAGATGAGATTGCTAAAACAGCCTGACAAGAAACTGCGATATTGAAAACAGCTAGAGGACACACTGAAAAGAGACCCCGGTCATCATACAGCTGCTGCATACGTGCAGGCTAAAGTCTTCATGTACAGTTGTAGCTATAATCATATCATTAAACGAGCTAATTCCATCTTTGATAAGACAACGTAAAGTCTAAATACGTTTGTATTACGTGTGGAGATATGTTTGGAGAGCCCGTCGTCTTATCGAGGCTAACGATGAAACACAGGCGAACACTCCTCACGTAGCGAGTTCTTGTAGACTGCTTAAGGTCGCTTTCACTCAGAGAAGACACGTGAGCGCGTAGAAAAGTTATAACCGTGTGGATTTTATTACAGCACTTCTCTGGTGTTACAACTGCACTCTCAAACTTCGTACATATAAGCTTCTCTCGTGCACACTAACGTGATGAGTGTTCGCCTGTGTGTCATCGTTAGCCTCGATAAGACGACGGGCTCTCCAAACATATCTCCACACGTAACTGTTTGTCAGGCATACAGCATCGCTGTGGAAAACGTTTCGTCGAATGCGTTGAATCACTGGGGACACAATATAGCATTTAGAACCACTATGGTGACTCGGGTTGACGTACATGTTGTTCTACGTACGTAGGAGCGTACTAGGCAGACGACGTTATTTGGCTGCGGACTGAAGGCCAACTAGACAGCACTGATTGGTGGCTATTTTTAGCGACTTGGTCGCATGGACGTGTAGTGCAGGTATGGAAGCGCTAGGCCAAAGAAGGTCATGTTCTAAGAACAATCTGTGAGTATAAAATGGTAGCATTAGCCCCTTTGATTATTGTGTTAAAGATAAGAAAGCTTGAAGATCATCTTAGTGGTTGGGCGTTAAGGGTTTTCACGTCCTTATCCACCACATCAGGTTGATATTAAAGACGAGGCAACGAGGAAAACGCCAGCACATAGTTTTGGTTTCTAGCAGGGATTCAAACTCACGACCTGAGCATTGGAACTCCAATGTTCTACCGCTCGACAGTCTCGTCTCCCCTTATCTTTACTGAGCTCACTAAGTAAGTGGTTACGGCATCTTTGCCAAATACTTTCACATGCTTTGGGTGTTGCTGAAGTGAAACTGTAGTGAAACTAGTGTCCAAAAGAAACGATACCAAGATTTGGCAAGGACATACAATAAAAGCAGAACAATACAGAAATTTCAGAGTGGTATATTTCATTAGCAAATGTTTCCGGTAATCCCGAGCGCAGACGCTGTATTTGGGACGTGGGATACGTAAACCTATGTTTTAGGCCTCGGGGATCACTTTGCACAAAAACATTCTGACAACAGTTTGGTATCGTTTCTTTTGGACACTAGTTTATTATATATTAAAACAAATATGACCGCTACAGTCTGCGTTTCTACTGTACAGATGGTACAAAGTCGTAGTCTGGGGATCATTTAATGGTACGAGTGTGAGAGGGGTGAAGCGTACAGTTATGTTTTAAAAGTTATCATGGGTTCGCACTTGATGACGAGCAACTCGTGAGTGGGTGTTTTGGGAGGTTTTTGCACTTGCTGACGTGCACATTGTTGGTAGCGTAACAATCGGTTGACAGCTATGTGGCTTAGTACGAAACATTTAAGCATCCATAAACAGTGTTTAACAAAAGAAAAAGAACAAAGACACCCTAGTAAAATAGCTTCCACCACCAAGCATGATATACTCCGGGAAGAAAACGAAAACAGCAAGGTACATGCTGATTTGCTGCACTGAAAACAGTAGGAACAGAGATTCATGGGCACACCTCATCATGACAACTGGAAAATATCATCCCTGAATAAGCAGCTGCAGAAAGGAAATGTGCGTCTAGTCATATAATTATGATACTCATATATCGATCTATACTTACCGCTTTCAACATCTGCGTAGAAGACAAAAGCCATGAGGAAGAAAATCGCGTAAACTCGCCCCGTCTGTACCATCGTGCTCGTCCCTGCCGCCATAATGGGCGGCGCGTGGCTTTTGAGATTTTCAGACTGATTATTACTCTCAGGAAATTGGATTGCAAGAGTGGGAAGCGAGTGATTTCCCCCTAAACGTTGACGAGACTCCCGGTGGTTGCTTCCCCTTGAAGAGCTCTCCACGGTCAGTGGTGGTTATCCAGTCAGGAGGCTTGGGGAATTTCAGCTGGTCGGTAAAATTCACAGTTGCTTTTGTCTGGGTCGACGAAAACGAAAAAAGAAGGGAATGGGGTGTAGGGTATTTTGGGATTAGGGAGAATTTGAGTAAGGGATGTCAGCCCTGTAGAAAGCGTTGTAGAAAGAGTTTCCTTTCTGGTGTTTCGATCTGAGGCTAACTGGCTTGTTGTAAAAGGGAAGGATGGGGTAGGGAGTGCGGGTTTAGTGGTGATGACGTTGGGGGTGGAAGAGTAAGGGATGGAAGAGGAGGGGTGATATGGAGAGGCAGGGGGAGGGGTTGGAAGGTGTCGAGGTGTCGGTCGTTTGAAGTGGGGGGGGGGGGGGGGTGTTGGTGTTGGTGTTGGATGGGGAGGGAACGTGTGGGGGATAGTGCAGAGGTGTGATGAGAGTACAAGGCAATCGATGTGGAATGTGATGACGTGAAAGACTGACAAACCATGAAGCCTCAGAGAGGCAGAAGCTGAGGGAATTCGATTCGAAAGTGGTTTGACAAGGAAGAGTATGGTAGAATATGTTGTTTGGTGGTGGTGGTGGTGGTGGTGGTGGTGTGTTTTGCTTTTGTTTGTTTTGTTTGTTTGTTTGTTTCTTTGTTTGTTTGTTTGTTTCTTTGTTTGTTTGTTTTTTTGGGGGGTGCCCCCCCTCTCTCTCACACACACACACACACACACACACACACACACACACACACACACACACACACACACACACACCATTGCTATGAAAACCTTTACACACACAAACCATTCAGATAAAAACTTTACCTTACCAGGGATTCCCTTGACGACGATGAACCACGAAGATATACTGGATATCCCACCGGTTTGAAAACTGGTGATATTACACCCGAAGGACCTCGTCTCGTTCTCCGATAGGTCCATGACAAGCGAGACCAGGCGTGTGTTACGAGAATTAACATGATCCACGACACAGGCGGAGTAGAGGCGTGTGGTTGAGCACTCGTTTTTCCGCAGGTTAACGGAGGCCACTACCGTGCTGTTGGTGATGTTATAAAGCGTCATGGACAAGAGGTCTGTGTCCGGTGTTAAGGTTTTCCCGGAACATTCCACTTCTTGGATGGACGGAATGCCTTCCCAGATTCGAGACTCCAGCGCTGTTGGGTAGAACAAAACGCATTACGATACTGTGTACAATACAGTGCAATATAATACAATACAGTACAATACAATACAGTACGGCTGGGTGGGTGGGTGGGTGTTTGGGAATTTAACGTCCTTTTCCACCATGTATGGGTGATATCAAAGACGGAGCAAGGAGAAAAAGGCCAGCACAAATATTTGGCCCCAGCCGGTATTCGAACTCACGACCCGAGCATTGAAAGTCCAGCGCTCTACCATTCAGCTACCCCGGCTCCTGACCATACCATACCATACCATACCATACCATACCATCATTGTCCGGTCCAAAGTAACTAGAAAATTTACTTGAGTTTGGGGACCTCCTCCGCGAAACAAACTAAGACGGTAAATTCAGGAATCATATGCCTAAGAACAACACAGCAACAGGCTTAGATATTACTGTAACAAACAGAGTACAACTCGTAGATGTAATTAATCTTCACTAGTTTCTATAAGTATGCCACCAGTGGTCGACTCAAAGTGTCTTACTGAATCCGCTTTTGTTTTTGGTTGTGCTCGACTTCATGCAGTTGACAGCCACTTTTGAACATAAAATGTCTATAGTTAACTGTCAAAGTGATGTGTACTGACAAGTAGTTTGTGTAGCGATGCTGTCGTTGTTTGAAATGTAGCTCATTTTTATTTTAAACACTGACACAGTTTAACATTGCTAGAAAGCAAAATGATGATTATTCCTACTAGATAAATAACTGCAAAAACCAAAGCAGCAATTAATGTCTTCGCTGTTTTTTCGTCGCTGTACGAGCAGGTACATACATAGATACCTGATCGTTTGAACTGATGGGTGACTAGCATCTATTTCAAACACCTTTCATGTCCTTTGTCCTATGGTGCTTCTGGTAAACAAGAGTTAGGTAGGGAACACTCGCTTCATAGAAGCGGGACTTCGTGCATCGTTGAGTAGAAATAAGATCGAAATGATGAGTGTTTTAGTTATTGCCGAAAAGACCTGTTGAGTGCCTGAAAGATCATCTTACCCTGTTGAAAAACTGCATGCACCATTTGTATCGGTCACATTATTGACTGGGTGGGTTTTTGGGTGTTTGGGGGTTTAACGTCCTTTTCTGCCACGATGAAAAATCCGTCACAAATATTTGGCCCCAGCCGGAATACAAACTCACGACCCGAGCATCAGAAGTCCAACGCTCTACCATTCGGCCATACCGGCTCCCCCACATTATTGACAGAGAAGTCTCGCAAGACCGTTCAAAGACAAGTTCAAAAATGAAAATAAAACTTACCGTTTTCTGTCTCCTCAGCAGAAGACCCTCGAAAAGCGAGACAGAGCAGCAGCAACAGTTTCAACACACCTCTCCCTCGTCCAGCGGCCATGATCGTGCTGTGTCCCCCTGTACACACACACACACGCACACACTCACCCTCCCGAAGATTATTTCTGCGAAGTAGGAAATTGGATTGTAAGGGGACAAATCGGGTTATGCCCCCTCATGTTTGTTTTCGTACAAAGATTGATGGAAGCCTTGTGGGTTATTTCCCCTGAGTGAGATCTGCAGACGAAGGCCTTGCGGTGCTTTTGCGTACGTCAGCAAAACGCTCCATCAAAGACTGCTTTGCGCGCGGTTTTCTGCTCTGTGATTGCAACAGCTGATCGATGAGCAAAAGGAGGGTTAGGGGGACAGGAAAGGAGGGAGGGGGGTCTGGGATGGGGGGAGGGTTCCCATACTGAATCTTTCAAAATTTTCAGCCGAGAGGGAGGATGGCCTGGAGATGGAAAATGGGGTGGTCTAAAAAAAATAAAAAGGATTTTTGGCTGCCCATGTGAAACGTCCGAGTTCTTCGTCGAGAAAAAGACAGAGGGTGCACTGAAAAAGGTTCCAAGTTCTTAACACAGAAGACGGGGGCGATGGAGGGGGGTGGACGGCTTGTCAAAAAAAAAATTTTTTTTTTTGGCTGTCCATATTGAACTTTCAGGTTCTTGGCCAAGCGCGTGCCAAGCGCGTGAGATGGATGAGTATTAATGCTGATGGATGGGATGCCGACCGGCCGCGTGGATCTCCACACCAAAGATCATAGTTCATGTTAACACAATGCTTTTCATTTTAAAGGAGTGTTGTTCTGTTTTACACACAACAACAACAACAGTACACGGGTGGATGGGTGGGTGGGGGTGTTTGGGAGTTTAACGTCCTTTTCCATCATGTAAAGGCAATATAAAAGACGGGGCAACGAGAAAACGGCCAGTTTGAATATTTGGCCCCAGTCGGGATTCGAACTGAGTACTCATACAAACAAACAAACAAACAAACAAGCAAAAACAACAACAAACACCCGCACATCACACACAAGCAACAAGACGCACGCAACAATAGCACCACGCAACACACAACAATAACAACGCGCAACACACAATAACTACAAGCAACACACAACAATAACAACGCGCAACAAACAACAACACGCAACAACATTCACACAAACAACACCCCACAAAAAAACACCATCACACAATAACAACAACACGCACACACAAAACAACAACTACAACGAGAGAGAGAGAGACCTATTCGTTCGCATCCAAATCTGGTCCATAGATACACACTTGGGTGTCAAGCAGTGGGGGTCAGCTGAGGACCTGCTCAGCGCGCGGCTCTCACGGGTCAACGAATCTCACACAACCTTATCGCACGCTGAAACACACACACACACACACACACACACACACACACACACACACACACGTAATTTCATCCCTGACGTTTGGCTAGCCAAACTGGCCGTGCTACACGTCTATCTTAAGCACTGCCAGAAAACTGCCCTAGACACAAAAATACACACAAACTAGTTAGAAATCACTCTGAAACTGTCACTAAATACACCAACGCATCCAGTTTCTAGGGCATTAGGTGCAGACTTCGCCAGTTTAACGAAAGTTTCCGCCGAGCGGAAAGTCGTCTGCTAGCCTGTTCTTGATTCAACGCTAGGTGGCTGATATAAAAACTCTGAAGCAAGCACCACACGCAAGAAGACGGAAACTAAACAAATGGAGCAAAGTTCACGCTGATGGACACAACGCACTGCTGAGACCATGGAGACACGACAACAAATATTCTGAGAACCATACCTGCATGAAACAAGCCAAGTAACATTTCGGCCGTCGCCAGCGGGCTCCTTTTGCTTGCGAACAAATTTTGACGTCACAAGTGGGGAGAAGTCATTAGTTGCACAACGGCTTTGAGAAGTGTTAGTTTTGACATCCAGTTTTCACAGTGGAATGACATCTGTCATAAGCTGGTATTCCGTGGTAAGGTAGGGTGTTTGTTGGTTTGACTTTTTAATTTAGTTTTTGTCGTTGCTTCGGGGTTTTGTTGTTGTTGTTGTTGTTGTTTGTTTGTTTGTTTGTTTGTTTGTCTTTTTTTAATTATTTTTTAAATTTTCATTTATTTTTATTTATTAATTTTATTGATTTTTTTTTTTTTTTTTTTTTGGGGGGGGTATTTTGTTTGGTTGGCTGGTTTTGTTGTTGTTTTTGTTTGTTTGTTTGTTTTTTGTTGTTTGGTTGGTTGGTTGGTTGGTTGGTTGGTTGGTTTTTGGTTGTTGTTTTTTTTTTTTTTTTTTGGTAGGGCCGGGGTGGGAGGGGGGTGTATGTACCCTAGAGACCGAAGGCCAAGATTATTTTCATTCGTGAAATTCAGCAAGTATTCACTCGGCTTTTACCGACTACGAATCAGTTTCTCGTCTTCTTCTTTACCTTCACTTTTACTGACTGCAACAAGTTTATAAGTGGTCTGGTCTAGACAGTGCGATCGAGGGATCAGCAGTTTTCGTGAAAGCAGACCATTTTGCCAGAATGTGGACGCCTTCCAAAGCAAGAGGACGGAAATCGATATGAGGCTGAAGCGTTAATCTGCTGACGCTTTGCATCCTCACGAACTGCTCGGCACTCAGCATTTATCTTGTGTTTATTGCAAACTTTGCAGTTCTGGTTCAGAGAGGTGGGGCTTGAGTAGGGGCGGGGTGGGGTGGTGGTGGGCGCTGGGGGTGCACGTGCAAAGCGCGTGCACACAGTCATTGTTGTTGCCGTTTCGTTTCTTGTTGTTTTTGCTCTGCTTTGCTTTATTTGTTTCTTGAGGTGTGTGTGGGTTGAGGGGGGGAGGGGGGGTGTCTGTTGTCGTTGTTGTTGTCGTTGTTGTTGTTGTTGGTGGTGGTGGTGGTGGTGGTGGTGGTGGTGGTGGTGGTGTGTGTGTGTGTGTGTGTGTGTGTGTGTGTGTGTGTGTGTGTGTGTGTGTGTGTTGTAATTGTTTACCATTTTGGTACCCTAGAAAGATTACAAAGAAATATACACAGACAGACAGACAGAGGCAGAAGTTCAGAGTACTGAAGTTGCAAAAGACCAGATTCACTGTATAGGTTGTAACGGAGGTGTATTACGTACGAAAACACACATAATGACCAGTGTTTTGAAAGAATCATTGCTCAGATGTGATATGCCAAAAGCAAACTTTACTGTTAGTGAACATGGGAAGTAATCGACGACAGTCCTGCAAAGTCGAGTTGCTTCCCATAGTCCACACTAACTAACCTCTCTCTCTCTCTCTCTCTGCTTGCGTGTGTGTGTGTGTGTGTGTGTGTGTGTGTGTGTGTGTGTGTGTGTGTGTGTGTGTGTGTGTGTGTACCCAAACAATCACAACTACAGTATCGTTTGAAAACTTTAAAAAAGCAAATGAGGATCCATGTAAGATTCTGCCAAGCACTGATTCATGTTATTGAACACAAGAATATCAACATGAATCAAAATTGTTTGTCACAAGGTACGTAATGGGCCTCTTACAGTGTGTTTGAAGCTGCAGTCGACAAAGTTTTTTTTTGGGTTTTTTTGTTTGTTTGTTTGTTTGTTTGTTTGTTTGTTTTGGTGGAGGGGGGGGGGGGGGGGGGGGGAGTCGGGGGGTGGTTAAACTGATACTCGTACCCCTACATCTGTTTTCTATTTCTAGATCAATTTTCCATGAGGCGGTATATGTACACTTTGTTCTTGTTTTTGGCGGGAACAAATATGTCGTAACTGTTGTAACTGTAGACACCACCAGCAAAGTCAATCCCACCAACGTTTCCGGTTCCGGCGTCCAGAAACGGGGTCACAGTGTAGCTCCAATCGTCCTTGGCATTTGACCTTGCGTTGAGGACGTAAGCCTGTCCTGAGTCATCGCCTGACAGGATGATCGGGTCTTTCCCGCTCCTGCAAGTCAAAATTTGATTAATAATAATAATAATAATTATATACAGAGGTGTTCCTCTTTCCTTCTATGTCAATTCTGGCTCAAAACTATCATCCGAATCACCATAACTTTCGCCGGATTCCTCCGCACTACCCATGCCTGCAAACACCAAAATGGCGGGCTTCATCAACAGTAAGGCGCCACTGTTTCAAAGCACTCAGTCGGGGTCAGGGGAGGCCGTGATGCAGCACATTATATGTGTTTGTGGTTAAATGTATGTGTGGACTGGAGGGATGTTGTGTGTGTTTCTGGGTGAGTGAGTGTGTGTTGATGATAAGGCGCTCTGAGCTCCTGCGGGACGGAGGGCGTCCCTTAAATACCTATATTATTACTACTACTACTATAAGAAAGCTCATTAATGGAATGATCCACGTACGCCGTTCCATGGGAAATTGGTCTAGCTGATCCTGGTGCTCCTTTTCCTTGGTGAACGGAACTGCTCATGAAACCGGACGCCAGCAGATGTCGCTTGTATTCACCAGTCCTGACAAAACGAGTTAAACTGAGTGACCATAGTGCGTTCGAAAAATTCATGAATCGTTTCTTTACTAATTGCAACTAATTCACACATCATCATCAAGCCCTGTGGCACCTTGGGCGTTATAAATACATGTACTTGAAAAAGACAGATAATCGTAATCTGATTATGAGAAAGCTATATATGTGATATAGCACGCCGTACCGTTCTCTGTTAAAATAAGATAAAATAAAATAATGGTTAGTCACCATCCAGTACACCCAATGAATATTCTGTCTCGGGACCAAAAGCATTTGCATTTAAGCCAAAGCATAACGTTATTCTTTTCATTATATATACCTACAGACACCTTAAAGGCCCAGTCTTTAAAATGTGTATGTTCACAGATCGTTCTGTGCTGTGTTGGTGGTGTTTAGACACTGCACATGCAGTGACAGCATCTCACACGCTGGCACTGAGCCAACAGAATGATGTACGTGACGGAAATCAGTATCAGGTCAGTTGCAGCACTAACTGAGTAGGAGAATTTCACAAGAACTCGCAGACTGTAGACTGGAAAATGAAAAGGTATTTCCGTAAGTCATAACAATCGTAAACCCCACCTCACTACTACGTATAATAGTAGGGAGATGGGTTTTGCGATGGGCATGACACGAAAAATACATTTTTATTTTCCAGTATCGACATTCTACCAGTGCCTGTGGAGAATTAGAGTTTTTGCCCGTTCACAGAGCCTGTATGCAGCACTGTCTCGCATTCTGAGCTCTGCTAATCATTGGAATACAGTATTTCGAGCGTAAGTGCGAACTCACAAGGGAAACTGCTCCAAACTTCTTTGAAGCCTGGTAAACATGAAAACAACGCGTTTAAGTTCCCTATCTTTAACTACTACTACTACTAATGATGATAATAATGGACCTTTATTACAGAGCTTATATCCTCAGTAAGCCCTAAGCGCTTACAAAACTACGACACAGAGCTCAATGAGTATTTCGCTTACCGGAAATCGTCGGGTATTTCATACGCCCAGACCGTTCCATTGGTAGCGCTGTGAGCGGTGACGAGCAGGTCGCTTTCAAAGTCACCGTTGACGTCACTAATGACCACGTCAAACACCGGTCCGATCGTCATGTCGATGTCACGGCTGTTTACCTGTTGGTTGTTTCACAACACTTTAAAAATGATATGTGCACCCTCTAGACAGCAACTTTGAAGAAACTTTCTATATCTAATGCGTAGAATTGATTGTGTCCTTGAAAATATTTCCAGTGATGGGCTCCCCAAAATGGGATAAAGTCGCCCGGCCACTTTTGAGAAAACTGAAAGGAACAAAAAGTGGTGGTAGGTCAAATTCAGAGACCTTTGAAAGAATTTTTTTTTTCATTTCGGGTCCATAAACAACTGATACAACTTCTGTGATAGTTCCAAGGCTGAATGTAACTTATAAACATGTTAAAGCCGAGTATATAATACAAGCGCTTCACCAGGAATTTTCTCAAAATGTCCAATTTTCAACTGCACGATTTCAACAAAAATATCTCAGGCCTACACCATATGCTACAGAAATGATTTTACACCAAAACAAAGCTTATTTTATGCACTTTTCAGCGATACTATTAATTCCATATGGCCAAAATCACCCTCTGTCTTCCCTTTTTTTTTTTCTTTTTTTTTTAACACGTCAGGCATGATAAGCCCTGATCACTACGTAATAGACGACTCCGACGAGCAAGCCCCGAGGCCAAAGACCCCCCCCCCCCCCCCATGGACTTACTGCATTCTATCCATGTTTCAGTCATATCAAACTACGCGTAGTTCCCTCCCTCGTAGTGCCTGACAAAAGTTTGCCAGACCATGCCGTGTGTTGTGCTCACTATGCTGCGGGACGCGACTGGCTGAATTCTTGGGGCTCGACCCTTTTGATTGACAGGAGTCGTCTATTCTCAACCACAAACCCAGCTACAGACCCAGAAACAACAACAAACAAAGACACAAACAAACAATACCTTTGTTTCATTCCAGTCCCCACTTTCGTTTACCCAAAACACTCTGAGTCCTGGATTGAAATATTGTGCCGCGAAGAAGGCGTCCATCCATCCGTCTGTTGACTGAAGTCGCGACGACACGAAGTTCACATCCGGGCCTTCTGCTATCACGTGACTTTTCCACGGAGTCGATTGGTTGAGATTCCCCTGGTTTTCCAGCCACACCAGTTGGCCCTTTGCGTACCCTGGACAAGCAAAGGCAGGTGTTTAGTCACATGACTTCAGTCGTGCTCATGAACTCAACCCACTAGCAACTATCTCCATAAAGGCCGACAGTGCTCGTTTCAAAGAGGACGAAGATTGACACAGCATGTTAGCGGGTACCTGTGCAACTTCTGATTTGTGTGTGTGTGTGTGTGTGTGTGTGTGTGTGTGTGTGTGTGTGTGTGTGTGTGTGTGTGTGTGTGTGTGTGTGTGACTTGTCAGTAAATCTCGTTTCATTCCGGACTTAGCAGTCTGCGGACGGTGTCGCTCCCGGCATGGTACGCGGCGTACCGTGTCATTAAGAATAAACGACCATTACAGCCCCATCATCGGGTGGGGATGGGAGTTGGGGGAGGGGGGGTGGAGGAGAGGTTAGGATGGAGGGCGAGAACGAGGGGGCGGGGGAGCCGAGGGGTTAGGGAACCTTATGAGATCACAGCTCACCAAACAAAGGGCGATGAGCCCGGCAAGTTACGACGTCCTTGTCCAGGTCTATGTCCATATCCATCCAGGCCAGGCGATGGTAGAACCACTCATCGTCGCCGTCCGTGATGACGTCAGTGATGTAGGGGGCGCCCTTATCCAGGTTGATCAAAGAGACGCCGCCACGGTTCTTAGGGGCAAAGTTACCGCTTGCGACAGCGACCGTTCTGTTTCCGAAGACTTCTGAATTTGTTAGAAAAATACCAAATATGTGGAAACATGGTTGCAAAATAAACTATAACAAAAATATAACAAAAAAGAAAAGAAAAGAAAATATTCATCACTAAACTGGCGCAGAAAGTAGTATATTTGTTATAATGTATAAACTAAACACGACCCAAATGTGCAGTTTTATGTCTACAATCGCGGTACACTGTGTTTCTTTTTAAAATTCTTTATCGTATACTGTAATATCCCAAAAGAATGATAAAAAATAAACAATAACCAAAACCACAAAATTTCTGGGGCCAAACAGTAGAAGTGACGGTAAAATAACTGATTTGCTTACTAGAAACTCCAGACAACTGGTTCGGCCAGTAAATGGAATCGGACAGAACCTCTAGCGTGAAATTTGTGGCGTTGTTTTTCATATACTCCTCTATGTGTGAGACTCTGTACACAACGTCCTTCTCAAACGGATTGCCGGAAGAGGTTGATATCAACAGATCATATCCCGAGTTATAGCCAGGGTACGCATACAGAGATACGTAGGCTGGATTTCTGACTTCTATCTCCCCTACAAAAGTTGGTACCGTATCGCACCAACATCCAGAGAGAGCTGCTATAGCTAGGACAAAGCTCTCGATCATGATGTACAAACGTGTATGCCTGTATAAAATACTCAGTGAAGAAGCGTATGATAGACAAACGGTTGTCCTTATGCAGGACAGTATACGTGTGGTTAGAGCAATTTCGGGTACAGTGGAATTTCCGCTCGAGTGTTATCTTTTCTATGTGGGTCAAAATGTCACAGCCTGCGTGCGCCTATACACAAGAACATGAGGTTTTTATCTCTTACGGAGAGAGAGAGAGAGAGAGAGAGAGAGGTGGGGCTGGGATGAAGGTTTTAGGCCTTTTTCCTCCACATATGGGTGATATCACAGAGGGGACAACGAGAAAAAAGACCAGAGCAAATATCTGGCCCAAGCCGGGAATCGAACCCACGGCCTGAGAATTGAAAGTCCAGTGCTCTTCCGTTGGACTGTGCCGGCTCTCCGACTGCTTGAGAGAGAGAGAGAGAGAGAGAGAGAGAGAGAGAGAGAGAGAGAGAGAGAGACAGACAGACAGACAGACAGACAGACAGACAGACAGACAGACAGACAGACAGACAGACAGATTGGATTTAGTTATTGGCATTGTCCCATTACAGTAGTACGAGCAACACCATTCGTTTAGTACTTGTATTAGTACACACTTCTTTCACGCCGAATAGATTGTAAGCTAAAATAAATTTAAAAAAAAATGTCTCTTTTCGTTCAAGCTCGGTAAATATACACTTTGTTTTCGTTATAGGCGGGCACGAATATCTCCTTGTGGTCGTCTCTGTCGACGTCTGCGTAGTCGATCCCTCCCACAGTTCCGCTTCCCGCGTCCAAAAACGGGGTCACGGTGTAGGTCCAGTCGTCCTTGGCCTCTGACCTTGGGTTCAGGATGAACGCCTGGCCCGCGTCGTCCCCGGAGAGAAGAATTGAAGCCTTGTAACCAGTCTCTCTGGGTCGACAAGAGAAAAAAAATCAGAATTATAATGAGTGTGGCTGGCTGGGTGGTATATTTACTGCAGCTGGTATCGATTATTTATGTCCCACTACCGAAGTGTGGGAAATTTCGACAGAGTCACTTGTTTTCCCTGCAAGGTATGTGTGTTTAGCATTCCACATTCCCTTTCGGGTGGAACAGGATCTGTAACGTGCAGACTTGATATCTGTGCATGCGTGTGTGCACAAAGGCGAGACAGGCACCGTAAACGCTCCCGCAGATGAATTGTGACGCAATTTGGTCAGGCAAAATCCCCTTTAACTCTTACGAGCCCGACCCCTTCCATCCCTGCCCGCTGTATGATAAGACTGGTTAAAATGAACAAGCCACTGCACACCAGTAGCAGCCACTTCAAGCCACTATTACGCAAGGCGTGGGCTTTCCCTGCTAGGCCCAAGACCGCTGCAGATTGCGTAATAGTGGCTTGGAGTCGCTCCTAGTGATCTGATTTTTTAACTAAAATTGCGCTTTTTGCACGGGTTTTTAAGAGTTAATGTACTCATTCAGCCATACATGGCTTATATAATTAAAAAAATAACGCGTTTTCTACACTAGGAGCAAAGCGGAGGGGCGTCACTGATATCTGAGATATTATTATGTTAATGGCTATCATACTTGCATGACTCTCTGATCGAGGTATGTTATCATTTATTACTGACTGTCGTGTGTAAATAAGTTGTGCTGAGCCGGGGGCTCCTTTCCCGATTTCACCAGACCGACTCTTGAAGCCAGACGCCAGTAGGTGGCGTTTGTAAACGCCAGTCCTGTGACATAGGAGAAGATAATCATATTTACAAGACGGAATCAGTGGTTCAGTGCACAGTTACCGAACGTACACCTTTGGGTAAGGGAGGTAAGTTTAACTTTGGTCAACCCCCATCCGGATTCTCTGCCCCTGACCATCATCAGAGAGGAAGTGTTTAAGGGAGAATGCAATCAACCCCTCCAGACTTAAAATGTTAAAGGGTCCACCAGCACACTGCCAATGTTTTAGTACGTAGTGGGTCGGTCGTAACATATAGCCATCTTAATTTCCCAATGTATAAAGAAAAGCGGGAGAGTGGCCTCCCTTAAGGTTAAGCCTTTAACAGATGAACTCGCGGATCTGAAGCGTATGAAAAAAGAACTGATAAGAGTTGCATTGAAAAAAAAAAATAAGCTCCACTCATCAGGATCATAAACAATAGTATCTACGTGAGGACGGATGGGGGGTGGGTGGGGTGGGGGGGGGTTTCAGGATTTCACGTCCTTTTCCACCACGTAAGGATGATATCAAAGATGGGACAGCGAGCGAAAAGCCTACACACATTTTTGGATCCCAACCAAGATTCGAGCTCACCACCCGAGCACTGAAATCAGACGTTCTACCGCTCGACTGTCCCGGCACCCCATATTATCTAACAGAAAAACAACGCATGAAACTATTAGCCTTTACCGGGTACAAAGTAATACAGATAAAAATGCTAAATTTGCTGTAGACGCGCAGAGGGAATGGAGAGAAAGTGGAGACAGAGAGAGAGCAGATAAAGAATTCAGCAGATCTTTTTTTTACACAGAAACTATCACCTGAAGTCGCGAGGTATTTCGTAAGCCCAGACGGTCCCGTTTGTTGCACTGTTGGCGGTAACCAGAAGATCCATATTTTCGTCACCATTGACGTCACAAAAGTCTACGTCAAACACCTGGCCGATACTTTTGTCTATGATGCGTTGATTAATCTGAAATGAGCCAGCAAGCATTCTCAGTAAGCTTACAATGATGCTTCTTTATCAAACGCTGTGAGGTTTCCTCGATCGCACGGCCGTCAGATGTCACTGTAACGCATTCGAAGCTTTACTAATCTCTAATATAGACTATTTCGAGCGCACAGATGCAGTAACAAGCGCACCTGTGATAAAACAGAAGTTTCCCTGTCTAAACCTATCATTCACCTATTTCATAATCCGAAATTTTCAGCAGCAAACGCTGCTTAACAAAACATCACGGTACATGTATCGTAAAACAACATTGACAGTTTGTTATAAAGACAACAGCCACAGAATCCAAGTCATAAGAAATGCAGAAAGAACGAACAAAAGACACTTTCCGTAAAAATAAAAAAAATAACAGACCCCCCCCCCCCCCCCAAAAAAAAAAAAACAACAAAAAAACAAAACCAACAACAACAACAACAAACAAACGACAAAGAAAGCGCAAACTTGAAAGAATATTGACTAGAAACGGAAACGGTAATGACTGCGAAGTGGTTACAAGTTAAGCAAATAAAAGCGACACAAAAGGGACAGAAACCACTTAACTTTGACAAAGGACGGCACAGGTCGACGTTTCGGCTTACGCCTTCTTCAGGACATAAACAAATCAAATTTGTTTATGTCCTGAAGAAGGCGTAAGCCGAAACGTCGACCTGTGCCGTCCTTTGTCAAAGTTAAGTGGTTTCTGTCCCTTTTGTGTCGCTTTTATTTGAATATTGACTAGTTTCTTGCCTTGCTTGTGTCTGACCAGTTGCCGGAAGTCCCAACCCAGAACACTTTGAGAGCCGGGCTGAAGAACTGGGCCACAAAGATGGCCTGTATATAGCCCTCAGTAGTGTTAACGTAGGGTACACTCTCAAAAAATATATCCGGGCCCTCTGCAATCACGTGACTTTTCCACGGCGTTGATTGGTTGAGGCCGTTTTCGTTTTGGAACCAGACAAGCTGTCCTTTGGCCGAACCTGAAGCAAAGTTAAGAGTGAGGAATTTCATAATCAGCAAACCGGCAACAATTAGCAGCAGCAACAACGAAACAAGAACAAATCAACCGGTTTTCCAATTTTTTCCTTGACTAACATGATGTCCTTACAATAGAAAATAAAAGCTGTTACTAACGTAACTCGGAAACCAAGCCAATGATGAATTTCGACCTCTAGTCACGTGACTGGAGTTATCACGTACCAGTGATTTTTTTTTTTTTTTTTTTTTGGGGGGGGGGGATATTGCAACATAGACGCTTTTTTTTTTTTTACTTTTGAAATGAAATAAAACAGAGAGAGAGAGAGAGAGGACGGAAGGTGGGTGAGAGGGAGAGGAGGGGGGAGAGACAGACGGATAGACAGACAGGCAGATCTACCATACCCAGTAAAGGTTTTTCTGCTCGACATGTCAGCGCGTCCGCATGTCCGTCCGCGTTCATGTCGAACCACTCGACGCGATGATAGAACCACTTCTCTGATTGGTCAGTGATGACGTAAGGTTTGCCGGGGGTGTCACCAGAAACGTCAATCAAAGTGATGGTTCCCCTTTCTTTCAGAGGTATAAAGAAACCACCAGCTACAGCCACCGTACGCCCGCCGAAAGTGCCTGTAAAGTCGGAAGTACTAAGCGTTACTTAATAATAATAATAATAATAAAATAATAATAATAATAATAATCACATAAATATAGGCGCTTTCTCCAAAATATTTGGCTCAAAGCGCATGCATATCTGTTACAGTGGGTTAAGTTTTCAAAATAAGTCAAGAAAGCAAATTAGCCTAACTGTAACAAAGCAGACTAGACGCTACAGAAACTGGCGAGAACTTACCATAAACGCCTGTCACCTCATTGGGCCAGACGACAGACTCCGTCAACACTTGTGGAGTGATTTGAGTCGAGTTTTTCTGCAGAAACTTCTCAACGTGCTTCACGCGATACACCCTGTCGGTCCCTAACGGGTTTGCCGAGAAGCTGGAGACAAGGAGATCATATCCGTCGCCGCTTGCATACCCGTACAGAGACAAGAACGCGGGATTGGGAAGAGAGAAACTGGTGACAAGCTTGAGGGTTGGCGGAGGGTCATTCTCCGAAGCGTGTGCTGCACGCACAAGGCAAACTACACCTAGAAGCAGAAGACTCGTCATTTGTGAAACTGTTTTTGTCTCTACGACAGGAGAGTATACGCGAGAGTGACAGGCCCTGGCGGAGGTTCTCAGGCAACGACAGTTTGTTGAGGCGCGTTCAGTTAGCATAGCCCCCTCCATAGCATTCAGTAACGCGTGGAGATATGTAGCCCCTACTCAAGTCACGTGAGTAGAGGAATTATCACTGGCGTGGTTCACAAATTTGCCAGCCCCTAACTTTTTAAAGCTTTTATCCCGCAGTTGTCCTACCTTTCGTCGTAGGGTCTAGCTTTTTTTTAAGGGGATACGCTAACTGAACGCGCCTCTGGATTTTTCTGATTTTACAGTGATGACTTCGGTGTTGCCAAAGACACGTGACCAGTACTTTAGTCACGGGGGTTAAGACAACACGGCGGATAGTTGGTCCGTGTTACTAGGATTCTTGAATAGATTCTTGTAAGTGGAAGATGACACGAGCCAAATTCTGTTTCTTCGACCAGCACCGTGCGTATTGTTTCCTGCTACTACTGCTTCGATTAAAAATGTTTTCACTAACGACGATTGTTCTCGGGTAGAGCCTATGTTTGAAAGATGAACACAGTGATAAATTCGCTTTCTGGTTGTTAGACGGCCCCTGTCTTTCAAAACGATTTGTGTGTGTGTGTGTGTGTGTGTGTGTGTGTGTGTGTGTGTGTGTGTGTGTGTGAAAGAAGGAGGCTGTTTATCAACCAGAGGGGTGGGATGGGCGGGTGTTTGGAAGTTTAACGTCCTTTCCCACCACGTAAGGGTGATATCAGAGACGGGGCAACGACAAAAAGGCCAACACAAATATTCGGCCCCAGCCGGGATTCGAACTCATGACCAGAGCATTGAGAGTCCAGCGCTTTACCATTCGGCTATCCCGGCTCCCCTTATCAACCAGAAAACGACTTTGACAAAATCTGCTTATATTTCGGACATATCGTTTTACCTGTGATCAACTGTCGTCAAAACAAAACAAAAAAGAACAACAACAGCAAAATGAACAGGGGTAGCACCTGAAAAATTGTCCACCTTCTTGCGTTACACCCGTGAGTTATGCCTCTCGTGTTTCCAAAGATTCGTGACACGTAGTGTAGTGCTATCAACAGTTTCGCCTGTGTCATCTTACGCCTTGAAGAGAGGGGTCAAGTTAGGCTGAATTTCCAGTATGACAGAAGTGTTTGTTGTTTTAGAAAATGCCAGGTTGTTATCGGTGAATAGACTCGCACGACCCAGATCGCACTCTTAGAGTTCATTTAGTAAGGTTAGCGGTAAGGGTCACCGTGAGAATTGAGCTGATCGTTTGTGTGTGTGTGTGTGTGTGTGCGTGCGTGCGTGCGTGCGTGTGTGAGACAGACAGAGACAGACAGACAGACAGACAGAGAGTCAGACAGACAGACACATTCGATATCAATACGGATCAAGAACATAGAAATTACGAACGCACAACAAACTGAGAAACTAAACAAACAAATAAAATCAGTACCAACAAGGAAACAACCTGTTTTCACAGCATCTGAAATAATAACGACAAAACCAAACAAACATAGCACAACCCATCACAACACAGCCACAACAAAAGAGCAAACGCGAGTAATGATTTTCCTACGTTCGTCAATGACATTTTATTAATCTCTGCCGCTCCAAAATGCTCTAGAATGAGTACTTAACTAAAATGAGTTTCTTTGGCACAGAGAAAACCAGCAGACAGGAATGTGAACCTTTAACCTGACAGTCACTAGTCCGATAGCACAACAGTTACTCGCTAAGCCCAGCTTAGAAATGATACGCTACTTTTGCCACGCCTTGAAAAAAATATTGAACTACTGCAACGAAACACATGTATCTTGAAATGAGCCCAGTTCATATCATTGATTGTGAATAGGATACAGGAGCCACATGCGATTTATACACGCCCTAATGCACCGCTAAACAGACAGACTTACTTACAACTAGAAATCGGAGCAAAAGATACATCAATATTCTAGATACGACAATGTATATATACACACACAACCGAACGATTCTTGTATTAATGAAGTAGGCTTTCGGGTTTTTTCAGTCAGGATGTATATAATACTAGCAAACGTACCCGGCTTTGCCGAGAAATCGCGCGATGGGAGGTAATAAGACTTTGCGATGCGAAATTGTCTAACAGAACAATGGAGTTACTTCCCGTGGACCAGTAACCCGTCTGATTACAGTAAGCGTAAATGGAAAAGATGGATAAAACATTGATTTGACGATTTTCCGAGATTTTTTTCCCGCCAGATTCTCTCCTCCCCCCCCTCCCCCCCTCCCATACACCCACCCCCCTCCCTCGCTCCCCTGTGTACAGCCACCAATTTTGATCGCGATGTGAGAATTATAAATTAGGTTAATTTTGGCGAATACACAAACAGGCAGACACAGTTTGTAAATCTAGAAGCTGCGTAACTGAATATTTACGTAGTAATATTGTAATAAATGCTTCGCAATGCAAACAAGGCAGCAAGGGGGGGGGGGGGGGGTTGGGAGTTTAACGTCCTTTTCCACCACATACGGGTGATATCAAAGACGAGGCAACGATGAAAACTGAAGCCAGCACAAATATTTGGCCCCAGCCGGCAAATAAGGCAGCAAGCAAACAAATACAAAGCATAAAAAAAATTAAATAGATAAATACCAAGATCTAGTCGCACATGAGCAAGACAAAGACACAAGCTTGTGAAGTTACGGTGTTGTTTTAGCATACGTGGCCTCTAGAATATCAACCGGATGTCATTTGGCAAAAGGGCGTAAGCGACATTGATTTGCAAAGCACTTAGGCCATTTTACCATCTGACGGTAAGTGTCTGCGCTCTCAAACTTGTAAGCCCCACCTCGTAATTTCTACTTGACTGATGCTAACCCGCAATTAACACTTTTCGTACCGCGCACGGGGATTCCCCGTTTGTTTTCTTTTTTCTGTTCCTGCTGCCTTATCTTTGTACGAATAGTGTTAAAGTCTCGAGCTGCGGATCAAAACCCTTGAGCCTCCATGTCAACCCAAGCCCTCTTCATCTCGTGCAGACAAGATCCTGGCGTTTCGGCGGGCGCTAGTCCGACCACCACGCACTTCCGAGTCGCATGCGCAGTCATCACAGTCTTCTTCGAATGACCCATGATCGTCTGCGCATCCTCGCAGCGCAGGCACAGGAAGTCGTCGCCAAATAAGGACAATCTGTACATGCTGTGGGTGGAGGCAGTGGTGAGGACTCTTTGCAGAGAGAGCCTGTCGTCTGACAACACATTCCAGCCGGAAGTGATGGCAAGGACGTTGCCATGGAAATCCATGATGGCGGCCTGGTTGACCTTGTGTCGTCTGCTCACGTTTTCCAGGATTCGAGTGAGGTCCTCTCGTAATGTGCTCGCCATAATTGTGATCGTTTCGCCTTTCTTTTCGTCGTGTTTTTCGTCTTTCTTTTCCTCCACGTCTGTTAAAAAAAAGTAAGATAAAATAAGCAAACATGATCTGAGAACTAACTGCCCTGAACAATACATACGCATTTTTTGCGCTCTCTCTCTCTCTCTCTCTCTCTCTCTCTCTCTCTCTCTCTCTCTCTCTCTCTCTCTGATCTGAGAACTAAACAACTGCCCTGAACAATACATACGCATTTCTCTCTCTCTCTCTCTCTCTCTCTCTCTCTCTCTCTCTCCCGGCGTGGGCCAAATATTTTTGCAGGCCTCGTTGCCCCGTCTTTGACATCACCCATACATGGTGGAAAAGGACGTTAAACTCCCAAACACCCCTTCCATCACCACCACCACCACCCCTCTTCCCCCCCCCCCCCCCCCCGAGATAAAACAATTTATGCTGATCGACGATTTTAATTTTGGCAAAAAGCTTCGTAAAAAGGCCTTGGCTAATTTCTGATTTTATAAACTCACATCCAAAAAATACTCAGGATCATAGGATAAATACTCATGTACACGCACAGTGTTCATGTACCTGACGAGTAATGCGAAATGATGTGTAGATAAACATGACACAGTTTGCAGTCAGATTAAACGTCAGAGTACAAAATGCCACCATGACAAATTACAGCCACAGGCTAGTTTTGTTTCAGTGTTAGTGTACCATGCCAGTGATCCGAACTGGGGACGGCTCAGTAAGGAAATACACGAGTGATACACGTAGTATAAGTATTCATGATGTCCGCATTGCACAAAGTACAATGTACACGACAGTCCACGACTACGCTGCAAGGCGGTCACTGTCACACATGTATGACAATTATTTGCGTAAATATTTCCTTGGCCGCACGGCAGAGAATTATTGGCAAATATGTGATAATCACGAGCAGGCGTTTCAGTTCGTGACAAAAACAAAATGCTGAGCAGGATCAATAGTGGTTTATCCCAAAGCGTACTCAAGAACTCATCAATAATTATGGTACATGTAATTCACATACAGTTGCCATATACAGGAGAGAATATTGATCAATACAACAAAGAGTGATAGTTTTACGGAAAATACACCTTGCTATGGCCAGTATACTTTTGCTCAGGACTAGTACAACAGACAGTTACGACAGACTCATGTACGCTGAAGAAGGAGTACAGTACATTCGAGCGAGAGAGCGCAGCTACATTCAGTTTCACAACAACTGTACTACACCATGCTATGGTCAGTATACTTTGCTTGTCCATTACAGCAGAAAGTTATGACAGATAACGTCACGTGCGCAGAGGAAGGGGTATATTATTTTTTTCTTCTGTTTTTAGTATTTTACAACATAGACACACATACAGAGAAATATACATACACTATAGACAGATAGACAAGCGGACTGAGATAATTGAATTCAAACAAAACAAAACAAAATTAAGAACAAAAAAAAAAAAAAGGAAGAAGAGAGAAGAGAGGAGAGAAAGGGAATGGACAACGGAGTACATACACAATCTCAGCAGCACCTTGGGACAATGTCCATCAAACTTGAGTGAAGTGAGTCATAGGGTGATATTGTAGTAACAGTCGGTATGGAGGAAGGGGTATATTATTACATTCAAGCGACATTCAGTTTCACAACAACAGCTTTACTACACCATGCTATGGACAGTACAATTTGCTCGTCCAGTACAGCAGACAGTAATGACAGAGACAGAGACTCTCGCTGAAGAAGGTTAGTTACTACTACAATCAAGCGAGATTCAGTTTCACAACAACAGCTTTACTACACCATGCTATGGACAGTACAATATGCTCGTCCAGTACAGCAGACAGTAATGACAGAGACAGAGACTCTTGCTGAAGAAGGTTAGTTACTACTACAATCAAGCGAGATTCAGTTTCACAACAACAGCTTTACTACACCATGCTATGGACAGTACAATATGCTCGTCCAGTACAGCAAACAGTATGACAGAGACAGAGACTCTCGCTGAAGAAGGTTAGTTACTACTACAATCAAGCGAGATTCAGTTTCACAACAACAGCTTTACTACACCATGCTATGGACAGTACAATATGCTCGTCCAGTACAGCAGACAGTAATGACAGAGACAGAGACTCTTGCTGAAGAAGGTTAGTTACTACTACAATCAAGCGAGATTCAGTTTCACAACAACAGCTTTACTACACCATGCTATGGACAGTACAATTTGCTCGTCCAGTACAGCAGACAGTAATGACAGAGACTCTCGCGTATACTGAAGAAAGTTAGTTATTAATTACTACAATGAAGCGAGATTCAGTTTCACAACAGCTTGACGGAAACTACACCGTCCCATGGCCAGTGCATTTTCAAGTCCAGTACAGCTGACAGTTACGATAGAGCCAATCACGCACACTGAAGAAGGGGTATACAAGTTTTATATAAGTGAGAGTGGATGGCTACAATTCATAATACAACACCACATTTACGGAAAATACACTTTGTTACAGCTAGCGTGCTTTGTTCAAGTCCAGTACAGCAGACAGTTACAATAGTGACATTCACTGAAGAAGGGGTATAAAGTATTATATAAGTGAGAGTGGATGGCTACAATTTATAATACAACACCACATTTACGTAAAATACACTTTGTTACAGCTAGCATGCTTTGTTCAAGTCCAGTACGGCAGACAGTTAGGATAGAGACATTCACGCACACCGAAGAAGGGATCTACAAGTATCATATACGTGAGAGAGGAAGGCTACAAATCATATTACAACAACACATTTACGTAAAATAAACTTTGTAATAGCTAGCATGCTTTGTGTAAGTCCAGTACAGCTGACATTTGTGACATATACATTCACGTACGCTGAGGACGGAGTCTACGTGTATAATTATAAGTAACAGAGGATGGCTACATTTTAACAACAGTTTTACGGAAACTACACCATGCTATGGCCAGTACACCTTGCCCACCTCCAGTACAGCACATAGTTATGACAGATACACTCATGTTTATTGTATAATTATGTGAGAGAGGATGGCTACAGTTTATTTCTAACAACAGCTTTACGGAAAATAAAGCATGCTATGACCATTACACTTTGTTCAAGCCCAGCACAGCAGGCAGTAATGACAGAGCCAGAAGTAGACATATATAGTAATTATAAAGGTGAGAGAGGGTGAGCACGACTCAGTTTCACAACAGCTTTGCGGAAAACACACCATGCCATGATCAGTATACTTTTCTCAAGTCCAGTGTATGACAGAAACAGACACGTACACACTGAGTTAGTACTAAAGGCGAAAGACAATACTGCTCCGCAAGAACAGAATAGAA
>JACVVK020000145.1:505000-542500 GCA_018292915.2 Batillaria attramentaria
TCGTCCTCCCTCGGACACCAAGCCTGTCAGTCACTTCGCCGATAGCAGTTTACCAGTCTGGGTGGGTGGGTGGGTGTTTGAGAGTTTAACGTCCTTTTCCACCACACATGGGTGATATCGAGTCAAAGACGGGGCAACGAGAGAAAAGGCCAGCACAAATATTCGGCCCCAGCCGGGATTCGAACTCACGACCCGAGCACTGGGGGGTCCAACGCTCTTCCGTTCGGCTTTCCTGGCACCCCTATCAGTCTGGAAGTACATGTGTAATAATAATAATTATGAAAATTGCTGAGCTGGCCCTTCACACCACGTGATTGTAATATATTCATGTCCAGTGTGTGAGAGAATGCGTGTGATTCGCGTGAGCGTGCGTGTTGGGTTTAGCTCGCTGCGTATTGAGCCAAATATTTGGGATAAAGCGCCTATATTAATGCGATTATTATTATTATTATTATCCACCCTACCCCCTATCCTAGCTACAGTGTCTATAAATGGAAGGAAACACAGAAATACTAGCAAACACAATACTGAAATTTATATAATTATTCCATCACCCCTTCCTGTTACCCGACTCTTCACACCCAATCTATTTGTTGGGGTACCAATAAACTCAGGGTCCTGACACATCTGTCTGTCTGTGTTTCAACTATCGTCTTCCCAGGTAAACTGTTATGAGATGTTTTCAATAACATTACTGCACCTGTGGCACGGTTTTCCCGTGGGACTCACACTATAGTCTCTCACACATTCGTTTCACCGATAGCAGTGTCCGCCAGACTAGAAGTACAAGTATTCAATAATTATTATAACACGACACAGTTCTCAATGCCCGGAAAGGGAAACAAATTGGGGATATAGATTCACATGGACATGAATTTCCGCACTTGGTCGGATGCAATGTAAGTTTGGTGTGTGTGTGTGTGTGTGTGTGTGTGTGTGTGTGTGTGAGAGAGAGAGAGAGAGACAGACAGACAGACAGACGGATGAGGGGGGGGGGGGGGGGGTGCTAGCATTATAATCCATGATGCTTTTATCCAAATGGGTAGGTGGGGTGGGTGTTTGGGGGTTTGACGTCCTTTTCCACCACATACGGGTGATATCAAAGACGGGGCAACGATGAAAAAGCCCTCACAAATATTTGGCCCCAGCCGGGATACGAACTTAAGACCCGAGCATTTGAAGTCCAACGCTCTACCATTCGGCCATCCCGGCTCCCCATCCAAATGGGTAATTGTAAGCGAAACACGTTTCATCGCGTTAAACATAAGCTAGAGGGGAGTGTTTCGATCATAAAATGCAGAAATGCAGGCACACGCCCAGGCCTGAGTGTCCAAATCAATGGCCTAATGATTAATTGATAGGATAGCAGAGCCTGTTTGGTGTCAGACAGTTATATCACGTTTCCGGTCGATAATATACTGCAGTAATTTGCACGTCATTTGCATAGGCAAAGCTAACACAACGCTATCTCAGGTCAGAATTGTTTTGACTGAAAAAAGTCTTACACTTTTTTTTAAATCGCAAACCTATGCATTTGCACACGTTGGTTGTTTATTTTTGTTTGTTGTTTGTTTGTTTTTTGTTGTTGTTTTTGTGTTTGTTTTTCGTTTTTATTTTTAGTTGGTTTTGTTTTGTTTGTTTGTTTGTTTGTTTGTTTGGGTGTTGTAGTTGCTTTTTGTTTGTTTGTTTGTTTGTTTGTTTTGGGGGGAGGGGGATCAATGAAGGAGCCGAGCGTATATAATTGTTGGTGCTGGTACTTGCTAGGTAAATTTACAGTTACATTTCAAAGGACATTCTATTTTTATTCCCGATCGTCTGCAAATTGAAAATCAGTGTCAGTTCAGCCAATGAAACTTGAAATAAAGTAAACTCTGTCAGAATCAAAATTCTGACGGAAGAGCGCATGCTTTGCTATGTGTATCTAATTCCTTCATTGCTTGCTGTGAGTACAACACAAAAATGAGGTGTACGTTATTGGGGAAAAAAACTATAAAATTGGAGAGGCAAACAACTTACCGCTGCCAACGGCCCAGTCCAGCCAGTGACAGTCGCAGTATCACGGTACCGACGAAACAAAACCAACTAAGCTGTCGTATATGGAGATACTATCCCTCCGTACTGTAAACTGTAGATTTCAATGCGCGTTCTAAATCAAGTCCCAGTATTCCGTGTGAACCTGTGTTAATTTCTTCATCAGCCGGGTTATGACTGTGTTCGTATTTATACGGACTGCCTGCTACAGACAGCTGGCGAAGGGCGCGTCCTTTGTCTGTGTCGCCACCTGTCGGTAATGCAATGGATGCTGCCGCTGGGTGTGTTGTGCTGGCTTTGTTCATAGTATGAAAACACACACGGCACAAACACACTAGTCGGCGCCGGACATGCACACGCGCGTTCACTGACACTGGCACAGAGAGAGAGAGAGAGAGAGAGAGAGAGAGAGAGAGAGAGAGAGAGAGAGAGAAATTGAAATTGAAAACATTATATTTGAAAATGGTGGAAATTTTGGCCTTTTTCAAACTTGCCATTTAAAACAAAAGTAACAATTAAAAATTCAGCATTCAAACTGGCACTATGATACTTAAAAGTGGAACATGAAACTTCACACACACACACACACACACACACACACACACACACACACACACACACACACACACACACACACACACACACACACACACACACACGGCTTGCCTCGAGCGCTGAACCTCAGCCCTAGTAAAATGTCATCCGTTTTGAAACTCATTAGTCCTGATGCTGATATGATTATGCAATTTGTAACAGTATCTCGCTAAGGCCATAAACTGTTTGTGCGCGTTGACTTGGAGGTGGTCACGGCATTGCGACACAGGAGCCCGATAAAGGCTGAACGACTGACTGACTGACTGACGCACGGAGAAGTCACTGATGCACTGATGATCAGCACGAGATGATGAACTACACTCTGTCATGGAATGCCCTATATTTCAAGCTGAAAGGCGAAGGTTTTTACCGTATACATTTTGCAGATCAGTTTCTTCTTTCAATTTTTGCAGATTCATGTCACTAGATATATCAACGAAAGCATTATTTAAATTTTGCCAAGTTCATTACACACCATAACATCGCATAATGATTTGTTCGTCAAAGCCATAATTATGATGTACATATACATGATTGGATGTTGGTTGATGTGTGTATGTATTTTGGATTGGAATTGATGTGCTTTTTGTTTTGTTGTGATTTCTTTAGCTGTATTTTGTATATTGTTGACATTGGATCAGGTTCTTTGAATTTTGATATTGCTCCACTGATACCATAAACGGGGAGAAAGGAATAAAATCTTTGAATCTTTGAATCATATACATGAACGTCCACACAGCCCGAAAATCCCAACTCAAAACTGAGGTGGCTTTCCTGCTGCGCACCAGATAGCTCATGAGTGTTTGCCGGACTGAGTTCTGAACTGAACATTGCATGAACCTGTCTGATCGGACCCAAGGGCAATAATCGGGCGACGATAGTGGCACTCAAACAAAAGCTAGAGTTCTTTTCCATAGACCGGTCGCGTAGCACCTTGGAATAGAAAGTAGACTCCCTCCCATTCACGGAAACCCGGAAGCCCACAAATTGTAAAGTTGGAAATTTGTGGCAGGTGCTTTCTGTTACAGCTAGCGGGCACTTGGCGTCGATAATCACGACCCTGGTCAGCGTTCAAACGTAAGTCATTTCTTTTTACGAAATGTAGTCAGATCAGTCAGCGATCGGCTTGCGCGACCGTGACCGCCTCGGCTGTGAATGACTCAATCAGTCGGCCTGCGAAAACCGTAGATTCAGTTGCTTGGCGGAGGGGAATACACATGTTGTGTATGTTTCTATGCGAGTGTACTTGTGTTGACTGTCATACGCCCTGACTTCTTGGGTGAGGGAGTATTATTGTGACTACTGTAGTATCATTGATACACTAGTAGCTAGTGGTGGCCGCGGTGCAATCATGCCTTAGCGAATTATTCGGCGGGACTGATAAGATCATAGCGGTTCTGATAGACAGTGAGCCTCCGCCGGTGCTCAGTGTTTACGTTAACAACCGTTTAGCTCGCACACTATTCTGCTGTCAGAGGCAGAAATGAGGTCACAGGCTGTCATAATTATAGAATGTCACCGATACTGTTTTGGTGACGGTAGTCAGTCTATCATTGTGCGAGCACACCCTCCGATATTTCGAGGTCTCGCTGACAGCGGCAAACACCTTTTGAGTTGGAACAGTTGTGCTTGTGCCGGACTGAGTGCCGGCGACAGTACGTTTGATCAAGTCTGCCTCATTGTAAAGTGAATAAAACTCAGGTGCCGTGGAAGCAGTACCGGCGTGTCAGTATGGACAGTGTCATTGAAAAGGCCGGGTACAGTTATAGGCTGATGTTACACGGGTGACGTTTTAGTCCAAAGAAAGGTCGAACACGACTGAACACAGCGGTGTGTGTGTGTGTGTGTGTGTGTGTGTGTGTGTGTGTGTGTGTGTGTGTGTGTGTGTTCCTCGTGTGACATAAGTCCACTGCACGTCTCTGCTCAAGTTTTTCCAGCTCGTGTTTCAGTGAGCCGTGTTCAGTGTTTGGACTGAAACCTCTCCCATGTGACATGAGCCTATAGGTGCGCCTGTTGTGACGGAGGCTGCCAAACGCCGAACAAGGCCTTGTAACAGTAAAAGTGTCAGTGATGTACTATTTTCGTCTTTGCATGAATTAAATGCGTCGTGCAAAAACACAGATACTGACGCCGTATTGACGGGAAAATAGCCCACAAAACTACTTGCAACATGTAACAACAAAAATTATCTAACGCGCATTTTCCGATATATATATATATATATATATATATATATATATATATAGAAAAGGAACAAAGGCGTCGCTCAAGCCGAAAACATGCGCTCAATCAGGTCAATTTGAAAGTAGGGGAAGTAAGAGAATTATATATACAGGCTCACAAATTCTTCAGGGCCCGTATGTAAAACTCGAGGGTAATTTAACCCACGGCTACGGGCCTAACCCACACTAGGACAAAAGAAACCCCCGAACAAAATTAAATAAAAAAAGGAAGCGAAGAAAGAAAGACAAAAATCCTTCTATAACGGCATAGGCACCTTGCTGGAATGGACCCGCTTCCTGATTTAAAACAAAAACAACAACAACAACAATTTTTTTTTTAAAAAGCAGAAAATTTAACCCTGTGGCTAGTTAAGTTCGAGATTAGACTCTGACCCAGGGCTAAAACCTAACCTCGAGTTCTACATACGGGCCCTGGTCTGTTTTCGTGGTGTTAATCTAAAATCGTACATGCGCCACTTATACTATGACATCTGGTCGGGTGAGTTACAGCGTCTAACAGGTTGACACTGAGGCGGCAGAAGGCAATGCGGAAAGCTAGGCTTCTGTAATACAGTGAGCGATGCTGTCAGTCATTGACTAGCAGAGCGTCTGGCTGTTTCATTTCAGTTCGCGCGGGTAGCAGATGCTACCATTTCTACGTTCACACATCAGTCTTAGTTGTTTTCGTGGTATCTATCATCACACCGCTTACACACCTGGACAGTGACAGCGTCTGTAATGCTGGCACCGAGCCAACAGAAGCGTACTGGATGGCGCGGCGACCACGCTGAGCGTTCCGGTAGCGTGACACCAATCGTAGAATTCGAATGTTCGGCTGCTCGCGCATAGTGTTAACAATATTGTATCGCATTAAGAGCTGTACTAATCATCAAGATAGAGCATTTCGAGCATACAGGTGCACTCACGAGCGAAACTGTTCCAAAAATTAATATAATGTGGCTTAGCAAAGATGAAATTAATCCGTTTGATCAGGAAGCAGGTACGTCCATTCCAGCAAGGTGCCTATGCCGTTATAGAAGGATTTTTGTCTTTCTTTCTTTCTTTTGTCCTTGTCTGGGTTAGGCCTGTAGCCGTGGGTTAAATTAACTGCGAGTTTTACATACGGGCCCAGGATGATTAGTACAGCTCCTAATGTGATACAATGTTGTTCACGCTTTGCGCGAGCAACCGAACATTCAAATGCTACGACTGAGCGGTTGGTGCTGGTACGGTGTACCACACTTTCGCGTATTGTGTTAGCCGCGTCGTTGAGTACGCTTCTGTTTGCTCAGTGCCAACGTTTGAGATGCTGTCAATGTGCAGGTGTCCAAGTGGCGTGATGCTAGACCGAAAACACCTCAGAACGACCTGCAAGCAATAAAGAATGGGCCTCTAATTTCTCTGCTCTGTTGTTTCAGGATTTTAGCAGATCCTAACCATGGCGAGCCCCGGAGTACCTCTGAATGCGACAAGAAGTGTGAAGTTCAAGCACAATGTCTTTTCGACTCTTCATGGAAAAATCCACCGCTTGTATGACGACCGCGATTTTTGTGATCTTACAGTTGTTATTGGTGACGAAACCTTTGAGTGTCATCGCCTCATACTTGCCGCTGCCTCAGATTTCTTTCAAGCGTCATTGGCGTCGTCTTGGTCTGAGAGTTCCAGTAGAGTTGTTCGCCTGGACCACTGTGATGTCACTGCGGACTCATTCCGACTTTTGCTGGACATCCTGTACAAGGGTGAAGATGTCGTCACGATGACAACGGCCAAAGACATACTGAAGATGGCTATCTTTCTCCAGATCAACTTCTTGCAAGAGGATATTGAGGAGTATTTGCTCGACAACATGGATCCGGACACTTGTCTGGGAATCTGGCAGTTTGCGGATAAATACAACCTGGAAAAGCTCGCAGAAAAGGCTGCAGACTTGGCTGTTGCCCAGTTCGAGAAAGTCAGAGAGAGTGAGGAGTATCTTGACTTGCCGAAAGCTCTTCTGCTCATCGTCATGACGTCAGTGACCGAGGTGTCCATGGACAGCTTGTTCCGGGCAGTTATACGTTGGACTGAGGCAGATTTGGACTCGAGGGCAGTTCATCTTCCTGAGTTCCTGCCCTTCATAAGCTTCCCACATTTTACTCCAGAATTCTTTTGCAGGGAGGTTGCACCTCACCTCAGCAGTACCTTAAAGGAAGCTTTGCGTGGCATGTATAATTCAAGTTATATACATGTATTAACTAACTCTAACAGCTGTGCTCTGTGTGTGTGTGTGTGTGTGTGTGTGTGTGTGTGTGTGAGAGAGAGAGAGAGAGAGAGAGAGAGAGAGAGAGAGAGGCGCATTTTGCATTTCGCAAGTACATGTGTTGTCACATTTTATGCGTCTGACATGACTCTTCTTGCGTATGTCTTCTCTAGAAACTTTTTTTTTTTTTTTTTTTTTTGCTGCCACAACTCTTTGCCGGCTCCAGTGGTATTCCTCCCTGGTATGGGTGGAATCCACGGAGGGCTCGGAAGTTGGGGCAATTTTTATTATGCATGATGATGGAGATGAGGGTGATGGTAAGATGATGCTATGGAGGTCCGTGTGGTTTGGGACTGCGGGACAGGGCCGCATTCTACGCTTCTTGTCATAAATATCCCGGCATTAACCAGGCCCGGGAACTACGGCACCTGCCGTGTAATCATCCACATCATAAGACGTGCCATACCAAGTCACACCCGTGAAGTGGGTGAAGCTCGGCTGTGTGGCAAAAGCCTCCCCATTGGGTCCATAGCACACCCGCTCTGGGTAGGAGCCGACCTAGGTTGGAAAAATCCCGCTTGCCTCGGCTGGGACTCGAACCCGGGTCTCCCGGTCCATAGTCCGAAGTGCTAACCACTACACTACGGGGGCCGGTCTTCTCTAGAAACTTTACAATTACCGTTGTACATTTTCTCTGTGCAGACTACATAGAAGAGGCGCTGACATACAACTTGTGTGGCAAGATGGTGAACAACAAAAAGGTGCAGCTTGAAGTACAGGCAAAACAACATAGACTCATCAAATCTCCAGATATGGCCATAAGCGAGGAAGTAGTGCTTGCCGGGGGCATGTGGGAAAATAAAACACACGTGCCGTCGTTGTCGTCCTTTCCCGCAGACAGCCTGAGTAAGCTTTGTACAAATCTGAGACGCCCAGCCCCACTCCCGGGCGGTTTCTATACAGAGTTCGCAACGTGCCTGTGGCGAAACGAACTATACATTAGCGGTGGGTCGGCCCAGCCACTGATGTTCTCGGTGTACAGGACAGGAATCGGTCAATGGGACACGCTGCGTGACTTGCCTCAGGGACGAGAAAGGCACTGCATGGCAGCCGTCAACTGGAATGTATACGTCATCGGTGGTGTTGAAGAAAAGGGTGTTACGGCTGGAAAGGTGCCGGCTTCAGATGTTGCCGTTTACAACTGCAAAACTAACAGCTGGAGAGTTGGTGCGAAACTTGCGTTGGCAGTTGAAAAAACCACAGCTGCTGTCCTGGGACACAGAATCTACGTTTTCGGTGGCAAGAACGCTGGCAACAACACAAACATAGTGCAGTGTGTGGACACCTTGACTGGCTGTGTCTACACGGCTGGACGCCTGCCTGCCCCAGCACGTGGCGCCCGGGCACTCAGCAATGGAGGCGCAATCTATGTCGCTACCACATACGGGCAGGTGCTAAAGGTGAAGGAAAATTACGTCCTGGCCGACGAGCGGGAGCGTCTGATACACTCTGCTTCAAAAAGTACATGTACCTCTCCTGATGGTTCTGCTGCAGGTCTTGGGGCAACAGAACATTCCAATGGCAGCTGGGATGGCGAGGACGACACGGTAACTTTTACTGTGTTTTTCTCAAGGGAAATGTTTAGTAGTTTACTGTTTACAAACTTGAGCAAACCATATATAACTCCCTTTAATGGCCGGAGTGGACCGTGTCAGTCCAGGGGTGATGAGCGCTAGCGTTACCTTCCCCTTGTTTCCCGCCTTTTCCTTTGGCACGCGTCATGCCATTACGTAACAGCTCAGCCTAGGTCCCGCGGCGTCCCGCAGAGCGGCAGCGACCAGTAACACACCGGTGACGCGGCTATCCCCATTCTGACCGGCTTGCGGCGTTGAGCGCTAGCGTTGCTTGGCCGCACGCGACTTCTCTCAGAAAATCATCTGCGCTGTACACGTGAAAGCTTGTCTCGACCTGAGGTTGGCCTGTCTTGTCGCAGAAGGTCTCTGTTCAACTCGTAAGTGGTTTTTGTGGTGCTACTTGCGCGTACACTCACGTTGGAAACAATTTAGTCTCATTTTCTGTAGAAAATTCACTTTCATTCGCGATAATATAAAATTACAGAAAGGAAAGTCAAGTTTATGAAAACGTCCTAGTTTTATAATATGTCTTGCGGCCACACCTAGAAAATTATTGCAATTTGTGGCTTACATCACGCGCAGTTCGAGAAAGAAAATTGGTAGTGAATATTTTGTGGTTATGAACCGGCACTCGCCCCGGCTAAGAACCAGCCTCTATTTGGTTTGTGCGTGGCTAAGAACCGACCCGCTTCTCCTTTCTTTTTTCCTATGCGAATATTATGATTTAGGGGGTTTTAGGTGTCCCATTTCAGATGGCACTGTCAGGGAACGTAGTGGATAATAACCTACCAGTGTTATTTTCAAAAAATATTTCCCTACCCTTCCAATTTCAACCCCCTCCCCCCTTCCTCCTTTTTTTCCACAACCATATCTCCTCGCTTCACAATTAAGATAAAAGAAACAAAGACACAACCATATTTACCGAACTACTTATTTTCTTTCCACAGAAATGACCACACCACAGACATCATCCTCATCTATCAATATCAATTATCCATCTTCACTCTTCTCATCATCATCACCTGAAAATATTTCAACCTACACAACACCAGAACACACCCCAGCTTACACCGCAACACACACCACAGCCGCTCACACTACAGACACAAACACAGAACACTCAACAAACACCATAACACACACCATGACACACACCACAGATACAAACACAGAACACGCAACACAAACCACGACACAATACACAATCACTTCAGAGGAATTGGAAATCATTAACAGAGAATTCGACAAACCCATGGACACATACACAAGAGACACTGACACAGCACTGCAACACTTCTACATTGCACACCAACTAAACCAACTCATCACTGACATCCACTCACACAACACCACCACCACCAACTTACTTCCAGCGACACTCACATAATTATGCACCACATCTCACACTACCAGGCGCAACACACTTCTTTATGCAAAACTTACTTACAGACGTCAACCTTAGAATCAAAAGTGCACTCATTCACCGCATAATGGACCTTCAATCATACCACAGCAATCAAGGCTACTCCCTACTGAACACAACAACACTGCTTACAGACAACATAATGAACATAATGGACAGATTGAAACACATGATCACACGTACAGGAACAGACACCACATATGACAATACTTGACGCATGCACTAATAACACACCTCTACCACCACGCTTACGCATGCCCACACCTACACATACACCTGCATCCACACCTAAACCTGTGCACACACAAACCACATCTACATCTGCACCACCCCCATCCACACTTACACTACCCTCACACTCATCCACATCTGCCCCACTCTCAACCAATTAAACCACCACCCTTATCCACACACACACACCTGAACCACCCTCATCTGGACCCCTACCTGAAGCACCCTCATCAAGCAAACCTGCACGTACATCAACATCTTCCACATCCGCATCTAAACCACCCTCATCTACATATACGCACACACCATTCACATCCACATCCACATCTGCACCCACATCATCCTCATCACACCCCAAATACCCTGCACTAAAACCACGACACCCATACACAACATCCACATACGCCACACCAAACAGAACACACAGACCACTCTTACCTTCACCACACTGCAGAAAAAAAAACGTTACTTCCAAACCCAGCCACACACCCACACAGATGCCCACGCACACCACTTCTACAGACACCTAACAAACCAGCACACACTCACACTGATGAACACTAACCAACACACACGCGCACTGATACACACCACAAATCATACATTTGAAGCCATAACTCCAAATCATCTTTCATACTCATCTCCATCTTCACACGAAATTTAAAAAAAAAAAAATTCATCGCACCACTGTAAGTGTTCCTCCTCTCACTTTTTGGATGGTTTGTTGGTTATAATACTTTTATTATTCCTTTCCATTAAAAAAAAAAATCTCTGGATGGGGTTACTGGGTAAAGTCGATGTCTTCTTTCCATAAACAAAACAAATCCAAACCTAATAATTATATGAGTACATGTTTTCCACAGTTTCCCTGGCATTCACATGAGAAACAGTCACCTAACTACATGGGATCATAGATTAAGACTTCCAGGTCTATTCACTGGCGCTAGTGATGTATAGCTCAGATAGTGCGGAATGACCTTGAAATTGTCTAACTAAATGCTGCGTTGGTATTTCCTGTTGTCACCGTGTCAGTATGCAAACGTGTAACTGTTAAAAATACCGCAGACACCCTCGTTGTTCGCAACTTTTCTTCAGCCAGAAATGTGGAGTATTGGCCGGTTCATATCCAAGGACGCAGCTGGTTCATAGCCAGCATCAAACAAGACGGTTGGCCGGTTCTTAGCCGAGGATTTCGCACTGCTCTGATATTTTTTTAAATTGCGAAAACACTCAAGCATTCTACGTCACAAAATTTGGGATGCAAGTCACAAAGATATCACGGATACGTGTCTGTTTTGAAACTACTGGAATTAACGTGGTATTTTTTGTCAGCTTCGTGTTAAACTGCAAAATAGCTCTCGAGTCTCATTGCAGTCGAACAAATATGACTCGTGTCCTTACATGAATAACATTTTCGATGTAAAATCACTTTGGGTGGGAAGATGAAAGTCTTACTGATATTTGCATATAATATGATCAAATTCATTTCAGTTTTTAGCGTTCCTGGCATCATTCTTGTACGTCACCGCATGCGTCTCGCGCTTTTCCGGCGTAAAACAGTCACTGCGGCCGACAGCCGGTCTGATTCGCGGCAACTGCGGACGGGCTGATGCCCGGGAGAGGGGGTGGTGGCAATAACTTGCTTTCCCCTGGTCGCTGCCCACTCTCAGAATGAAGCCAGCCAGCCCCCAACAGGTTCTTCCTCCGCGGTAGTGCGTTTTTTTTACTTCGCAAGTCTGGGAAAAGACGGTTTTTTCACCCACCCATCCTGCCCAGAGGAGTCATCCCAACCTAGGGAGGGGTAGGAGCCTACTATTCTCTCTGCAACGATACCGTGCCGATATGTCTTACTTTGGTGTGGCATTAACTCTCATCTACTTTCTCTCGACAGTTCTCTTCCCTCAAGGCTACCACACGTTCCCAGGGCCAACGGCTATTTATCAGTTACCTACCCATGCTCGCGTCTATCTGTACATGTTGGCGTTGTTTTTGTCCCCATAACTGATGTACATTCAGCAGACGGAATTTTTTCCCTCTTAGCTTTCCCGTCATCCTCGGCACTTTAAGTGTCCTCGGCAAAAGCAGCTGCTGATTTTGGGATTGTTTTGTGTGCCGAGTCAGTTGTAAGAGTCGGTGGCATGCTAGCTATATGTTTGATTTGTGAGAAGGTGGTGGAGGACTGACGAGGGGGCGTTGCGGATGTCAGAGTGTCGTCAGTGTGGATAATACGTGTTGCATGTCTAAGAGAGGAAGCTCTGGCTTCTAAAGGATTTATACTGGAGAGATACTACAAGATAAATAGGTTTATTTCAGTCTACTCGTTGTAGATTTCGACAACATTTTTACATTACACATGTATATTATCTCATATGACACAATATCTCTTGCACCGGGGACCCGGGACAGTCGAGCGGTTGAGCATTGGACTTCTAATGCTCGGGTCGTCAGTTCGATTCCCGGCTGGGGCCAAATATTTGTTCTGGGACCAATTGCATGGGCTGCCGGTAACCCGCTACCGTAGGTGGGATAGCCTATCCGCCGGTAAATCTGGGGAAATCCCGATAACTCGGGTTGCATGAGTCGGCGGTACGCTTACCGGAGGCCCTTATCCTCCGGTAAATTTACAGGCACCTCTCAGCCCCCGTAACTCTTATCATGAAGCTGGTAAATATGGCCGCGCACATAGTTATTGCAAATCATCGCAGGCGACAAATACGAAGAAACCGCATTTTCCGGGACCGACTGCATCCGCTGGATAGATATGATGACGTCGAACTGTTTTTTAAGTTCACATTTCGACGAGTGGACATACTACAAATGACAGATGAGCTGAAAGATGACATAGAACACCCCAATCGGACAGGCGCTTTGCCGCCAGCATTACAGGTACTGTGAACGCTCCGATTTTACGCGTCCGGATGCTTTCAAGACATGTGCGGCGAGTGTTCGACAGCTTGCCGAACAATACACAGAGTTACCGAGGCCTTCTTGCAGTGGGTACCACAGTGGATAACATTTCCAAAACAAAGGGAGGCAGATCGCACCAAACAGAAATTCTTCCAGATGAGGGCAGGATTTCCTGGAGTGATCGGGTGTATAGATGGTACGCACGTGCGAATCCAAGCACCCACCACAAACGAGCATGAGTTTGTTAACAGAAAGAATTATCATTCAATCAATGTGCAAGCAAGTACAGACTATTTATTTATAATCATTCCTTATTCCGAGATTTATTTCTATAAAGTAATGAAAGAAAGCGAGAAACCCAGTGACTCCGAGTCTCTGTGTGTGTGTGTGTGTGTGTGTGTGTGTGTGTGTGTGTGTGTGGACCGTGTGTGTGTGTGTGTGTGTGTGTGTACCGTGTGTGTGTGCGTGTGTGTGTGAGAGAGAGAGAGAGAGAGAGAGAGCCACACACACACACACACCGTGACACACATACACACTGCGACACACACACACACACACACACACACACACACACACACACACACCACGGGTGGAACACTGATTTTACGGCTCAAGTTGTAACGATTTCAATCTGCGTTTTGCAAACTACGCTCCCAGGTGTAGATTTCTTTTTTAGTAGTCACGGAAACTGAAGTAAGCAATTATTTTCATTTTGCAGGTGGTGTGTGACGCAGATCTGATACTGGTCAATGTCGTGGCAAAGTGGCCCGGTAGTGTCCACGATGTTTTTGCGATGGGACTGTACACGTTTCCGGGAAAATCCTGTCTATTAATAGTACGGTGCCAGTAGCTAACGCCGCTCCGATAACGACTCATGCAATCCAAACTTGATAACAAAATTACCCGCCGGTAGCTACCGGAGCGGTAGCAGTTTACCGGCATCACGGTAGACGTTTTCCATGCAATTGGCCCCTGGTCTTTTTCTCGTTGTCCCGTCTTTGATATCACCGTTATGTCATGGAAAAGGACGTTAAACCCTCAAACGCCCACCCGCCTCTTGCACCAAAGCCCGATTTGTGTGAGTTAAAACAAAAAACAACAACTACTACTACTAAAGTCAAACTACACACGATCTCGTCTATGCTTGCAGTGTGAAACTAGTGCGACTGCAGGTTTCGAGGACTCATCTTCTGTGACGTTCGAGACTGTTGGGAAATTCCCTGCCAGAAAACGCTTCGGGGCGTATCTCTACGGCGGAGAGTTGGTGGTTTGCGGCGGTGAGACACTCGACGGCAGTTTGCGTCATGACCAGGTGGGAGTTAATCTGAAGACAGGAAAGGTGTCGCATAAAGAACAGACACTGATCAAGGGCAGAGCAAGGTTCGATGTTCACGTGATGAATGTGCCAAGTGCTGCGCTTTCTGGATGTAAGTGTCAGGGAATCTTTAACTCATCAATTAATTTTATTATTGTGTCTGGTTTCTTGTTTGTTTGTTCGTTGTTCCGCACCTTGCTTTTCCACATTTCTCGTGTGTGTGTGTGTGTGTGTGTGTGTGTGTGTGTGTGTGTGTGTGTGTGTGTGTGTGTGTGTGTTCGTTTCCGTTGTTTAGAAAATTAGTCAAACTCATTCACTACTGGCTGATTTTCTCTCCAGGTGAAACAGTCAACGAGGGCACGATCAGGTTTTCCTTTCTGCCGTCCTCCTTATCAACATCGATGACACTGGCAAGCCACAAAGTAACAATTGGCGCATCTGATTGGTAGGGACGGACAGCTTTCTTTAGTCTTAATTCATTGCTCAGAACTGGTTGTTTATATCAAAAAGGGTCTTGGAAAAGGCCGAGAAGCTGTTATTACTTTGAATATTAATTAATAGACGTAGTAGTAGTGGTGTATTTAGTAGTAGCGATAGCAAAGTTCATAGCATGAGCGTTTGTGTGTGTGTGTGTGTGTGTGTGTGTGTGTGTGTGTGTGTGTGTGTGTGTGTGTGTGTGTGTGTGTGTGTGTGTGTGAGAGAGAGAGAGAGAGATGTCTGCGTTCTTGGGTGGCTGGTCATTTATTATGTTGGTTACCTTGATGACTTCGTGGTTAGGTTTTTCTTTTAATTTTCAGTTTTCTGTTTCCAGGCAAATTCGAGCAAGTCGTGGGCACCTTGTTGCTTGCATCTCTCTCCACTGGAAGAGCGTCAAGAGGTGCGTAATAAAGGCAAGCACCACCCTATACCCTGGACCCCGCCCACCCACCAGTACGACCCCGCCCACCCACCAGTACAACCCCGCGCCTGCTACCCATCAGCACTCTCTCTCTCTCTCTCTCTCTCTCTCTCTCTCGCGCGCGCGCGCGCGCACACACACACACACACACACACACACACACACACACACACCAAAAACGATATCAAATCGGTGGCATCAACAAAAATCCAGACTTTTAAAGAACAAAAAATTGTTCATGTATATGTTTCTAGTCATAGATTGATTTCTCTTACAGCAACAAAAAAGTCAAAACGGAGTGCAAGATGCAGATGCTGTCTGTGAATGCGGAAGCTTCTCAGCCTTCTGTCATTTCAGAAGAACACGGTAAGCCGCAGTAAATCTTCAAGTGTAGATCTTGTACACGGTTCTGGTTGCGTCCTCAGTCATAACCTGTTGTGTCTTGTAGTGGACAAAATCTTTGCCCGTCAGTGTGAATGATAATTGTGACTTGACCTTTTGGTATTTACTATGTGTAACAGGTAGTAACTTCCACAAGTGTAGCATGGTCCCCAGAAACACAACAAGATGGCCACCAGCCCAATATGTTGTTTCCATTTGATCACCTGCTATCGTCACGGTCGTTCTTTTGTAATGCCATGTATCCACACACACACACACACACACACACACACACACACACACACACACACACACACACACACACACACACACACACACTCTCTCTCTCTCTTTGATTTGGTGGATCACGCCATTCTTTTAAAAAAGCTTGAAGTCTATCAAATAGACAAAAGTGCACTGTCGTTCTTCCGCTCATATCTAGATGATAGAAAGCAGAGTGTCTATATCAACGGTAAATACTCCGCCGATGGGCATGTTCGTTATGGGGTACCGCAGGGGTCCATCTTAGGCCCATTGCTGTTTATCCTGTTTATTAACGACCTACCCCTGCATGTCACTAACACAAATGTAAACTGCGATATGTTTGCTGATGATACTAGTTTGCATGCTACTGGCAAACACGTATCAGAAATTAACATGTGTTTGCAAGATAGCATAAATGAAGTAGTAACATGGTGTCATGACAACCACATGGTCTTACATCCCAATAAAACACAAAGTATGCTAGTCACAACGCGGCAAAAACATCAGCGCCATCTGTCCCCATTAAACCTTTGTCTGAACGGCCAGCCGGTTCAGCAAGTTACAAACCATCGATTTTTAGGTGTCATTGTTGACGATCAGCTGAAATGGGAGGCCCAAATAAATGCACTATGTAAAACTCTTTCGAAAAACGTATATTTACTTTCTCAGCTAAGGCACATAACTGATATCCATAGCCGAAAGCTGTTTTTTAACGCACATATAACCTCACATGTTACTTATGCCTCCACTGTTTGGGACGGGTGCAGCGATGTCCACATGGCCAGACTCAATTCGCTTTACAAGAGAGCTGTTAAAATGGTTCTTCCAGAACCTCTCCCAACTAGCGAAAAATTTAAAAAACTTAATCTTCTTAGCCTTGAACACCAGCTTACTTACAATAAGTGTGTATTCATACATAAAATCTTCAACGAGACAATGCCACCATATCTGGAAACTCTTTTTAATTTAAATCAGCGGCATGAGAGGACCTCGAGGAATGGCATCCTGCGCTTACCATTACCCCGTATTGACTTATTCAAAACAAGCCTTTCCTTCGCTGGAGCATTACAATGGAATTCTCTCCCTTCACACCTGAAACTAAATATATCTACTTCTACGTTTAAGCGTGCACTCAAACAGTACCTGATGGATCGCACGTAACGTACGTTACGCGGCAACCTGTTATTTTGATTTTCTATTTTACATCAATTCAAGGTCGTACGTGTGTGTGAATGTGTTTTGACCTAATGGACGATTTTCTCTATAGTTTTGTTTCTTGTAGTTTAGTGCATAATACCTTTTATATTTTGCTCCCCTTTTTTTTTCTCCGTAGTAGATAGTCTCTGTAGTATTAGCAACGGCAAGTTTGCAAACTGGCGAATTTCTGTCAAAACTTTTACCGTTGATAAATAAAGTTTCATCATCATCATCATCTCTCTCTCTCTAAATGGAAACAACTGACCGGGCTGTCACACCAATCTTGTTTTTGGAAGAGAGACGTCAAGTTGTATTCTTTGAAATCTATGACGTTTTTCCTCACTGGGATGACGCATAATACATTTGGCGTAATAACTTTGATACAGTTCTTGCAATGAAAGCAGGCCCATGAAAATTGAAGTGTTGCTGCTGCGTGCGCAGTGTAAAGATCGAATTAATACCGACCCAATATGTTTAACAGACAAGTCTGCGCGGCGAACGTTTTCTAACTATGTGTTATGTCAGACATACACACGCGCGCGCGCACACACTCACACGCATGCACGCACGCGCACACGCACACACACACACAGACTCGCGCGAGCCGCGTTTGTGCTCCATTGAGACCTATGTGGTGTTCTCTCTACTATGCTATTGAGTGAGAGTCAGTGGGAAAAACAAAGCACACAACATCAATGAAACTCCCGCTTTCCCCGTCTACACATAAAAAAAAAAAAAAAAGTGGCGACACATCCCCAAGAAATGCCAGTATCACGTCAATCAAACATGACGTCGGAACAATGACGCTGATACTGCCTTTTGCGTCAGTGCGCGCGTGCCTTTTCTGCGATGGATCTGACCTGTTCAGTATGTAACCAGCCCTGCACAGCGTTCTGGGTTCTTCTTCTTTCATGAATTTCCGTGCATATTCTGTTCATAAAGTATTGGAGTTGTATTCTGTAATATCCCGTGTCTTCTCTGCGATTGCACGAAGATGGCGACATAGTAGAAGTAAAATACACCACGTCTCCAAACAGAGGAATTCGGAAAGAAAGTGGCAGACACCCCCAAGAAAAAAACAGCATCACGTCAATCAAACATGACGCACTTACTTTACGTCAGTGCGCGTGCGTCTCTTCTTCGATGTTTGTGAGGCGTGTGTCTTGCAGAGGAAATGTGCTGTGAGTACAAATTTTCGAGTCAACTGACGATAACGGCTGCAGTGAATTTTTCTAATTTTTTTTTTTTGTATATTTTTTATGGCACCCCAGGCTCATTATCTATGTATAGTAGGAGCGATTTTGAGATCTAAAGTGTGTTCACCAGCACTTTCATCAGGTACGGCTTACGCCAAAAGTATAAAAGCGACAACCTCCAAAATTCACTTAGTTGAGAGTCCGTATTCATGCTATCTATGTCCAAAAAATGGAGTGGTTTAGGTAAATATTACGCCTTTAAACGCCAGAAAGCCACCTTTTCTGAAAAGGGCGATAACTCGCAAATCATGTGTGCAATCGTACCTGGATCGGGCCTTCTATTCAACAATCTTGATTCATTTAGAAACCCCACATTTGAAATCGATCGGTTCAGTATTTTCGGAGAAATAGGCATCTGAACTGGGTTCACATGCAATGTCAACTCAGGCTCGGTTTACATGAAAACTATAAGAGCGACCATTTTCTGGTAGTGACTCTGTTCAGAGTCCGTATTCAAGCTATCTACTGCCAAAAAATTGAGTGATTTAAATAAATATTACGCCTGTACACGAAAGACAACCAACTTGTCTCAAAAGGGCGATAACTCCCAAATCACTTAAGCAATCATCACACGCTTGAATCGTCTAATGTAACATTTTGATATATTTGGATACCCCAAATTTGAAGCCATTCGGTTGAGTATTTTCGAAGAAACGGGCCTGGACACAATTTACACACACACAGCCGCACGCACGCACGCACGCACACACATACGCACAGACGGCACTCACTGAGGAGGAGAAGCGCGTTCGGAGCACCGTACATGTCAGCATCGATGACGCACGTTTTCTTACGTCATTGTTACACTTGCAAAATCGTCTCTGCGGGAGATCGGCAGTGACGTGCGTTTGTACCACAGATGCTTGCCCATGAACGTGGAAAATTTAGCCCGTCCTATGATGTTGTTTCACAACATAACAACAAGATGGCCACCAGCCCAATATGTTGTTTCCATTCAATGACCTGCTGTAGTCACAGTCGTAGTCGTTGTGTCATGTATGCAGCCCGCGCGCACACGCCGGAACGCAAGCTCTCTGACATCAAGCATGCTGACATAAAGAAAGTACTGAAAACCCTTATCGTGCCTCTATGCACTTGCAAAAAACCCAAACACATGAGGTCGTGTGAGCTCGCCTAGCTGGTTGACGTCACAACTTGTTGGCGTATGCGAGGTTCTACATGGGTGAATGAATTCTTATAATAAAGTCGTTCCCCTTTGACAGAGTTACTTCCCGCAGACCTGACTGACAGACGATTGCTTACTGGTATCGGAGAAGAGACCCTCTCTCTCTCTCTCTCTCGCCTTAGACGCGCGCTTGCGCGCGCACGCACGCACCCCCCCTCCCCCTACACACACACACACACACACACACACACACACACACACACACACACACACACACACACATTATGCAAAGACCTTGGAATCAGAAAGACGCGTCACTCCTGCCCTCGTAAGAAAGACATATAGCTGAGGCGCGTTCAGTTGAGCTAGATATCTAGGTCGACGTAGCGATCGCAAAAGGGAGAAAGCTAGCAGTCAACTGAACGGCGCTAGCGGTGCGAGCATTTTCAAAATGGCGGAAAGCGTGAGCGTTGGCGTTGTGAAGGAACTTCTTAAACAAGACCTTTGCTATAATGCTGTTGAGGGGGCGATCGTAAGCATGATGCAAGTCACAGACAAGTTGTTTTGCATGTTGAGTGAAGAGAAGCAGGTCAAAGACAGAAACCTAGACTGACGCGCATATGAAAGACTTCGTCAGTTAAGCAACAACCAACGCTGAGCGTGAACGCTGAACGCGAACAAAGGAAACGCTGGCTTAGAAACGATTTATGAACGTCCCTAACAGGATTCAGCAAATTAAACTGGATAATAAGTTGGTACAGATCAAGCCTGATACACAACGGTCATATCATTTATGATGCGGTCCCCATCGATCTTTAAAAATTAAACAGTTGAAAAAAATTGAAGCCACACACACGAACGGACGCCATCTTGAAATGAGAAGCTAGCCGAAGGTAGCACCTCTGCGGGGTCCTACTTTTCCTACGCTAGGGGCTAGCCACGCTACGCGCAACTGAACGCAAGCGCTAGCTTTCCTCGCTTTGCTACGTAGCCGCTAAGCTAACTGAACGCGCCTCGGGACAACACTCTCTGGGGCACAGAGTCTTTCAGTGGAAAGTACCTCTGTGCACAGTGGGGAAATGGCGCTCACTGCGCTACCGTGACGGGCCTAAATTGTCTCGGTGCTCTCAAACACAAGGTCGCGCACTATGTCATCCTTGACCAGCTTTGAACCCAGAGGGATCCTCAGTGGCGCAAGTGATGGCAGGCTGTCTTCAGAGTGAAAGTAAGCGTGTTTCTGAATCAGAGACATACATAACATGTCTCTGTCTGAATGGACAGATCTATTATTACATTCAGTCTTAGAGCACGGGTGTGTATGCTTTTGTAATCGTCTCTTATTCCACCACAAGGCAGGTACGTGATCGTCTGCACCGTGCAATAATACTTGCCTGTAGAGTGCAACACCCTTGCCTGTCAGAGTGCAACCCCCTTGCCGTTTACTCACATCCTGTTGGATCAGTGTACCACGTAAACAGTGCCATCAAAGCGCAACAATAATTGTCCGCTGGCAAAGATTTTGCCCAAACGAAAAGTGGTCGGATATTCAAGACTTCGTTTAAAATCAAATCATATGACACACAAGTCTCTGCTTTTCTAAAAAAAAAATCGCCATTTTTGAAAATGGCGCTGGGTGTAAGCAGTCACATTTTCACGCCCCGCCGAAAAGGGACTGCACTCTGGAGTCTAGCGGGACAACGCGAAGAGTTGTCTGCCCGCATTAGCGCGCATCCTAGATCTGGCCCCTATAGTGACAGCATGGCGGAAAGTGGAAAGCGATCACAAAAGCATGCAATTGTGTTCTGCGCCGAATTGTTCAAATAACAGACAAATATAAACGGGGAAATACTTCTTTTGGTATTCCTGTTGAAAAACAAACTTTTTTTTTTTCGCTTTCTTGTCAAAAAAAAAAAAAAAAAAAAAAAGACCTGAAGTGGTACGTGTGCATGCAGTGTAAACTAACAGTAAACACACGCGGCTGACGCAGATACAGGCGTAATTTTTTCCCTGACAACTTTACAAATCACGGTGACTTAAATTGTGCTAGCGTCTACCTGCATCTAAATTCAGAACACACACACACACACACACACACACACACACACACACACACACACACACACACAGAACAAAATCATCCGGCTGAACTTCATTCTAACCATTGTAAAACCATATCACAACATAGAATCTGCTGGATCGTCGGTCGCAGATATGATTAATGCTGAGTTAGCAGGAAGTATTCAGCGGATGCGTCCATCTTTGGATCTCTCGCACATTCGATCTTTCTGTGTTCCGTACTAGTTTTACTTGAACACATCGAACGAAATGCACTGCGTAGCCTACGTACAGCAGTGAAAGCCAAACTAGATCTTTCGTTCGTCCTCCGGAACTTTGAGAGTACTTATGTTTATGTTACCAAGATCTTTGCATTATGCTTCTGAGTGTGAGTCAGTGGCAAAAACGAAACCCACTGAAATTCCCGCTTTCCACATGTCAAGTTGTAGAGATCGCGAAAAGATACTGCATTTCGATGCAAAATAATTTCTAGACCATCCCAGAACATGCTGGTGCAGTAACGTCAGTAGATTACGTCACCTTGGAAAGATATCGAACCTTCCAGTAAGTTGAGAAATGTTCTAGATCTGACCTGTTCAGTACGTAAGCAGCCCTGCACAGCGTTCTGGGTTCTTCTTCTTTCATGAATTTGTTCTCCGTGCATATTCTGTTCATAAAGTATTGGAGTTGTATTCTGTTGTATCCCGTGTCTTCTCTGCGATTGCACGAAGATGGCGACATAGTAGAAGTAAAATACACCACGTCTCCAAACAGAGGAATTCGGAAAGAAAGTGGCGAGACACCCCCAAGAAAAAACAGCATCACGTCAATCAAACATGACGCACTTACTTTACGTCAGTGCGCGTGCGTCTCTTCTTCGATGTTTGTCAGTGGGGCGTGTGGCTTGTAGAGGAAATGTGCTGTGAGTACAAATTTTCGGGTCAACTGACGATAACGGCTGCAGTGAATTTTTCTAATTTTTTTGTATATTTTTTATGGCACCCCAGGCTCATTATCTATGTATAGTAGGAGCGATTTTGAGATCTAAAGTGTGTTCACCAGCACTTTCATCAGGTACGGCTTACGCCAAAAGTATAAAAGCGACAACCTCCAAAATTCACTTCGTTGAGAGTCCGTATTCATGCTATCTATGTCCAAAAAATGGAGTGGTTTAGGTAAATATTACGCCTTTAAACGCCAGAAAGCCACTTTTTCTGAAAAAGGGCGATAACTCACAAATCATGTGTGCAATCGTACCTGGATCGGGCCTTCTATTCAACAATCTTGATTCATTTAGAAACCCCAAATTTGAAATCGATCGGTTCAGTATTTTCGGAGAAATAGGCATCTGAACTGGGTTCACATGCAATGTCAACTCAGGCTCGGTTTACATGAAAACTATAAGAGCGACCATTTTTTTAGTAGTGATTCTGTTCAGAGTCCGTATTCAAGCTATCTACTGTCAAAAAATTGAGTGATTTAAATAAATATTACGCCTGTACACGAAAGACAACCAACTTGTCTCAAAAGGGCGATAACTCCCAAATCACTTAAGCAATCATCACACGCTTGAATCGTCTAATGTAACATTTTGATATATTTGGATACCCCAAATTTGAAGCCATTCGGTTGAGTATTTTCGAAGAAACGGGCCTGGACACAATTCACACACGCACACACACACATCCGCACAGACGGCACTCACTGAGGAGGAGAAGTGCGTTCGGAACACCATACGCGTCAGCATCGATGACGCAAGTTTTCTTACGTCATTGTCAGAGTTACACTTGCAAAATCGTCTCTGCGGGAGATCGGCAGTGACGTGCGTTTGTACCACAGATGCTTGCCTATGAACGTGGAAATTTTAGCCCGTCCTATTATGTTGTTTCCATTACTATGGAAACAACATAAAAACAGCCGATATTGAAGAAAAAGAAACGAAAAGTTTAAGCTGCAAACTGATGTACTACATGGGAGGGTTTTTTTTTTTGTTTGTTTGTTTCTTTGTTGTTGTTGTTTTTTTTTTTTGGTTGTTGTTGTTGTTTTTTGGGTTTTTGTCTTCTTTTTTTTTTTTTTTTGGGGGGGGGGGGGGTGTTGCCTTTTATGTTACGTGTTCTTCTTTTCCTTTTTTTCAGAACATGCTTTCGTTGAGAGTGAATCTGGCTCGGGATTTCCCGTGTGTGTATCACTAGAAGTACGGACATGAATTTCTATTTCAAACGTGCTACAGCTTCTGTTGTTTCAGTCTTGTCTTGCTTTTTTGCCGATGCATGATTTTCGTGACATGCTGTTATTTCGAGAGTATAGTGACGCAGGCATAGACTTCCACTTGCTCATGTTGCACGTTTTTGTTTTCAGATGCTGACTTGTGAAAACAGTCCGTATCTGCACGATGGCAAGGTCCTGCTGGAGGCAGAGATTATTCCAGGCAAAGTGACAGATGTGAAAGACACTTAGATTCTAGATAAGTACCAGACAGTTGATGTTCAACTTGTTGTTCACCGCATGGTCGTACCTCTCGTTGAAGAAATGGCACTGAATCAATAATTATTGAGATGATTTGGGGCTGCACTGAAGCAGTCATTGGGGGTGATTTTAAATTGTATTGTTGTCGCTATCACTTGGCACTGAAGCAGTCATTGGGGTGTTTATGGATTGTATCATGGTCGCTAGCACTTGGAACTGAAGCAGTGCCAATCATTGAGGTATTTATGGATTGTATTATGGTCGCTATCACTTGGCACTGAAGCAGTGCCAATCATTGTGAGACCGGGTCATACACGGCCCATATGTACTGTTATTTTCGGATTGCCATGTTTGTGCCATGCGTGCTGGTTTTGCCCATCGCAGTTCTGGAATATTCTTTTAGTTTTAGTGTTGTACTTCTCTTTTATGTGTAGCATCTTATTGTTCCTAGTGGTGAATCTTTGGCTGTCCCCTGAACGAGTATTTGTATTCAAGGATACGTTTCTCCTTGTTTGGCTAGGCCGTAATCTCTCCCCTTTCACCCCACGTGGCCGTGCCTTTGTTTCCACCTTCCCATTGTGCAGTCGCGTGACGTCACATGGCGTCACCGGATGTACATTATGTAATTCACCCGCCATCTTAGTTATATCCCGTCCGCTATTTTGTTCACCTTTTGAGTGACTTAGTGTCCGGTTGATGGTTGTATTGTGCCGCCACTCTTAACTGTAATTCGACTAAATTGTCATACCCATTCATCCATTGATCATGAGTAGATGCTCTATAGTCGGCCATTTAGTCTCTTGAATGTAACAGTTAATAGACAGCTCTCTCTCTCTCTCTCTCCTATACGTCGTGTGCTGCTTTAGTTATATGGTTATATCTGCTATTATGCCATTGTCGGTCAGTCAGTTGCTTTTGATTGCTGATTGCTTTTGTGTTATTTATGGTGATGTTACTTATTATTTTTGTTTTGTCTTTTGTTTTGTTTTTGTTTTCCTTTGGGGTTTTTGTATTTTTTGTTTTGTTTTCCTGAGTGTCACAATAAACCAACACAAGTCAAAGCGACCTCTGCGTTGAGTCCCTGCCTGCACACAGTTACAACTGAAGTACATGTATTTATGGATTGTTTTATGGTCGCTAGCACTTGGCACTGAAGCAGTCATTGAGGTGTTCATGGATTGTATTTGGTCGCTAGCACTTGGCACTGAAGCAGTGCCAGTCATTGAGGTATTTATGGATTGTGTTGCGGTCGATATCACGTGGCACTGAAGCAATCATTGAGGTGTTTATGGATTGTAATACGGTCGCTATCAAATGCCACTGAAGCAGTCTTTGAGACGATTTTGAAATTATCAACATTAATGGCCCTAAAGAAGTTGTTGAGGTGATTTTGATTTGTATAATGGTCGCTGTCAAAATTTATGGCCCCGCAGCAATCACTGATGTAATGTTGGATGTTATGTTATGATTTCTATCAAATAGCACTGAAGCAATTACTGAGGTGATACTGAACTGTATTATAGTCGCTAGCGGATATCAAATGGCACTGAAACAGCCACTGAGATGCTTTTATTATTATCATCATCATTATTATTGTTGTTTTTGTCGCTGTCAAACGGGCCTCCGTAAAAAGGTGGCAATGGAAGCTGGAAGCAGCGTCAACTCCTAGTGAAGTTTTAGAGTAAGAAGTATTTTTAACAATGCAATATATCCGAGTCTTGTTCAGTTTTTATCCAGAAGGCCGCGGCTACGTATGTGCACAGTACGTGTTATTACTAGTGCGAGCTTTTCCATTCGGCAATGTAAGTCAGGGTTTTGACAGATCCCCCCCCCCCCCCCCCCCATCCTTCATGAACATCACCAAAGAAATGAACAGTGCATAGGGAAACCGACTACATGCACGTTAGGATGAATACTGAGGCTGAGACAATGCCGACTGTGCCGCGTCACACACCAGTTGAATACTTTTCATTCTGCCTGTTGGGCATAGACAAACCTGAAGCGGTGGGAGCAGAACGAATTTTCCAACAAAACAAAATAATACAAAAGTTGACCAGAACAGCTGTGGCCACAATGGATAAGGTATCAAAATTTATGGAGTGCCTGGTCTTGTGTGAACTCTGGTCAGTGTTCTGATTACAACTGACTTTGCAGACGAAAAACTGACATTTGTTACCTTTCATTTTGTTGTCTGTTCTGGTTTGGATTTTTCTGAGAGAGAGAGAGCAAATGACGACAGTGACTCTCTCATTATACAATCATAGCAGACGCGCACACAGGTGAAGGGAAAGAACTCAATGCATTCTCCGGAACTACCTCCCTTCTTAATCTCGATCAAATGCACTTTTCCGGGATAAGAAAATGTACTTGTCGCATTTTGGTATTAAAATGAATTGAACTGAGTTTTGTCAGCTTACAAGTATAATAATATACAGTTTTGTCTAAATCAAGCTCTAAAAATGTTTGGTTTTATGTGTGAGAAAGGTAAATGCAATGATGTATTTTGAGATTACGTGACGTTTTACCAAAATGGCCGACGACTTGGGAAAATCCTCGGTCAACTCATCAAGATTTTGAGAATGTTGCCTTGAATCAGCGAAACAGTTCACGAAACTGCCATGGATGTCTTCTGTACGTGTTTGCTTTCCGCCTCGCTGGCGATTCTTTTTCTCTCGTCGGCGGGGCAGCTCGTGGTGAACGTAAAAAACAAGGGAGGTGAGGTGATCGTGGAAAGCATACAAGCCAACACCACGTCCGATACCGTGACACTTGAGTACCTCAACACTGATGGCACCCTTGTCACTCTGTTCATTGACTTCAAATCGGTTTGTACACAATAGCTGTTGTGGGTAGAACAATACAGTGTAAATTCAGTATGATCGATACAAAACAGATCCCATCCTTTTGGTCATACTGTGTCTGCACTGCCAGGCCTCTATCTCTCTGTCTGTCTGTCTGTCTCTCTCTCTCTCTCTCTCTCTCTCTCTCTCTCTCTCTCTCTCACACACACACACACACACACACACACACACGTGTCTTTACCTCTAACTCAAACAGTGAATGCAGTGAAATTTATCTGAATATTATAGATCATAGAGTAACCTCTTGCATAATTAGATCTACAGAGCTGAGTAAACTGCAAATGGCAGAAGTATTATTATTGGTGGTGCTGGTGAAGAAGCCAGTGATTTAACTGTTGATGTATCAAAGAAGATGAAGAAACCTAAAGATGTAAAGTTAATAGATATTAATTAACCTTTGTTTGTTTGTTTCCACAGGAGGCACAGATTTTCCGTGTGATCATGCCTGGCGAAGAAGAGCTGGGAGAAACGCAGCCACAAACCATGTGTTTTATCACTCGCTTCAGTCACAATGATTTCATTTCGTCAGATGCCATGTCCAAACTCAGACAGGTAAGAGAGAGACTCAAAGAGACAAGTATCACACTCTGCCCGCTTCTGGTTCTAGAGGTAATCAGTTGGGAGGGCTTGCTCTGGCTCTGTGTGTGTGTGTGTGTAGGGTGTGGACTGGATTCATCTGATCATCTCTATTTTACATTCCGTATCATGTTGGAATGAAAGAGAACAAACGAATATATGCCAGACGACTTTTCTGCTTCCTTCGTTTTTCCAACCATTCTCTTTACATCCAAACTGTGTGCACACTGACGATCGACTTCACTATCAGAGTGTGACAAAACTCAAACGTTGAGTGCAAGTATGTGAGCGCGCGTGATTCCTATTAACACATCAGATAGCATGTCTGTATACATGTGTGTGTGCGGTGTGTGTGTGTGTGTGTGTGTGTGTGTGTGTGTGTGTGTGTGTGTGAGACCCTCTCTCTCCCACTCTTTTCTCATATTATCAACAAGGAAAGTGAAGGGGGGAGGGGGGCAACAGTGTTTAGGATTATGTAAATGTGCACAAATTACGTACAGAAATTTGATTTTGATGCACACAAATTTTACACTGTACGCCATTGAGTGTGTGTGTGTGTGTGGAGGGGGGGCGAGGGGGTGGGGTCAAAAGGGAATGATTGAGGCCATGGAGTAATTGGATGATTTACTTTGTGAGTTTGTGAACCTAATATATATATGCATTTGGTTTTGGAAAGCAATCGTGATTCATTTTGATGCATTTGAACTGTGCTGCAGAAAAATCCAACAGCCATCAGAACTCCAGAGGAAGAGAAAAGCACAGTGACCTACACCCATGACCTCTTGGTTGACCTTGAGAAGAGTCATGTGATCAGTCCTCACATCTTCAACGTCTGCAGTGAGGCAGTGGACTCCATCCACTTCACGGAATCAGATCTGCGTACAATTTCAAGATGTAAGGGCTGTTTGGAATTTCTTTTGTCCGTCTGCTGGTCTCTCGCTGTTTAGCACCTTCCCCCGTTGACAACACTTGCAAACTTTACCGTTTAGTCACAGGCCTTTACACCAGCATTAGGGAGAGGATTCAGCCATCTTTTTTTTTTAATTATTATTATTATTCTTTGCTTGTTTTCACAGCATGTTCATTTGTGTCATTTGATTAAAAAAAAAAAAAAAAAATTTAATGAGAAAATCTGGCTGACTTTGTCAATGAAAATTTCTCTCGCAAGCTGCTATTTTGAAAAGCGAGCAGCCAAAGAGAAAGTTAGTTAGCTAATCCTCTTTATTCCCTGGGGAACATAGGGCTGCAACCACACTCCACTCTCTTAAAGAGAAAGTATAGTTGGGAATTTATCGGAAATTGCCAGGTGTAAGTGTTGGTGATTGTAAAACTGAAAGTACAGTGAGTGTGCGCCCATAACTCTTAACTCTTTGACGATGAAGCACAATTTCTAACACGCGATTTCCTATAGGAAATCGCGTGTTAGAAATTGTGCTTCGTCGTCAAAGAGTTAAGGCCAGTAGGTTTGCCAGTAAAGCTATGGATGAAAGTGTGGGTGAGTAACTACCCATGGACTACAGCAAGGATTGATCTTATGATGATAGTGTACATGTATGTGTAAGCACCAGGGATGGATTTACTCAAATATGTCAATGAGACATTGTCTCCTTGACCAGTCATTTTTATGAGACATAATTTTCATTTTCTATGAGACAATCAAGTTCACCCGCATCACTCTGTCACATGTCTGTGCCGAGAGCCTGTTCCTAAGTGCAGTGACGTTCAGTTTCTGAACGGAAAAGGACCTCTCGATCGCAGAACTGAGAAAACTGAAAACGCGCCAATATTTTTTGCAACTCTTTCGAGCGAGAGTTCCTGGCAGCGCGCGCGGCAAGCGGGATAAGTAAGCCTCATCACTAAAATTAGATTAGTGTAACAGACTCTTTGACTGACACAGACAGCGCATCTCTGCTTCGCGTTGTCAAGTGCGCTTGTGATGTCATGTTCATGCAACATATGACGCATTTTGCGAAATTTCTATGCGACATTTTATCAAAATATGAGACATAGTCGCACGGCGCGCGAGAAAATCGATCCCTGAAGCACCCAGGAAGTATGACTATGAGGTATGATTTAGAGGGGTTGTTGACATACATGTACTGGGGACCTATGCATGGACACAACTTTCCGTAGGCACAGCCTAAACGCCAAGTCTCAGACTTGGCAGTCTCGGTCTAAATTTCTCGCGTAACCGCTATGCATGGACGCGGACAACAGCCCAGACAACCAAGTCTCAGACTTGAAGTCGGCCTACGTGACGTCATCTACTTTATCTAAATTTAGAGTGTGGGATTCCGGTATTCCCCAGCCAATTGTGAGAGTACGCATGCGCATGTGTTCAACGAGACAGCCCAGCGCCGCGGGAAAGGAACAGCCAGCGGGATGCCTTACGCAATACACACCGCGCGCGGGCGGTCAGTCGGCCGGTACATGTGGCAGACTTACCCACCACGCGGCACTGTGCATCAGTTTCTGCGAGTAAAGTTGAATCTCCGGGCCGGACTCAGACGTAAAAATACTGAACAACAGAAATAAAGGGGAATATTGCTTACGGAATGGATGACATACTCCCATAGCACCTCTCAAAAACGGTGACCAAACTAAATGCAGCAATCTTCTGCTCGTCAGCATGTTTACTGAGACAGGTCACACTGACCTGTATCGATTGAGCCACTGATGAGAGTGCCATGCAAAACTTCAGTGAAAGTACACACCAAAGACGCTCGCAATATAGCACATATACCCATAGAACATGATCTAGGCGTTTGGCATAGCCGAATGAAACTCCAAAACACCGAAACACGCCCTTCTGATTGTCGTTTAGGCCGAGCCTACGGCATTTAGGCCGCCGATTTCGCGTGACTAAATCGGGGCCGTTTAGGCCCTGACTACCCCATTGTCTGTGTCCATGCATACCGATTTCCGAGATTTAGTCAGAGCCTACGAATTTAGGCAGGGCCTACGGGTTTAGGTCGCGTCCATGCATAGGTCTCCTGAAGGTTAACACAGCAGCAAAGGGATTTATTATGCAGGAAGAAAAATGTGGACATTACAAAAAGGAATTCATAATTACACCAGTAACCTTAACTTTTTGACCGCCCTCACTTTTTGACCACAGTGCAAAATCTGGGATTGTTAGAAGGGTTTAAAAAAAATCTCTGTACTTTTTGACTCGGCACCAAGAATCTGTCCCAAAGTTTTCAACCAGACCAGTAAAACTGTGAGGCAACATGAAGATAATGCCAAATGTCCAGAAAAAAAAAAAAAAAAATGAAACGCATTGATAAAACTTTCCCTGTTTGCCAGGTTGGCATTCGATCACTTTGTTGACAGTAATGACACCGCCAGTTTGAGGCCAGACGTACAGAGTAGTCTCCCTTCTTCCGTTTCTGCCATCTTGCAAGTTTCATTGTGTTGCGGTGGTCTGTTTGGGCATGTAGAAGGTGGAAAATGCTCATGTGGAATAAAAAAGACAAGGAGAATAGGTGATTAAAAATGTTAGTAAGATTTACAACACTTTTTGCGCGTTTCAAGGCCTTCTGATGCAAGATACTGTTTCAAGCAGCATTGTTATTGGCCCCACCAGCTGACTGGTGTTCAGTGAAAATGTAGGCCATCAAAACTGAAACTGTCTTTCTTTTCTCCTTGGTTTTCGACTAGACCTTCAAATTCAAGATTTTTTTGGGTGTAAAGAGTGGTTGAAAAGTTAAGGTCATTTCGGTACTTTTACATAAAGCATATATTTTAGATTTGCCTTCTGCCTTTTTCAGCACTGTCCAAAGACTACGCCACCATGATGTCAGCCATGCAGAGGCAAACCCCGGCCAAGTATGCCCGCTGTATGGACACACAGGAAGTGGACAAGCCTTGTTTATGTCGTTTTGACATGTGTATCGGCTGGTACCCGTGCGGCCTGAAGTACTGTCGCGGCAAAGACACTGTGGGGAAGGTGGTCAGCTACAGGTGCGGCATCAAGACTTGCAAGCGATGTCTGACATTTCTCCATGTGGTGGATAGAAAAAGAAAATGTGTGTGGGATGGGTAGAGGAGACAGAGAGACGTTGAGGACTGACCGCTGTGTTTGGACGGAAGTCTTTCATTGAAAATGGTTGGTGTCTGTATACAAACAACTGATCAACAGCAAGAACTTGAGCACTTGCGTAGGATTTGGATGCATATAATTTACATGTACTTGCTTCCAAAGCTTCGCAAGAGGCTTATGCATGATTGTACAAGTACACGTGTGAATAATTATGTTCTCAGTGAAGTGTGCGCTTCGTAATCGAAGTACCAAGGAAAATGAACTGTTCAGATCGGCTTGCAGTTATGATAGGTAATTCCCACTGTTCTTTTTATATGTCTTACATTTGTAACTCATTCTTTCCATTCATGTATACATGGAGGACTGAAATTCGGTATAGTTAGGTTACAGTGAAATGTGTGAGCATTTTACATTTTAATTCACAGGCAGTTTGGGGTTTTCAGACCTGTGCAGAGGCTTTTGGGGACAAGTTGATGATTGTCTCCCCTGATCATCAGGGCTGAGAAGTATGTGTGTGTTGGTTAACTTGGTATTAATGCTCTGTGGGGGCAGTCCGTACACCCATTGAATTGAAGTCGCCAGTACATCCCTCTGTGCCATCGTGGGTAAAATTGTTAAGATTTCATTAAAAGTGTTCCTTGAGATCCGAATTTTTTTGTTTGTTTTCGTTTTCATGGTTTGCTCTGTTCGTTTAATTTTTTCAATTAAATTCTTCTTATTGGAGTTCAGGAAAAGTGTAGTTATGGACTGCAGACTTGAAAAGCGTACGTTTTAAATGTAAATTAAATGCATGTTGACATGTTCAAAACACAGTTGCGGCATTTACAATTGTCCATTTTCAGCCTCCGCACTGTCGATGCAAAGAGTCACTGACCATTGTACTTCAATCTTGTGATACGTCATAGGAAAAAACAACAGCCCTGTGTTGTTTGGATATTTTTTACCCTAATTTTGCTGTTCTAGATGTATTGTGGGCAGCTTTTGAAATTTGAGTGCCAAATGTGTAGGCTAGTGAATGTGATGAGTGGTATGCTTGTGGTTATTACTTGTTGTGGGACTATTAGTTTTTCATGCTTTTGTTTGTTCTGAAATGTATATTATTTGTATGTACCCGTTCCTGAGATCCGAAGAAATGTTCTGAACAAAATCTGACAGATTTGTTTACGTGCGTTAGTATTTTTTTCCATTGCCAGCGGTGAGTATACATCACAACTCGAGAACATGACATGTCCGATTGCACAAGAATTTTATGTCCCAGTCTTTGAAAGTATGCTGTATGTGTGTGGGTAAAAATGCCACAAATCTGCTCTGTGTGTGTGTGTGTGTGTGTGTGTGTGTGTGTGTGCGTGCATGCGTGTGTGAAGTGAGCTAATGATGTGCTGTGTGTTTGTAATATTCATCTGATGCCTCAGAATATGCAGGGTTGCGATTAAGGCGCAGTACTAGTAAGCTTGACCAGAGTTATTGGGTTTGACTGACTTTGCCATGTTACATGCGTCACATATTTTTATGTCGTGTAAAGCTTCTCTTGTTTATCATGCATCAGAATAAAACATTTTGTACTTTCAGTTGTTGTTTTTTTCTGCTTCTTCTTGTGTGTGTGTGTGTGTGTGTGTGTGTGTGTGTGTGTGTACTTTCTGTGTGACCGCTTTATTTCAGTTAGAAAGAATTTTGCATGCTATGAATTTGTCAGTTTTTTTCATATGAGCATAATTACATAAACTTCACACACACACACACACATTCTTACACACATCACACACTAACGCTTTACTTGGCTATATTAGTAGCATGTATGTGTAGCATTTTATCCTGATTTCATTGCATGCTCTGGCAGTGTCGGCTTCAATTCAAAATGCAGGTCCTAAAATTACTGATCACAATGGATCATGACCTTGACCGCTTGGCTCTCAGGGGTCACGGCCGTCTGAAAGGCCTTGACCGTCTCGTCCAGTGAGAAATGGTGAGTGATGAGCGGTTTGACGTCCACGGCTCCTGTTGCCACTAGCGATAGTGCTGTGGGATAGCTGGAATACATAATTAGGAAGAAAAAAAAAAAAAAAGGGTAGAAACAGTTATGTGACAGCCAGCGTGGTCGTAACAGCGGAACCCTAGCCATGTAGTTTGTGCTGTACACATGCTTTGAGCGGATCATTTAACGCACAGGAGAAGCCACAGTGATTTTCTTCGCACTGAGATAGCAGTAACGCCAGCACTTATTCATTCCTTGTCGATAGAAAATCTTGCCAAAAAGAAATGTTTTGTCTGTTTTGTCTGTTGGTTTTGTCTGTTTTGTCTGTTGGTTTTGTCTGTATTGTTGTTGTTGCATATTATTATAATTATTATTAGTGTTGTTGTTGTTGTTGTTGTTGTTGTTGTTGTTTACTCACCAGTTGGCGTAGCGCATGATTCCCTTTATGTCAATTTCGCGCATTGCAGCCAGGTTGATTGGCAGCTGAGGGAGGGCAGAGCCACGCCCAACTATGATGACACTTCCTCCCGGATGCGTAGCCTACACACACACACACACACACACACACACACACACACACACACACACACACACACACACACACACACACACACACCATATTTAACCTCCCTTCGTTGGTTGGTATATTGGAGTTTTAACATTCCCGCCGTAAGAGTGCCTACACGATGGCCCCAATCGGCATGTTAAGAGGGGAAAGTACAGCTACCTATGAGTCCAGCTGAACACCACCCTCTCCAGACAAACTGGACGGTCAGCCATATTTGATTGATCATGGACTGTTATGGACAAACAACCCGAGTTCCAGTTAGGAGCAAGCACATTTAATAATAATAATAATAATGAGTATTGTATTTTTTACATTTTATTCTCTTCGCCAGCTCTGAGTGGTGTTCCTCCCACGTCATGGGTGGAATCCACGGAGGGCTCGGAATAATTATGAGGCAATTTTTATGAGGATGATGAGGGGAGGGGGGTCACTAGGGCTGGTAGGGATCAAACTCACTAACACTACACTCGCTGTGCAAGCTGTGAAAGTCTCCAGACGTCTCGACCTGAGCTTTCGGTACTTACGTAAATTCCAGCCGCCATACTGAAGTCAGTGCCACAGCATTCAAACGTCGAATCAGGCTTCGTGCCCAATATGTCTTCAACCTGGTTGGCCAGTTCCTCTGGGTCACGCGTTTGCACTTTGATCACGTGGTCTGCTCCCAAAGACTTCGCTCTTTCCAGTCTGTGGTCGTCAATGTCTGTGAGGAAAAGACAATGTTCAATTTCATGTTGGATCATTGAAAGGTTTCAGTGTGAGTGTGTGCACGTACTCCGGGGACGTTTCCACTATTCTCAACAAAGAAACAAACAGTGTGTTTACAAAAAAAAAAATAAAAAAATAAATAAAAATAAAATAAAAATTAAAAAAAGCACCTACCCCACTGTGCCAAATGCACAGTCAACTCTGTCACAGTTACAGAGTTTTCAGCGTCCCTGAAACCCCTATAAAAGCCTGATTTCACAGCTCAGTTTGCGTTTTGACATTGAGCGGGAAAGATCGCAGTGGCAAGTCTTCTCGTGCACCACACAAACAACCGCTAGACGCTGTACATAACGATGTGTCTCGCTCACTGACCAAAGCCACGATAAAGTCACTGCAAACTCACGCTCTGGTCTTATATTATGGATCGCAGAAGCGCTGACTGAAATATCTGCAACTGGGACAGAATTGCCAGCATTATGCATAGCCGCAGGAGTCGCAGTTTAAACACACACACACTCACACACACACACACACACACACACACACACACACACACACACACACACACACACACACACACACACACACGCACGCACGCACAGTTTGCTGCTTTTTGTTGAGATTGCAGACCTTGCAGACCTGAATGGTCACTGTGATATAGTTCTAGTAGTTACTCTTACCTGTCATGACAACAACAGAGGCCCCAGCACTCCGGGCTACCATCATGCACAGGATCCCGACAGGACCTGATTCAGAAAAAAATAATAAGAAGAATAAATCAAAATTTATACAACGCTATTCTCGAAAGTGCATCAGCTCATCACACACTCATGGAACACGTCCTAAAACAGCAGGTGCCACAGTGACATGTAACAGTAGAAGGAAATAAATAAGTGTTAAGCTCTGACTTGAAGTATGACAGAGCCGGTTGCTGTCTCACGCCAGCAGGCAGCGAGTTCCTGGCTGTTGGGTTGAAAAATAGGAAACCTCGTTCAGTTCGCAAAACAAGGTTTCACACACATTTCTCCTAGGAATATTGAGAAGCTTCTCACTGGATAAGCGGTGTCATGGATTGTAGGTGCAGAGCGAAGTGGGAAAATAATTAGGCGGGAGTATGCCATCGAAATGACCATACACGCCAGAACTGCTAGCTTGTACTGGATACGGAAACCGACAGGCAGCCAATGCAGTGCTTTCAATAGCGGTGTATAATATCACACTCGACTGACTTTTTCATTTGCACGCAACCACAAATATTAACGCAGAACGCAAAGATTCTGTTGCACTCCACGGTTGAAAACAAATGCGATGGCTTAAACTTACAGGGTAATCTAGAAAAGCGTTGCATCTGTTTTTACAAGAGACGGGTCACGCCAGTTGTAACATCTAAAGTGCGTGTTTTGGTTTATGTCAGTACAGCGTTTCTTAAACTAACACAAATACTGTCTCAAGGACTGAAATATTGACAGCACGGTGAAGCAAAGTTCCGTGGATATACGGCATGCTGACTGTAAGGGTACCGACCACTTTGTCTTCTTCTGCCCCAGAACAAAGTTACCTTCGTGCTTACAAATGTACTAACAAATACATTTTACATATTCGAAATTGCACGTAAAACTGACGAAAAAGGAGAGAGAGAGAGAGAGAGAGAGAGAGCACCTGCTCCACAGATCAAAATGTTTGAGCCGGAAGTGACATCAGCACGATGACAACTGTAGACAGCGACAGCCAGTGGTTCCAACATGGCGCCTTCATCCAGACTCACGTGATCAGGTAATCTGTCAGCACGTGAATGATCAAGAGACAACATCGATAGCCCTGTGGTTGTACAGGCAGCCATAAACTGATGAAAGCGGCACTATAACTATAAACGTGAACAGCCGAACAGTTATTATCAATTTTATCAACTGCAAAGGAAGCGATAGAGAGCCAGTTTTAAGTGTTTATTATAAATGAAGACGTTAACTTTTCCCTTCCTTGATACGTGGTAGAAAAGGACGTTAAACTCCCAAACACCCACCCACCCCCTTTTCTCTTTCTTGGATGTTAGGAGAACGACATTTCACCTTTAAAAGCTTTTGTTGGTTGTTGTTGTTGTTGTTGTTTTGTTGTTGTTTTTGCTTCTTCTTTGGTTTTTTTTTTTTTTTTTTTGTCAGAGATGTATCGTTCTATACTAGAACTATTTCATGAAAAATCAGAAGAGGCCCTGCTTGTTCTGTTCTGGTTGGTGTTGAACTACCTATAGTATTTGTACATCACTAATCTTAAACACTGAATTCGTGAAGTCCTACACCTACACACTCACTTGAAACAAAAGTCTTCTGGGTGTGAAAACAGCCGGCAAAGGTTTCCGTCAATAGGGGGCGTGGCGCAGAACTTGACATCCGGGCACAAGTTGTAGCGGCCATGCTTGCAGCATCTGCATTTCCGGCATGGTACTCCAGGTTCTATGGCGACTCTGTCACCTTGAAAAAAAAAAAGTCGTTTTCGTTATTTAAAAAAAGCCAAAGATTAAAAAAAAAAAAAAAAGGCGCTTC
>JACVVK020000145.1:552500-602500 GCA_018292915.2 Batillaria attramentaria
TTATTAATTATAACATGAATTGTGGCCGGTAACCTTGGCTCACTGCAACCTTACGCTCCTGTACGACTTGCCGTTGTGCTAAAACTGCACCGACGTTAGCAACGATTTCAACCACACTAGTGTTGTAATACATACGCGTATTACGTATCTTTTCAGCACATAGCTTTCACGGAACTGTACATCACACGATGTGTAGTTGTGCCTACAGAAGGGCGACATAGCGGTGTGTTCGCCCAACGTTTTGTCCAACGTCTCAATACCTGTCTCAAGAAGTTTCGATTTCCTTGTACAAACCTGTCCTTTAACCCCTTAGCGAAATCAACAGCTTGTACACTGCGACTGACTATACGACAAGTATAACATCTTAGTCATTGCAGCTGATTCGGGCTTGTGCATGTTGCACCTTCTTGCCGACAGACACAACAAAAAAAGGACAGCCCTGCCTGCGAAATCCTTTCAAGTAACAAGGAAACGATTTGAGCCGTTTGTCACTTTCTATATTCTGTTCAACCCACGCTGAATAAATAATGCAGCCCACATACATTCGGTCTGATAAAAAGGCAGTACCACAAGTTTGTGCAAGCCGTGCAAGCAGAGCCAGGTAGCGTGTAAGTTATATCATGTCAAAGCGTGATAGACCAGGAAACGAAGTATAAAAATTTCCATACCAGACACTCAGCGGTGTTAACCTTTTGTGCTGATGAATAAGCCGATATCACCCAATCGGTGATATATTATGTCAAACTCGAGTGCGGGCAGACAGTGTCGGCTATTGATGAGCTAAAGACGAGGGCTTTGAGAAACAGCGTGGGCGTATGAAGTACAGTGTAATCGCAATAATTATTTCTATTTGGTCACATCTCTCTCTCTCTCTCTCTCTTGTTGTTACTTTTGGTTTGCTTTTCCGTGTGCTTAATACTCTTGTGCTTTTGTACTACCATTATGTCGTATGTAGTTTAGTGTTCAACGGCAAGTTTGAAAAATGGTTATTGTAACCAACATCTTATACCGTTGTTAAATAAAGCATCAAAGTCAAAGTCTCTCTCTCTCTCTCTCTCTCTCTCTCCAGTTCTTGCAACCTTTTATGATTTTTTTCCCGCTCGTGGGCTTTCAGATTATTATTGTTGTTGTTGTTGTCCTTGTTGTTGTTAGCGTTTCCATTGAATTTTTGTGGGTTTTTTTTAAACATCAGTATTTAATTTTCATGATCAGGGCCTACTACTGATTATCAGCACCTCTTTGAGACATCTGTTGCCCTATTGACTGATTAAATAACTGGTTAACTGGTGGATTAAATGACCGATCGACTGGTATATTGACTGATTCACTCACTGATTCATTTGTTAAGCGATTTGATTGACGACTCACTGATTGACTGATTTGCGAACAGCCCAAGTGATTTTTTTGCTTTTTGTTGTTTACCTTGTTTTCTCTTTTAAAAAAAAAATCATGATGTACACCTCTAATACATGGGCTTTTTTCATTCATTTTTCTGCCGATTGTTAATACTTCAACTGTTTGGGTTTGCAGGTCTTCAGGTTCACCTAGGGGAGCCGGGATCGCCGAATAACAGAGCGTTGGTCTTTTTCTCGTTGCCACACGGTCTTTAATATCACCCATACGTGATGAAAAAAGGGTTTTACACCCTCAAACATCCTCCGCCCCCCTTCAGGTTCATCTCGTCAGGTTTCTACGATGAAGACAGTCAGTGCAGAATCGCGCGGATGTCTTGCAATAAGGCGGAGATATGCAAAGCCTTTTGTAAGATATCCGCACGGGACTACTGACACATACATCTCTCCACGGTTCGAAATTGTTGTATAATTATTGTCTCCATATTTGGGGTTTGAGTCATCATTCATTCATTCGCTGTCCGAAATCGCAACATAGTCCTCACAGTCGGGGTTTGAGTCATCATCATCATTCATTCATCCGCGATCCGAAATCGCAACACAGTCCTCACATTTGGGAAATTTCAACACATGGTCATCATTTTTGGGATTTGAGTCATTTATTCATCCAGGATCCGAAATTGTAACATAATTATAGTCTCCATATTTGGGGTTTGAGTCATCATCCATTCATTCACTGTCCGAAATCGCTACATAGTCCTCACAGGTGGGGTTTGAGTCATCATTCGTCCATCCACGGTGCGAAACTGTATCATCAGTCTTCACAGTTGGGGGTTGAGTCATTTATCCACGGTCCAAATTTTGCTACTTAGTCCCCAAGGGTGGGGTTTGAGTCAATCATTGTCCAAAATCGTAACACCGTCCTCATATTTGGGGTTTGAGTCGTTTATTCATCCACAGTCCGAATCGCAACACAGTCTTCACATTTGGGGTTTGAGTCATCGTTTATTCATCCACGGTCCGAAATCGCAACATAGTCTTCATATTCGCGATTTGGGTCGATTTTTCAGGTCATCCAAGGCTGGTTTTATTTATTTATTCATTGTTTCGTTTTTAAAAATGATTAATTATCTTTTGTTTATTATTTCTCTTTTATTTGAATTTCATGCCGTTATATTTCACTCATTCTCTGTGAAAAATCATTATTTATTTGCAGATGTCCTCGAATCTTTCTCCCTTCTTTCTTTCTTTCCTCGTTCTTTCTTTCTTTTCATGTATTCAATCATTTATTCTTTTTTTCATGCATTCATTACTCTTCATTTTTTTCATTCTTTCTTAATTTGCTCATGGCCGTTCATTCATTTCTCTTTTATTTTTCTCTCTTGTATTTGAAAGGATTGCTTTGTCATTGAGTTTGACAAATCCTCCCTGCTTGTCATTCGAGTTTATGTTCTAGATCAGGTGCCTGCTATACAGTCATGAAATTATTTCAGTTTATGTTCTGGATTAGATAGGATTTTTTTTTTTTTTTTTTTTTTTTAACTACAAAGCCTTTTTGCCCTTTACTTCATATACAGCGATCAGTGTCGTGGACTAAACGTTATCCTAATGAGAATACACTCTCGATTGGCAGGTTTTGTAAAATACGTATCTGTGTGTATTTGAAATGCCCTGAGTGGTTGGCAATATTGCACGATGTCCGGTCATGGGACTTGCCTGATACAAGGAATTTCATCACTGGTATCTGTGATAGGCGTTGCTATTTACATGACGTCATCAGTAAATGCACCGCCTCTCACTCATGTCGTGATGTAGTCAGCGAAAAGTGATGACGCTGCTTGAGATGTGCAGTTTCGCAAGGACAACGGAGGCCATGTTTTACTTCTGCTAATTTCAGAGAAAGGGAGAAGGTTACACCTGAAACCCGGAAATCACTTGGGCGTGGTGTGTGTGTGTGTGTGTGTGTGTGTGTGTGTGTGTGTGTGTGTGTGTGTGTGTGTGTGTGTGTGTGTGTGTGTCGGGGGGGGGGGGGGTGGGGGGGGGGGGGGGGGGGGGGGGAGGGTGTGTCTTGGTTGGTGTTTTTGCTTTTGTTTGCTTCTTTCTTTTTTCTTTCAATTTGTTGTTTTTGTTGTATTGGGCGGTTATTGGATTGGTTTGTTTCTTTCTCTCTTTTTTTCTTTTTCTTTTCTTTTTTTGTGTTTTTTTTTTCCTATTTGTTTGTTTGTTTGTTTTTGTTTGGGTTTTTTTGTTGCTATTTGTTCGTTTGTTTGTTTTTTTCTGTTGCTATTTGTTCGTTTGTTTGTTTTTTCTGTGTTTTTTTCTGTTGTTTGTTTGGTTGTTCTTGTTGTTGTTGTTGTTGTTCTTCTTCTTCTTCTTGTTTGGGGGTGTTGTTTCGTTTTTGTTCTTGGATTTTTTTATTGTTCTTTTGTTTGATTGGGTGGGTTTTTTTTTTTTTTTTTTTTTTTTGGGGGGGGGGGGGGGGGGAATGGGGAGGACGAGAGGGGATTCATATGTAGGAGGTTGAACTTCCTTTATTATACGTTCAGACAGTTCTGGTGTCCTCTCTCCTTTCAGCGGAACCTCCAGACACAAGCTGTATAAAGCAGTCCGCGTGTACTGAGCCCCATTGTGGAAAATTCCATTCAGTGAACATTAAGTCTGTAACTGCTTTGCCTGAAGGTGACGACACCGTCACAGATCATTCAGTTCTGCTCATACTTACCTTCACGCAAATAGCTCTTACGGAGTTTGTCATTGTCAAGTGCCATTCAATATGTGTATGGGTAGATCAGGCTTCCTCGGGAAATACCCAGCTGATCCTCTTTTTCAGGAACTGCAACATGAAACTTTCCATGTGCGATGAAGCGAGAAGAATGCGCAGTCAGTTGAGGTTTTATGTCGGGGTTAAAAGAAATGCTGAATTCTAAGTCCGAAAAAAAGTATGCAAATTGTACCACTGGACAACAAAGTTACGTGAAATGATTATACATTTTCAACAAAATACATAATGTGAATAAAAGGATAAGTCACAAACACCTACAAGACTTCAAGGGAGGCAACAAGAAGAAACCATTTAGCAATGCTAAGGGGTGTAGTCTCCCCTACACGATAGAAAAATGCATGCTGGACACAATCAAATAATAATAGTAATAATGATAATAGACTATTTAATTTAATAGTTCAGTATAAAGGCTTTCATCGAAAATCCACGGCATTTGAAGAAAAAAAAACTGAGAAAAAAATCATTCGTACTTTCCCCCCAGTTGAACTATTTTAAGTTGCAAACAGATCTTATTAATAATAATAATAATAATAATGAGTATTGTATAGGCGCTTTACCCAATTTTACGAATCGGCTCAAAGCGCCGCGAACTGAACCCAACACGCACGCTCATGTGAATCACACGCATTCTCCCACACACTGGACATAAACACATTACAATCACGTGGTGCGAAGGGTCAGCTCAGCCATTTAAATTTCGGAATTTTAGAATTACATTTATTTTTCAAATTTGGTGGGCTGAACATTTCCAAAGCAGAGGGGGAGGAAGCCGGAGTACCCGGAGAGAACCCCCGACGATCGGCCCGAATGAACGGTGCCACATACGAGAAGGTAAAGTTCTTTGCCCCGAGTGGGACTCGAACCCCCCACCTCTCGCATTTGTGACAAGTCTCTTAACCACTAGACCACCGACCGCCCCATTGAGACGTGTAAACTCTCGAACAGTTAGCGCTTATAGTAGAAGTAGTAGAGGCGGTAGTGGTAGAAGTTGATGATGTTAATTTTGTTATGCTGTTTTTGTTTCGTTGTTGTTGTTGTTGTTGTTTTGTGTTTTGTGTTTTTTCGTTGCTGTTGTTGTTTTACTTTTTGTTGTTGTTGTCGTCGTCGTTGTTGTTGTAATGTTGGTATTGTTTTCTGTTTATATCTGGTTTTGTTTGTTAGTTCATTTTGTTTGTTTGTTTGTTGTTGTTGTTGTTTTCTTTTTGCTGTTTGTTGTTGTTGTTGTTTTCTTTTTGCTGTTTGTTTGTTTGTTTGTTTGTTTGCTGTTTTGTTGTTGTTTGGGGGGGGGGGTATTTGTTGTTGTTTACGGGGGGGGGGGGGGTAGTTTTTATTGTTTGCGCGGCGTTAAGCCCTAAAAAACTAACAAAGTAACTTTTGTTTTTTTGTTTTCTTTTGTTTGTTTGTTTGTTTGTTTGTTTTTTTCCGGGGAAGGGGTGGGGGAGGGGGGGGGGAGACTGGGGCCGGTGGAAAGGGGGGCGGGATCGCAAAACAAAAATCCAAAAGAAATTAACCTTATTATTTCGGTTCATGATACAATGGTTGATAAGTGGATTGTTCGGACAGTATACAAGTCTTCTCTCTCCAGGTTTGTATCCAGGCCAGCAGTACTGCAGACACAAGCTGACACCATGGTCCAAAGCAGTCCGCGTGTACTGAACCACCCACTGGAAATCTCCGTTGCGTAAACATTAATTTTGTCAAAACATTGCCTGAAAGAGACGACAGCGTCCAAAGATATATCTTGGAATTCCTATTCAAATTACCTTAAATAGTTCTTCTGGTGTACTGGCATTGCCAAGACTAGTGCTGTTTAATCTGTGTAGGGCCACATCACTTTTCCGAGTACAGGGGTGTCCGTATTCCACTTTTTTTTTTTTTTTACAGCTTCGGCTGAAAGAGACGACAGCGTCAAAGAGATATACATATATGTTCAATTCATGTAAAGCTTACTGTGGCATTAACAGCACTTTGCAAAGCGCCGGCGTATTGTCAGTTGTAGCTGTTCAATGCGCGCGGGGGCAGATCGCCTTTCCGGGTATGTCCTTAGTTCTCAGGAAAGAAATCCGACACACCAGAAGCCTACTGCATTGATTATTGATTTGATTGTTGCAAATCGTAACCGCGGTTTCGCAAACAGTAGTTCTACATTTCACGTCTGTTTATTTCATTTTATTACTGTGGAAAACACAACGTGTGTGTGTGTGTGTGTGTGTGTGTGTGTGTGTGTGTGTGTGTGTGTGTGTGTGTGTGTGTGTGTGTGTGTGTGTGTGTGTGGTGTTGTTGTTGTTGTTGTTGTTGTTGTTTGTTTGTTTGTTTGTTTGTTGCTTTCTTTTGGTCTTCTGGTTTGGGTTTGCTTTTAGTTTGTTCGTTGTTTTTTCGGTTGGATGTTGTTGGGTTTTGCTTTGGCTGTTATCGTTGTTTATTGTTTGTTTGTTTGTTTTTGCTGTTGTTGCTGTTTTTTGGGGGGGCGAGGGGGTCAGTTATTTTGCCAGCCATCTTGCTAGTGACAAATGAATGAATGGTGTTAAATAAGACCAAAATTAATGAAATAAAGCTAAACTTTAAAATCATGACAAAGCTACTGACCTTTTTTTTCAAACAACATATACACACAAACACATAAGGTACCTCTGTAACACAACAACATTACTCCACAAGGGATCTACTCTGGAGTAAAAACAATATCGTACTATAGCAGTACTCACCAGCCAGATCAGATATGCGAACTCTCTCTACCAAAATTTAGCCGTGACATTTTTACTTCGGGGTAAATGCCTCGTACGATAAAGTTAATCTACCTAGGAAATATCAGACCCAAACCTTAAAGCCTAGCCTCGTATACGATAATGACACCCACCTTTTATTACCTACACCCCCCCCCCCCCCTTTCCCCTTTACCGCCAGCGACGGCCGACACTTCCTCCACTAATGCCCTACCACCCACTGAACTTGGACCAATTTTTAAATCATATCCTCCCAAGTAAGTTTGGGGCTGGTCACCAGTAGCCTCACTTTAAAAAAAAATGCTTGTCTGCATGGATTTGAATTTGGCGGCTTGGTGGGGGTGTTGCACTTTGATTATACTCGTGTTTGCTGCCGTAACAGCCGTTAAGGAACCGTATGTTTTGCCTGTTTTTCGCAATCAGAAAAAGTAAAAAATATGGGATACTCGTGCGGTACGAGATGTCGGACCTCAACAGAAGCCGTACACAATTTGTCTCTGGCGGGGTTCGAGCTTTGGACCTTCCAAGTTTGAGTCCGACATTCGACCGGCTGAGCCCCACTGCCCCCCCTCCCCCCCACCCCCCCCCCCCACCCCCACATACACATACCCCCCCCCCCCCACACACACACACACACACACATCCCGCTCACACACACACACACACACACACACACACACACACACACACACACACACACACACACACTATGACCGTTGACCATATTTAACGCGCTTCCACGGGAGCACAGCAGCCCGAGCTGGTAATGGGACAAGAGGATACGTAAGAAATTCCAAATGTTTTCATTGGTATGCATGTCAGTTGTGTCAGTCTGTCACCCAATCGTTCCTTGTTAGTGTATATTAACATAATGTTCAGGCGCATGCCCAGAGTTATAAATACTCTCTACCCATAGTTCGAGTCAGGATTGACAGACACCACTGGCGTCAGGTCCGCCATCTTGTTTCTCAGAAAGCCAAGATAACGCCCAGGAAACACTCAAGTTACTAGAAAACACAAGTAAGTCATGGGCAATGTCATTTTTACATGACGTTTCTTGTGAATATATGCCTCAAATATGCTGGCAATTGGAGTATTGTTTTCTATATTGTTGTTTTCAATTAGTTCTCCCCTGTATATTCGTTTGTTGCTGCTTCCGTCTGTTGGTTTATTCGGCTATGACATCGAGACGGCTGGACTACATGCTAGTCTCTGACAAGAGTCGTAGATTGCGCTGTTACTTGCGACATCCATTCCATTACCCAGTCTGACCACAGGCGAGTGGAGACTGCCAGACTCAATCATGGGCCCTAAAACTGGAAGTCCAACAATGGTCTCCTGCAGGATAATTAGTTTGTAAAAGAGATGGACTCCTTGTTAAAAGAAATAACGGAACAAGTATAGTGATAACCCAAATGTACATTGGGATTTAAAGTATTGTATTAATTTTTTTTTTATTTCTCATTTTTTAAGTATGGGTATACAGGAATATATATTCTCGTCAGTCATCATGGTCACAATCGGTAACTAAAAGAAAAAATGCTAATGGTATGCATTAATATAGAAACAATGTACAGCAAGAACAGTTACTTGTAATACTAAGTGTTTCCTGGGAGGGGGGTGGGGGCCGGTGGACAGTCTAAGTATTCTAAAAAAAATTGTAGGGCCCACAAAGGGCACCAAAATGGAAAATTACTGGTTTGTGTCGTTGTTCCTTTTGACTGTACACCGATTTCGCTTTCTTGGTGCAACTTTTATTGCTGATGTTGTAATGTGATTGTTGCCGTGAATTGCTATTTTCATCGCAGTTCTTGTAGGCTTGCTGGTGTCGCTGTAGCTTCTCTCGTTCGTCGTTGTTGTTCCTGTTATTGTTGTATCAGGTCAGAGAAACACACGAGGCCCCCAAAGCCCATCTATATGTTCCCTAATTCCCTATCTATATGTTCCCTAAATAGCACGAAACGACTCTGCCACGTCAAGAAACAAAATCTCAATGTACTTCCTTGTGACATTTAAAAAAAAACAAAAACTTGAAGATGTAATTTCGACTGTCGATGCGTTGCATAGGTTTGAATTACTTCACATAACTGATCTTTTGTCTTGTGCTTGGTTGCTTTACAGTTTCCCGGCGAAGAAAAAGATAACTGAATGATCCACGGCAGCTGGAATACGTGCATCTGGTAAACAGCCCTGTGCCTTCAGACAAACCATCTTTTGTAGAGCACGATAATGGTACGTGCGCCGTTGTTGTTGTTGGTGCTGTTGTTGATGGTGATGATGATGATGATGATGATTTAGGAAATCATAAATTCAGTAGTGGGGCGGGGGGGGGGGGTTAACGTCCTTTTCCATCACATAGGGTGATATCAAAGACGGGACAACGATGAAGAAGCTAGCACAAACATTGCACAAATATTTGGCCCCAGCCGGGATCGAACTCACGACCCGAGCATTAGAAGTCCAACACTCTACCATTCGACCACCCCGGCTCCCCCATAAATTCAGTAATACGACAGTCAAAATATATAAAATGAAATAATGAAGAGAAGAATTAAAATTTTCAGTCAGTCTGTCAATCAATCAATCAATCAGTCAACTGACATTTTCCATTATGCTTTTCGAGTTGCACCTATATTTCAATGCAGACATGGGTTTTGCTCTTTACTGTATGTGTTATATTTACAGCACGCTTCGCCACAGGAGAGTCTTTGTTGCACAGCGCGCCAGTGACGTCTGCCTCAGCCCCCAACAACTAAAGGGAGGCAACCACTCGGAGTAAAAAGAAAAAAGTTCCTGGAGTTCAACACGCTTTACAAGAACTTTTTTCACAAAACATTTTCGCTGATCAAGATCATATTAACTGAACTGGTTGAACGATTCGTGCTGCAGACCGAAAACACATTCTGACAAAAAACAAAACCAAAAAAAAAAAAAACCCCAAAAAACAAAAACAAACAAACAAACAAAAATTTCATAGAATTGCTGTAGTTCTGTGACATGCAGTTTACTGTATAATATTATTTATCTGTGTTCACACTCTGTATCACATGACTTGTTATTACACGAGGTTATTATTCATACTCGTTTCAGACATAGCCATACATCATCCTTTCTGAATTTGTACTCACTGGCTGTGATATAATCTGAAATCTACAACCGACTTCAATTTAAACCCAGCATCACGACCAAAAAGCAAAGTTATCGCAGTTAACGTGATCTGGTTATATCTGTCTTAGTTAAGAATCACAATAATAGGAGAGTCTTGTTTGCTTTTTTGCTGGGGTCTAAGGTTAAATTTAGGGGGGAAATAAAACCGAAAGTTTAGTTTGGGTACTTTGTCATATCAGTATTTCCAAGCTGCTCTCCTTATCAGTCCTCGATAAATTAAATATCACTTCTAGGCCATGGATGAACTGAACGAGCTAAGAGCAGCAGTAGAAGAAAGGAAGTGGGGGCAGGTTTGTCGTTTACTTGACAATGGTGTCACCGATGCAGAACTCAGATTAACCGTAACTGAGGCAGCCGAGCACGCAAAGGGCATCGACTTGGAGCACATCATCCCTCATTGCCCTGATGGCATGCTCGAGAACGTCCTGATCACTGCTGTCTCTCGCCGTTGCTGGGGAGCTGTAGGAAAAATCCTAGATCGCGGAGTCTCCGATCCATTGAGGAAACGGGCTGTTGAAGAAGCATGCAAATATGCTGATCCTTTCAATCTGCAGAGTCACGTGTTACGTCATTGCGGAGATGGCGAACGCGACGACGCCCTGGCCGAGATCGTTCGTCGCCGACTTTGGCGGGTTGCCTCAAAGCAGATTTATGTCGGTGTTTCTGAAGATGCGCGCGGACGGTTTTTAGAAGAGGCAGGCGAGCATGCTCGAGAGCCTGACCTGATAAAACACGTGCTTCCTCACTGTCGCACAGACGAAGAGTTGTACGACATGCTGACGAGAGTCGTCCGACGTGGATCTTGGGAAGTTGCCGTGGTACTACTTCAGCGTGAGATCAACCAAGACAGACGGAGATGGGTGGTTCAGGAGGCTGGTAAGCGGGTGACGTCCAATGCTGACGTCATGCAACATATTCTTCCAATATGCTATGCCGACGAGCTGAGGATTCTGACTACAAAGGCCGTACACTGCGGTCTTTGGCAAGCCGTCGGGGAACTGCTCCGGAAGGGAGTCGATGAGAACTTGCACAAGTGGGCAATTGAAGAAGCCATTGCAAGAGCCAGCGAAACTGATCTGACGGAAAACGGTCTGCTGATTTGCTGTGATGACAACCAGCTGCAGAGCGTACTGAGGAAGTTGCAGGAGAGAGGTATGTGGCGTGTCATTGCACACTATGTGCAGCATACAATGCACCCGGAGGAAGGACCTGACACGGAGGTGTACTATGGCAGATCTCCCATCAAGTGCTCGCCAGAATCGCAGCCGATGGAATACGTCTTCCTGCACTGCGAAGATGAGGACCTGGATTTCGTCTTCGAGACAGCAATGGAGCAAAGATTATGGCGCGTTGTCGGAGCGCTGATGCATCGACCTGTCACGCCGGAGCTGAAGGAAGAAGCTGCTCGGAAAGTCATCACAAAGACAAGCAGATTCACCGTTGTGGACTACGTCGCCATCTTCATCCCAAACTGCTCACGTTCATCTCCCCTCCTAGAGTGTATGCTGAACGAAGCAGTGGAGCGAGACCTCTGGGAAGTGGTTGGTCAGCTTCTGGAGAAACGGAATGTTGGAGACAACAAGAAGAAACATGCCATCCGCAAAGCCTGCGAGTACGGTACTGACTTTGACGTGGATACACACATCCTGCCCAAATGCTCCGGCGATCTTTTGGCGTATGCGAACCGACAGAAGAGCATGAGACGCTCCTATGACTTCCGCCGGTTTTGTCGATTGATTTGGCGATATTATTTTTCTTAAATACTTGCACCTGAATCATTTAACATGTGGCGCTGATATGTAAGTCGCTTCTGGTTAGAGGGGAAGGAAAGTACCCAATAGAGACAACTTAAAAGCCTGCCACTGGGTAAGCATGGTTTGCCTGTCAACACGTAAACTGAAATGGGGCATGTGCGTGTCCGATACTAGCGGTATAGCGCCTGCCGCATGTCAGACCATCTCAGATAACAAGTTAGTCATGATGTCCCTCTCCTGTAATCGAGAGTCATGGATCCAACCATAGGAAAAAAATCAACACATTAATGTCTCTGTGGTGGCTGGACCAATATTTATATATTCTTATGGTATTTTTTTAACTCATTCAAGACGGGCCGATTTGTCTTCAACCATCCCCTGTAGATGGACCGTTTTGTGAGGTCCAGGAAAAAATCATAAAAACAATAACAAAACAAGACACAGACTTGAATTGTTCAGGGTAGTTGACTTACATATTTATGCAGCTGTTGCTGAAAATCGAACTTTCAAACTTAAATATCTTAAATAGTCATGTGATACTAAACAACCACGATCCGCATACGCGGCTGTTCGTCTGAAACCGATGTGCTCTGTAGGTTGGAAAGAGTTAATGCAAACTAGCTGTACATTAATAGCCTTCAGAATATAAATCTTCATGTGAAGATTTGACTCATTTGATGCTGTGATCATTTTGTTGTGATGTTTATAAAGTCTTGTTGCGGTGTTGTACTATTTGTTTCCCTCCAGTTAGGTTGTCCGAGATTTGTAGTGCTATGGTATCTCGTTTGTATTGTCAGTGGTGGTCGGTATATACACATTTTAATGTAACTGCAATTTGGATTTATAGTTTTGTTTGTTTGTTTGTATTTGTTTTGTTTTCTTTTGTTTTGGTTTTTCCCCCTTTCAGTTGACAACCCGTGTTTGTATATGTACTAACGCTTCACATAAATTAGTGAGTTAAAAATATGGCCCTTTGTATAATCATGTACCATAAGCTTAGGGATAGCGCTCTAAGGGAGAGAACTGTGCTTGATTGAATGTTGAAGTTCATTGAATACTGTTGAACACACACACACACACACACACACACACACACACACACACACACACACACACACACACACACACACACACACACATCGCTTTTTCGCTTTTGATGCAAGACAACTTAGTGTTCATGTTCCCAGTACTATAATGATTGAATGCAAACAAAGGAGACTGAGACAGGAGACACGAAGGGAGGCTGGGAAGGGGGAGGGGGGGGGGGGGGGGGAGGGGGGAGGGGGATAATTTTCGTTACTATTCAAATGACCGGTATGAATAGCACAGTTCTTAATATCAATAAAAACTACCACAACCGATGCTGCTGATAATATCAATAAAAACTACCACAACCGATGCTGCTGATTTTGCGTATGACTTTTTTCCTAATCATATACACACACACAGTTCTCGTCTGACATTTCTTCTGTTGTAACTGGTTGCTTCTGGTGCGACTTTGGAGCCTATTGACTCCCCCCCCTACCCCCCTCTGTAATTTGACCTTTTTTCAGGGGCGCCGGAAGATGTTGGGGGGAGGGGGGACAGAATCTTAGAGGGGGGAAAGGCCAGAGCCAGTGAAAGGAAGGACGTTGCCCGAAGAAAATGAAAAGCGGGGAGGGGGGGGGGGGGCGATCAGATGTTGCGCAGACAAAAACCTTTACAAACCAGAGAGCCGCTGAAAGGAAGGACTTTGCTCGAAGACAGTGGAAAGCAGGGGGGGGGGGGGGGGGGGCGAAAGTGATTATCAGACGACTTTCTGCAAGTCGTTTTGATATTTCATGCAACGGCTAAACTAAGTTCTCTGTTGGGTGTGATGAGGGAGAGAGCAGGAACAGAGGTAGGGGGAGGGGGGGGTAGGGGAAGGGAGGGGGGCAAGACCATGGCTTTGCCCCCCCTCTTGCCATAGTCACCTGATTTTCCAGGGGGGCAAAAAGATACTCTTCCCCTCCCCCCCCCCCCCCTGCTTGGGTACAGGGGGGGGGGGCAGCTCCCCCCCCCCCCCCTGCTCCCCTGGTTCCGGCGCCCCTGTTTTTGGATCCACAAGAATATGTGACTGGAATATATAGGCTCAACAATTTGACGCCCACGCGAATCCTGAACTTTCAACGATTTTCATACAATATGTCGGTCAGTTTAGGCCCCCCAAAATAACAATGAAATGAATGAACAGTGATTAAAAAAATAAACGATCACTCTGCACCGAAAACGCTTGGCCAGGTTACTACAAAATTATCAGATTCATTTACTGTTTCTTTCACGGTTTGCTTGTTGAAGTGAACATTGATGATTCCACGGTAAATACAGTGCTCGGCGAAACACAGGCACTCACTGGCCGCACGGTGTCAACTGATTACTATCCTGTTCGACACGTTCGTCATGATATCCAGCCGAGCCGTGCAAATCCCGCTCCCGAAATACCCTCACTCGAGCTCAGGGACATCCCTGTACCGGGACCGCGCTTCTCTTGGCCCCTACAACGACGCCCAAATCGGGCTAACCGAGACCGAGCCGAGCTGAGTGATACCTAAGAAGGAATTCGTAAACATGTTCAGCCTGTTTAGAGATTATTGCCTGCTTGAGTTGTTCCCCGTTCATACACAGACCCGCAGCATGCATGCATTTTTCGTGGCAGCTTTGTGCTCTGTCACAAAAAAATGTGTGCTTGTTGCGGCAAGGGAGACAACTCATGCAATAATCTCTAAACAGGCTGAAAATGTAATGTGCTGGTGAATGCGACAGTTTTCACCGCTTCTGTGCACACTGTGAAATAACTTGGGGACCTCAAAGTTGTTCGCAACTGTCCGCTTTCCTTGTCACCGAGTATTCTTGTTTTTTTCTGTCTTAGGTATCACTTAGCTCGGCTCGGTCTCAGTTAGCTCGTTTTGGGCGTCGTTGTAGGAGCCAAGCAAAGCGCGGTCCCGGTACAGGGATGGCTGGTGGGGGGTGGGGGAGGGAGGGCTCACATGCTTGGGACAGTTTCTGATAAGAAAGAGGGGGCGGGGGGGGGGCGGGGCTGGACTGGCCCTAGGAGGAAGTAAAGGGGGGGGGGGGAGGGAGAGGGCGGAGGGTCGCCCGGAGACTTCTTTTCCACACACTGCTCAGCGTTCTGTCTGTCCTGAAATTTGCACAGGTATTGTTCAGCGTGGCTGTGAGTGATTTGTGAAACTCCTTGCAACACAAGTTAATGTTTCTTTGATGATAACAGTGGTGGCCTGCCTCAAGCAGCTAAATTATTGTCACTTATATTATGCTTATGCTTATTTGGGATCACTAAACTCTGCAGCCATATCAGTCCGCGTAACATGTAAGTGCGTGTCCAAAGTTTTTGTGTGTCTGCAAACGATACTCGGCGTTATGCATTGTGACAAGGGTCGCGGGGCGACCTTATCTGCTGTCGCCTGCAAAAAGGAGATTTCACAGGTCGAGGGGAGATAGGACAGGTTTCGCAAGCGGCAATTTGTGTTTTTACTCCCTTCTGCGCTGCTATATACTGACTGTGCCCTTACCTGCCTTTAAAAAAAAAAAAAAAAAAATCCTCACGAAACACAAAGTAACCTCACCTACTTGGATGGCTTTCACGAAGATGTGACTCTTCGACAAACTTTAGGATGCGAAAAAACCCCAAAAAACCGCCGCTGTGTGTCGTTCATCTACGAAGAAAGTTTCACGGACTGAATACTGCGGTGGCCGCACAAGTGTGTCGCTTCGGTTGTCGTTGTTGAGGTTTTGCGTCTCGCGAGGAATGTGCCGCTACCGCCATTATTATTTCTGCGTGATCGTAGAGTCGGATCGAGTTGAACACCGTTTTCTGCTCACTTCAGTAACTAAAATCTATATTTCCATCAGTGATAACTCTTGCAACTTGCAACTCGCAAACTTGAGGTCGAAATTTACCGCCATGATTGAGGGAGGGAACGGTCACGGTGTTTCCAGTATATGATGCATGTATTTCTACATGTCTGATGACGTCACTAGAGTGCGTTTTTTTGCAGTTATGTAACTCTGGATTGGTTCTGATTGTCATAAACACACGTTTGCTCTCTGTTTCCTTACTATTTTCAGACGTAGAACACTCACTGAAAATTTACTCTGGTGAGTGCTATAAAGACCAGTAGTGTGTGACTATAAATGTGCCGATGGACGAATAGTCTGTGACTAAAAATGTGCCGATGAACGCACAGTCTGTGACTATCATTGTGCCGATGGACGAATAGTAACTATAATTGTGCCGATGGACGAATAGTGTGTGACTTTAAATGTCTGTGAGTATAATTGTGCCGATGGGCCAATAGTGTGTGACTATAACTGTGCCGATGGACGAATAGTGTGTGATGCCCGATGGGCAGATAGTGTTTGACGTTTATGTGGCAAATGTACTGATGGACGAATAGTGTGTGACGTCACAGTTTACGTGTCAAATGTGCCGGCGGACGAAGAGTGTGTGACGTATACTAATGCGGGAAATGTGTCGATGGACTGACGAGTAGTGTGACGGTATGTGGTGGAAAAGAACGTTAAACCCCCAAACACCCACCCCCACCCCCCGTAGTGGGACGTTTACGTGCCAAATGTACCGATGGACGAATAGTGTGTGACGTTTATGTGGAAAATGTGTCGATGGACTGACGAGTAGTGTGACGTTTACGTGCCAAATGTGCCGATGGACGAATAGTGTGTGACGTTTATGTGGAAAATGTGTCGATGGACTGACGAGCAGTGTGACGTTTACGTGCCAAATGTGCCGATGAACGAATAGTGTGTGACGTTTACGTGCCAAATGTGCCGATCGACGAACTGAATGCAGTTGAAAGACTTCACACATCTCCACATTGACGTGTTCACCCACGGTTTACGTGTTGTACTTTCCAATGGTAACCCCACCACGGCAAAGCAGTTTACACCTCTGAACTGAACTGAACTGAACCGATGGGTGTGAGTGGGTGTTTGGGGATTTAACGTCCTTTTCCACCACATAGGGTGATATCAAAGACGGGGCAACGATGAAAAGGCCAGCACAAATAGTTGGCCCCAGCCGGGAGTCGAACTCACGACCCGAGCATTAGAAGTCCAACGCTCTACCATTCGACCACCCCGGCTCCCCGAACCGAACCGAACTGAACTGAACAATCGCAAAGAAACTTACTGTACACTTCACCTTCGGCATGGTAAAAGAAGAGACCCGCACACTTCTACACTGACCTGAACTGAACCTTTATCTTCGGCACGGTAAAGAAGTAATTTCTCATTTTGGACTCTTATCTTTTCTTAGGTGTACACATCTGAGCTGAAATGAACTGAACTGAACCTTCCACTTCAACACTGAACTGCACTGAAAGGGACTGAACTGATCGGATCTGAACCTTGACGTTCGCCATGGCAAAGAAGTGTGAACTTCGGAACTGAACTGAATTGAACTGTGGCCATGGCGAAGTCGTGTACACTTCTGAACTGAACAGAACTAAACTAACGTGATCTGATCTGAACCTTCTCTTCGCCGTGGTAAAGAAGTGCACACGTCTGAACTGTACCGAACTGAACCGAACCTACGTCATGGCAAAAAAGTGGTACACTTCTGAACTGGCACCTTCATACTCACAGTGGCAAATAAATATACACCTCTGAACTGAACAGAAATATCCTGATCTGATCTGAACCTTCATATTGGCAGTTGCAAACAAGTGTCCACTCCTGAGCTGAACTGATTTGAACTGAACCAAACATTCGCAATGGCAAAGCAGTGTACACTTCACAACTTCACTGCGGTGTTCACAGGCATCAGTGTTCGAATCCGGAGGAAGATTCTCACCTTCTGCATAATTGTACTGCTCGTAGTCACAAGCCTCTGCATAGTGGACAAGTACAGAAGTAAAACAATTTGCCTTGACGGAACAACTAAGAGAGGTAAACTCAGTTGAAAACAGTAGAAGCATTAGCAAAGTATAAGTCATTTTGTTCTATTTTGTAGTACACATGTTTTCTCCATATAGTAGAACCACCACTCCCCCTCCCATGCCCCTTCCCTCCCCCTATCTCTGCATGCCACATGCAAAAAAAATCTCTGTGTGTGTGTGTGTGTGTGTGTGTGTGTGTGTGTGTGTGTGTGTTGTACGTTATATACAGTGAAGTCCGGATGTAGTGATAGCCCTCGGGACCAAATTTTTTTATCACTACATCCGGACTATTACTACATCCGGATGTCCGGTTATAGTGATATTTTTTGTAGGTTTTATCACTACATCCGGACGTCCGGTTATAGTGATATTTTTTGTAGGTTTTATCACTACATCCGGCCAATCGCTTGTAGTTGTAGTGATATCTTCAAAGCTTTTATTGCCACATGCGGCGGCACATTTGGTAAACTAGCCTCAAGGCAGCAATAAGGTGATTTTGGAACCACTATTGATTTCGTTTTGTGACGTTTCTTCTGTCGTCTTTGTCAGGCTTGCAAATGTCCTGTGTTAACCTACCCCCGTCCTAGCAGTTCAACAGCCGGTGTGTGTGTGTGTGTGTGTGTGTGTGTGTGTGTGTGTGTGTGTGTGTGTGTGTGTGTGTGTGCGTGATTTAGAGAGAGAGAGAGAGAGAGAGAGAGAGAGAGAGAAGGGCCACTTAGAAATACGGGTTAAATGAAAAATCGTCAGATTTTTTAGGAATGAAATTTAGTCTTTAATCAGCTTTGAAGATATCACTACAACTACAAGCGATTGGCCGGATGTAGTGATAAAACCTACAAAAATATCACTATAACCGGACGTCCGGATGTAGTGATAAAACCTACAAAAATATCACTATAACCGGACATCCGGATGTAGTAATAGTCCGGATGTAGTGATAAAAAAAATTTGGTCCCAAGGGCTAAGCACATTGCGTTGCTGGCGTTTGCTCGCCATTTTGGTAAAGGGAGATTACTCTCGAACATTATCACTACAGCCGGACTTTAGCTTCCCCGGGACTTGAAAATAGTATCACTACAAGCGGACTATCACTGAAAAATATCACTACAACCGGACTAAGTTAACAAAGAACATGAACAACTGGGACCGGGACCAAGAAATTCTATTACTACAGCCGGACTATCACTACATGGGTCTATCACTACAGCCGGACTTCACTGTACGTTGTTTTTTGTGTGTAGTTTATGTACGCGCCCTGAGCTCTTGTGAGATGGGGCGCCACAAATTATTAGTTTATTTCATTTAAATTTGAATATCGTCTTTGTGTCTGTCACTACGTCTTAAAATCTTTCCTTAACTCTGTGACTCCGTGACGGGAGACTTCGATTAGAGGTTCAGCCATGCATCGCCAACGGATCATTGCAGTTAAAGTTACGATTTTTATCGTATGCAAAATGTCAAGTGTGTGTGCCTTCAGCTAAGCTTGTCAGAGAGGTTTGTTTAGATAGTAGTAGTTTGAAACCCTGCGGTGACGAGGCGAAGTGCGCCGGTTTAGCCCTTAGTGGTTACACCGTCGTCGTCCCCAGTCAGGGATGCAGATCACGTACAGCTGAGGGTATAATACCTCTTGAGGTTGAAAACGTAATCAAAATCACGTAATCAAATCTTGAGCTGAGGGTATGAACATGCACACCATCACTGCATTGAAAGTATGAGCACGTACGCTTTTTCTGTCAGTGCGTATCGTCACGTAGAGGTTTTAAGCTGTGGAGGTATGCGCCAGAACATCGCGTAATGCCATGTATTTTCTCACACTTGTGTGATGTCAGTCTACAATCATACAGTAGAAGCTTGATTGAGCGACATCTTGACTGAGCGACGGGCCGACCGTTTTCCGTTCACGACCGTTTTTGCCCGGCACGGACTGTTTTTCTACGATTTACCTCCGACCGCCCAGGGCACTTGGACTGACACTAGCCGCGACCCGCCGCTTGGACCCACCCCCTACTGTGCACGCATGACCTCTGACAAAGCAGGAGCTCGTCGCCCCCTAAACACTACTGCAGTTTTACGAGTTGTGATCACCTCATCCGCCAGTTCCGACGCCCTTTACACCTGTCAAATCACTGACCATTGTTTCCACAAGACACCCTATCACGCGCATCTCAGTGTTTCTTTTGTGTGCCAATGCGTGTGAGCGAATTAAGGCGGATAGTTGATAGGTATGGTGTGGTTCCTAATCCTCCTTGTTGGCTCACTTGTGTAACAAAGTGAGTCTATGTAATAACCCTCCGTCGTCTGTCTGTGTGTGTGTGTGTGTGTGTGTCTGTCTGTGTGTGTGTCTGTGTGTCCGCAGTAAACCTTAACATTGGCATTTTCTCAGAAACTATGAGCAGCAGAGGCACCAAACATGGCAAGCTGATAGACAGCCATAAGACCTTTCAAAGCATATCATTGTGATTGACCTTGACCCAAGGTCAAGGTCACTAAAGCTGTCTGTTTGGAAATTTTACATTGGCATTTCTCAGAATCTAGAAAAGCCAGAGACATCAAACTTTGCAAGATGATAGACATTGACAACATCTTTACTAACATACCTGTATTCGGTTACTTTGAATCAAGGTCAAGGCCATGCAAGCTGTTTTGCGGAAACCGCCCAAAACCTTAACATTGGCATTTTCTCAGAAACAATGCACAGCAGAGGCACCAAACATGGTACGCTGATAGACAGCCATAAGACCTTTCAAAACATACTATAATGATTGACCTTGACTGAAGGTCAAGGTCACTAAAGCTGGCATGGGTCAAGGTCATGCAAAAGAGTATGTTTCTAAAGCTCTTATCACTAGCTATCATGAAGTAAGGTGTCTTGTGTTCATAGTTCCTAAGAAAACGGCAAATGGCAACATAACAGTTTTCCCAGGACAGCTTCTATGACCTTGACCTTGGGTCAAGGTCATTCAAATGAGATCTGTAAGTGAAGAGCTTATCAGTTACTATCATTATGCCGAATTTGATAGCTCTAATTTTTGTAGTTTCTGTACAAATGGTAATGTCAAATTTCACAACAGACAGCTGTAATGACCTTGACCTTGAGTCAAGGTCACTCAAATGGGTATGTCTGCATAGGTCTCTTTGCTGCCTATCATTGTGCCTTGTTTGGTGCCTCTGCTGTTTGTTGTTTCCAAGAAAATGCTAACGTTAAAGTCTCCACAAAATATCCTGAATGGCCTTGACCTTGACTCAAGGAAATTGAATACAAGTATGCCAGTACAGGTTATGCCAGTACAGTTTTTGTCAATGTCTATCATGCCATGCAAAGTTTGATGCCTCTGGTACCACTACATTCTGAGAAAATGACAATTTTTAATTTCCAATTAAACAGCTTTGATGACCTTGACCTTCAGACAAGGTCATTCAAAATGGTATGACTTGAAAGGTCTTGCTGCTGTTTATCGGCAAGCCAGGTTTGGTGCTTCTGCTGTTCAATGTTTCTGAGAAAATGCCAATGTTAAGGTTTTGGAAGGTTTTCCGCAAAACAGCTTGTATGGCCTTGACCTTGATTCAAAGTCATTGAATACAGGTATGTCAGTAAATGTGTTGTCAATGTCTATCATCATGCAAAGTTTGATGTCTCTGGCTTTTCTAGATTCTGAGAAAATGCCAATGTAAAATTTCCAAACAGACAGCTTTAGTGACCCTGACCTTGGGTCAAGGTCAGTCATTATGGTATATTTTGAAAGGACTTATGGCTGTCTATCAGCTTGCCAAGTTTGGTGCCTCTGCTGTTCATTGTTTCTGAGAGTTGCGAATGTTAAGGTTTTGGAAGTTTTTCCTCAAAACAGATTGCATGGCCTTGACCTTGACTCAAAGTCACCGAACACAGGTATGTCAGTAAAGGTGTTGTCAATATCTATCGTCGTGCTAAGTTTGATGTCTCTGGCTTTTGTAAATTCGGAGAAAATGCCAATGTAAAATTTCAAAGCAGACAGCTTTAGTGACCTTGACCTTGGGTCAAGGTCAATCATTATAGTATGTTTTGAAAGGTCTTATGGCTGTCTATCAGCGTACCAAGTTTGGTGCCTCTGCTGTTCATTGTTTCTGAGAAAATGCCAATGTTAAGGTTTTTGAAGGTTTTCCGCAAAACAGCTTGCATGACCTTGACCTTGATTCAAAGTAACTAAATACAGGTATGTTAGTGAAGGTGTTGTCAATGTCTATCATCTTGCAAAGTTGGATGTCGCTGGCTTTTCTAGATTCTGAGAAAATGCCAATGTAAAATTTCCAAACAGACAGCTTTAGTGACCTTGACCTTGGGTCAATATCAATCACTATGATATGCTTTGAAAGGTCTTATGGCTGTCTATTAGCTTGCCAAGTTTGGTGCCTCTGCTGCTCATAGTTTCTGAGAAAATGCCAATGTTAAGGTTTACTGCGGACACACAGACACACACAGACAGACACACAGACAGACGACGGAGGGTTATTACATAGACTCACTTTGTTACACTTCTTCTTCTTCTTCTTCTGCGTTCCCTGTTCTGGACTCCGCCTCAGATGATTAGGTTTGTGGTCTTTATATAAGCAGTGGTCTTCAAGAGGTCTGTTTTGCTGCCCCAGAGTTTCTCTGCCAGTGTGGCTCCGTTCGGCCAGTGTTGTGTCCTTGCTTCTTTGAAGAGGGGGCAGGACTGCAGAATGTGTTCCGGGGTTTGAGGGGCTGTTCCGCACGGACAGTCTGGTGAGTGTGACAGCCCAAGGCGGCACAGGTGGCACAGGTGGGCATCTGGTCGTTAGATGGGGGATTGTGTTGCGCCGTCCAGATTGTCTTGTACTGATGTTTTACCAGAGTCTTGGCTTCTGTGTAGGAGACTGCCTGCTGGGGTTGCTCTTTTCTGCTGCCAGACTTGGCCAGTCTGTCTGCTTCTTCGTTTCCTGTGAGACCACAGTGAGCAGGGATCCACTGTACGGCAACCTTCATCTGTTGTGAGAGGGCAGCTAGAAGGTGCTGTGTGTCTCTTTCCAGCTGCTCACTGGGTGACTGCAGGCTTTGGATGACGGATCTGCAGTCAGTTAGGAAGACGACGTGTGTGGGCAGAGGGGATTCTCTACCAATGAGCTTGGCAGCTTCTCGGAGAGCATTGACTTCAGCCCTGAAGTTTGTGGATAGTCGTCCAGCAGGCATGGAGCTTGTTGTGGTGCGGCCATCTGGGTGGCGGATGAGAATCCCGCTTCCTCCATTCCTGACTGCTGAGTCTGCGGACCCGTCAGTATAGGCGTGTGTCCAGACTGACATGTTGTAGTCCCGATCCAGCATTTCTAGTGAGAGGGATCTAAGCGTGGCTTGTGGCTGGTCGTCCTTGCTGGTCACTCCTGGAACATCTGTAACAAGGAGCACCCCTTCCAGGTTGGTGTCCCATTCCTCAGCTGCTTGGAGTGGCTCTTGTTCTTCAGGAGTGGATGGCAGGATGTCCATGTGTGTTCTCATCAGCTGTTTGGCCAGGTGGTTGAAGCTGCCTCTTTTCAGTCGGTTCTTTGTGTGTTCTTGGAGGTGCTGGTGGGTGGCTAGTCTTTTCAGTTTTTCGCTCTGGGTGAGCACTTTCTCCTCCCTTCGTAGCTCAAGAGAATGGAGTCCTGTAGTTGTTTCGAGGGTGTGTACGGGTGTTGTTTTCAGTCCGCCTGTGATGATTCGCATGCCTGCGTTCTGCACCTTGGCCAACCTGCTGGTGTTGCTCTTTGCTGCGGTGGCCCACGCTGCTGCTCCATACTCCATCACAGGGCGTACATTCCCTATGTACACCCTCTTCAGGATGCTGCTGTTGGCTCCCCACTTAGTGCCAGCCAGTTTCTTCATGAGAGAGAGTCTTTTTGTGGCCCTTTTCTCCATCTCTCTGATGTGGGGGTTCCACGTCAGTTTCTTGTCCAGTTTGGTTCCAAGGTATGTTGGTGTGTCTTCCTGGGGAATCTGCTGATTGTTGATGGTCAGTCTGAGAGTCTCCTTGGTGTTAGAAAGAGAGAAGCAGGTGGCTGCTGTTTTCTGGCTGTTGATGGTGACGCACCAGTCCGTTGCCCATTTGGAGGTGGTGTTGAGGGCCTCTTGCATTCTGACTGTGGCAGAGGAGGTGGACTCTGAGGCGTTCCACATTGCGAAGTCGTCAGCATGCAGGGCTCTGGAGATGTGTCTGGACAGACTACTGGAAATGTCATTGATGAAGACAACGAAGAGAGTGGGAAAGATCACCCCTCTCTGGGGGACCCCTTCCCTGATCTTGACTGTGTGGCTCAGGCTGCTGTCCAGCTTGACTCTTGCGGTTCTGTGGCACAGGAAGCTCTTGATCCAGTTGAACATGCGTCCAGCTATTCCGGCGGTCAGTAGTTTCAGGAGAAGGCCGTCTTTCCACACCTTGTCGAACGCCTTGGACAGATCGATGAAGGTGGCGACCACTTTCTTCTTCTCCTGGAAGGCGTTCTCTATTGACTGTGCCAGGTAGACGAGCTGGTCTTCAGTACTCCTGTTCTTCCTGAAGGCAGTCTGTTCTTTGGTGATCAGGTTGTTGGATTCCAGGTGCCACATCAGCCTCTTGTTTATCATCCGTTCAAGAGTCTTGCCGAGGCAGCTGAGGAGGCTAATAGGTCTGTAGCTGGTTTTCTTTGCTGGGTCTTTTTCCTTTTTCCTTATGGGGATGATAGTGGCCTCCTTCCATGCTGATGGGAAGATGCCAGTTTTCCATGACTGGTTGAACAGCTCAAGCAGTTTCCTCCTGGCAGCTGGCCCAAGATGCTTGATCATCTCGTTGCAGATTCCGTCTTTACCAGGGGCTTTCTTGGTCTTGAGTCTTCTGATGGCATCATTTAGTTCTGCCAGGCTGAGATCGGATGTCATTGCGGTGGTCGGAGTTGTTTGTTCTTTGAGCCTGTTATGCAGCTGGGTTGCAACCTCCTTTTTCCTCTGTGGTGGGACTTTGATGGTGCTCTCCATCTCAAAGACGTCAGCAAGGAGGTTTGCAGCTTTTTTGCCTGTGTAGAGGGTGTCGTCTTCCTTGAGGACAGTGGTTCTGTTGGTGGTCGTGGTGTCCTCATTGAGTGACTTTGTGAGTCGCCAGAGTTTCCCAGTGTCCTTTTCCATGCTGAGTGATGCTGTCTTCTCGTGCCATTTCTGTTGGAGTTCTTTCCTCTTGCAACTGTTAAACTCCTCCTTTAGGTTGTTGTGTCTGGCCGTGGTCTCACTGGATGGGTTCTGCTCCATACAGGTTCGTGCTTCAGAAAGCTGCTGGTGGAGTGTGGCCAATTGTTTGCTCCAGTACGGCTTGTAGTCCTTTCTGAAGCCACGAGGAATTGACCTTTTGGCTGCTGTGAGGATGGATTCGGTCAGCCTCTTCACGTTGGTGTTCATGTCTTCTGTAAATGTGACGTTACAGAGGTCTTCAGCATGGTGTTGGTACTTCAGCCAGTCAGCTCTCTTGAAGTTCCAGCTGGCATGCTTCCTGTGATGGTCAGTGCTGGCCTTCTTGTCTGCAATGTATAGGATGATGGGGAGGTGGTCGCTTCCACCTAGCTGTTCGCTGACGACTCTGGTGGTCTGCTTCTGTAAGTCTTCGGTTGCCATTGCCAGGTCCGGAGTGGATGTTTTCTTCCAGGCTCTGGAGTAGTATGATGGTTTGTCGTCAGACTGGTTGATCAGGATCAGCTGGTTGTCAATCAGCCAGTCTTCTATTTCTTCCCCACGGTAGTCTGAGTTGTCGTATCCCCAGCTGGGTGAGTGGCCATTGAAGTCACCGACAATCAGGTGATTGTATGATGCGGGCTGGATGGTGTGGAGGTCCAGGCTTGCAGTGGGAGGGCTGTAGCAGTTGGTTATGAGGAGTTCCTCTCCCTGCAGCAGGACTTTGGTGGTGATGTATTCAAGCTCCCCGCTTGAGGTTTGTCCAGTCACAGCAGCTGGGATGCCATGTCTGACAAGGGTTAGCACCCCTCCTTTGTGTCCAGATGGTCTGTCTCGCCGAAAACTGTCATAGCCCCTGATGAAAAATCTGCGAGCTTCATTTAGGTGTGTCTCTTGGATGCAGATGACGTCGATTTTCTTGTCTCTGAGGAAGGCCTGTAACTCTGGTTTCTTCTGCTGGATGCCTTCTGCGTTCCACTGTGCAACCCTTATGGCTGTTGTTTGGGTTGTGGTACGACCAGTAGCACTACTCTGCCTCCCCCTGGGTCCCAGGTCGACAGAGCCGCCAGTCGCTGAGGCGGGCCCCTTTGAGGCTGAGGGCCCGGCACCGTCCCCGCCTGGCTTTGGTCCACGGGGATGACACCATAACGATATATCCATCTGAGGCATAGTCCATTTTTCTGGGTTGCGTGTGTGCTCGTCTCCCTGACGGGTTGCCACACTATGTCCTCCTGGGCATAGTCAGCGACACTCCGACTTCGTTGGCTTGGTTTTTGAGTTTGGAGTTTTCCTTCTCCTAGGAGGGCTTCCTTCGCCTGGATGTAGAGAGCCCCTCCTGCCCTCAGGTGACCCTGCTGGGAGACAGGGGGTGTTTGTTTGGAATTTTCCTTTTCCTAGGACACTTGCCTGCCACGGCTGACGACTATGTCCTGTCCGGGTTTTTCTGTCAGTGTTTTCCCTTCACTTAGCTGGATTGCCTGCCACAGCTAATGAGCTCCAGCTACCCTAACCCAGTTTGCACTTTTGGTCAGTCCCCTACCCAACACAGACCTGTTCAGCTTGGTTGAACCTGCCGGGAGCACTACGCTCCCACTGACATAGCTCTAGGGGTCATCAGGGATCGCAAGCCAGCACACCGCGTCAAGATAAGTGCACTGTGCCGGCGTGTCATACCAAGTCGCACCCGTGAAGTGGGTGAAGCTCGGCTGTGTGGCAACAGCCTCCCCATTGGGTCCATAGCACACCCGCTCTGGGTAGGAGCCGACCTAGGTAGGAAAAAAACCCCGCTTGCCGCGACTGGGGATCGAACCCGGGTCTCCCGGTCTCCCGGTCCATAGTCCGAAGTGCTAACCACTACACCACGGGGGCCGGTTACTTTGTTACACAAGTGAGCCAAAAAAGCATCAGCGCAAGTGTTGTGATCTGAAGAGAGAGAGAGAGAGAGAGATGAATTTTGTAGTCATCAACTGCGCACAGTAATTATTATATATATTTTTGTAGTATTATTAGTACTAAGAGTGTGGTGGCTTATGCCCTCAAACATTTTCTCGTATTTTGACCCAAAATAAGCTCAGGGTTGATTTGCGTCTTGGATCAAAATGCTCGTCGGTATCCCACAGCTTGATGGGGAATAACTGCTAATTCTCCTTGGTTCAGTGCCGTGGGTGATCAGCTTCTTACCGCTAAAAGAGAGCAACGTCGAGCTGAGAGATAGTGGTTGTCCACAGGCCTTACGGTTCACAGACAAATCTTCAACGCCGCCAAGAGATATGTCAGTCGCATCGTTCAAGCTGCCAAAACAGCCTTCAACTCCAAGATCATGGAAAGCAAGTCTTCAAAGCAGCTGTTTCACATCTTCCCACCTGTTGAACTTCGTGATCGTTTCTCCCAGTTTTTTCACAGAGAAGGCCCAGACCATACGAGACACACTTGACGGACTTGCTTCCTCATCTGCCTCAGACCCTGCCACTGTCTATCATGGTGACCCCCTTACTGCCTTTAGGCCTGTCACTGAACAAGAGGTGCACGAGGTGCTGATGAACACCGCACAAAAGACATGCAGCCTTGACCCACTCCCTACCAGTCTTCTCTATGAGTGTCTGGATGAGCTGTTGCCAACAGTGACAGATATGATCAATGAATCTCCGTCGTCTGGCACATTCCCCTCTGTCTTTAAGACTGCATTGGTGAAACCGCTTCTTAAGAAACCCTCTCTTGATCCCAACAGTCTTAAGAACTATCGGCCGGTGTCCAATCTCCCGTTCCTGTCCAAGATCACTGAGAAAATTGTCCTCTCTCAGCTTCTCAAGCATCTAAACTCAAACAACCTTCTGAACCTCTATCAGTCTGCTTACCGCCCCGGTCACTCCACTAAAAACTGCACTCTTGAAAATAGTGAATGACCTCCTGTTGTCTCTTGATGATGGTGGCCCCATGGGCTCGCCTTCACGCGGCGGGGCTGATTTCGCTGAGCTTGCCCACCCCTTTTGCTCTTTCTTTACTCGTATTTCTGCCTCCATCGGTCCATTCACCTGTCTTTTGCTCTCTTAAAATCTCCTCCGGGGGCGGGGGGGGGGGGGGGGGGGTCAGTAAGCGGATGTCTGCCTACCCTTGGTCCAGTGAGACATCTGAGGGTCGTTTCTGAAGGCCGACTTCACTCGATTCCCCCCATCTGGTCTTCACCCTGGCGGGCTTTGTTCGCGGCGCCCTGCTGGTGCTGCAGAACACCTGTCATGTTGAAGACCTTCACAACGCACCCCTCTCTGGTGCGTTGTTTTCCCAAACCGCCTCACGGCGGGGAGGTTCCGTACTGGATCGGTCTATTCTCCAACTGCATGCCAGGCATGTTGTCTTCATTGGCAACTAAGGAATTTTCCTTCCTCCCTCTCTGTCTATCCCTCACCAGCCCATTCACCTGTCTCTTTCTCTTTAAAACCTCTCGAATTTAGCCGCTCTGCCCTTCCTCTCATCTCTCGGCTGATTTCTAAGTTCGGCCCTTTCATCTATGTTTATTTTTTTTAACCCCTCACTCACGTCTGCACTACCAGTAGTTAGGAATAAGTGATGTTGGGCATATGTTGCAAACTGGTTTATTGCTCGTAGGAGATGATAAGTTGCAATATTTGCTTTATATACACTTAGCATTTATCTTTGTTTTACCTAGTTGTAATTGTGATTTGTTTTCTACGCTTTTTTGTAATCGGGAGTTCGAGAAATTAGCATGAAGGTGCAGCGTCTCCTGCATGTCCTAGGTTTATATTGCCCCGTAGACCAGTTTGCATCAGTTGCCCAACGTTACATTTTTTCACGTAGTGCAGACACACTTAGCCGCGAATTGGTCTGTGTAGTTTGCGCGGCGTTAAGCCTCAAAAACTCACTCACTCAATCTTGATGATGGTAAAGTTTCTGTTCTCACGCTGCTGGATCTTTCCGCAGCTTTCGACACTATAGACCACCAGATTCTCCTTCACAGGCTTCAGCATGTTTTTGGCGTACATGAGACTGCCCTGGCATGGTTTAAATCCCACTTAGCGGACCGAAGACAGACCGTCTCTGTCAGTGATCGGCTGTCAGATCCGACTGTGCTGCAGTTCGGCGTCCCCCAGGGGTCCATCCTTGGGCCTGTGATGTTCACAATGTATATCCAGCTGCTCTCTCAGGTCATTAAACGCTTCTCCATCTCGTACCACGCTTTTGCTGACGACACGCAGCTTCATGACTCGTGCACCCCTGACCAGATTCATGATACCATTAACAGCCTTCCGGAGTGTATCTCAGAAATTAAACTGTGGATGACCTCAAATAAACTTAAATTAAATGATGACAAAACTGAGGCCATGATTGTTGCCTCACCGAGAATTTCCCGGTCAGTGTCACTCCCTCAGTCCATGGAAATATGCAGTTCCATAGTGTAGTTCTCTCCTCATGTTAAAAACTTAGGTGTAACTCTGGACAGCAGTCTCTCCATGAGTAATCAGGTCACAAACGTCTGTAAGTCTGCCTACATTGAGCTGAGACGCATTGCTACCGCCACTACCTCACAGAGGATGTGACTAAAGTTCTTGTTTGTGCTTTTGTCTTGTCTAAGCTGGACTACTGCAATGTCCTCCTGGCTGGCTGCCCTCAGTTCCTTCTAAAGAGACTTCAAAAGGTTCAAAATGCTGCCGCTCGCTTAGTTCTTAAGCAAAGAAATCGGATCACCTTCTTCGCACTCTGCACTGGTTGCCTGTGTCTTCCAGATTTCAATACAAGATTTCATCTCTTACTTACAACTGTGTCACCTCCTCCTGTCCTTCATATCTGTCTTCTTTGCTTCAGCTTTACACTCCATCTAGACAACTTCTGTCTGCTGCTGACACTCGGAAACTCCGGTCCCTCATGTCATGTTGCGTGTGTTTCTGGGTGAGTGAGTGTTTGTTGAATGTAAGGCGCCCTGAGCTCCCGCAAGAGGGAGGGCGTCTCTTAAGTACCCATTTTATTATTATTATTATTATTATTAGTTTATTGCAGTTTCGTGGTGTGTGTGTTTTCCAGGCGTTAAAGTCACCGACTACTTCGGAGACAATTTCACGCTCTATACGCGCAGCAACAGCAACAAGGCAAAATGTCCACCGCTGCCCCTAGCAGTGCCCCCAGACTCTAACATCTTCCGGTGTCGCTGGTACCATAGGCCCCCTACTCCTTGCAACTTCAGACTTAGAGCCAGGCTGTCTTGTACCAAGTCATCCCCCAGCATTCTGTACGAGTGGGTTGATCTTGACGCGCCACCGTCTACGTACGCCCTCGACGACCAATGCCTGGCGCGAGTGATCGCTGAGCGGTGTACGGAGGAAGGTTTGATCCCCAGGGTGGTGCACTACGTAAATTTTGGGCCCCGGAGACTTCTTTTCCACACACTCCTCAGCGTTCTGTCTGTCCTGAAATTTGCACAGGTATTGTTCAAACTCCTCGCAACACAAATTCATGTTTGGTGATAACAGTGGTGACCTGCCTCATGCCGCTAAACTAATGTCACTTATATTATGCTTATGGATATTTAGGATGACTCTGCAGCCGTATCGGTCGTAACATGTAAGTGTGTGTCCAGAAGTTTTTGTGTGTCTTTGCAACGATACTCGGCATTATGATACGTATTTGAGCTAGTGGTCTCAGTCTGTGAAAAACGTGGAGAGTAAGACTGACAGGAACAAGTAACTCCCAGAGTGTAAAATTACATCTCCGTGTGTGTGTGTGTGTGTGTGTGTGTGTGTGTGTGTGTCTGTGTCTGTGTGTGTGTCTGTGTCTGCGTGTGTGTCTGTGCGCGTGCGCGCGCGGGCGCAGCCTTGCCTCGTGATTCTTCACGCCGATTACCTCCCTTACGGCAGCCACTGGGAGGCGCTGGTGCAGCTTGTTCCGAACCTGATTCACATCAAACGCACTGCCCCGGACACCATCTTTGGTCATGAGATCAACATCGTGCAGCACAAATCCGATGTGGCTCGCTTGGAGGCAATGATAAGTGAGCAAATTCTAACGTCCAACAGTCTTCCAACTCTCTTACTAATTTCCTAAGGGGATTTTACAGACAATCTTTACGCTCAACAGTTTGCCTTATATCAAAGATCTTGGAAACATAAGGTCTTTGCTTATATTATGTGTGTGCGCGCGCGCGCGTGTGTGTGTGTGTGTGTGTGTGTGTGTGCCTGTTGTTGTTGTTTGTTTGTTTGTTGCTTTCTTTTGTTTTTTGTTTGTTTGTTTGTTTGTTTGTTGTTGTTGTTGTTTTTTTTTTTTTTTTTTTTTGGGGGGGGGGGGGGGCTGGGTTTCCTTTTGGTTAGTCAGTTGTTTTTTGGTTGGATGTTGTTGGGTTTTGCTGTGGCTGTTGTCATTGTTGTAGTTTGTTTGTTTGTTTGTTGTTTTTGCTTTTGAGGGAGGGGGGTCAGTTATTTTGCCAGTCATCTTTATCACATACACTGGCTGTTTCAGAGTTTGGAGGCATCTACTGCGACATGGACCACATAGTGCTGAAACCCCTGCACGAAGTCCTCCAACATACCGTCGTCATGGGAAAGGAGGAGAGTGACGCGCATTTCGGAAACGGCTTCTTCCTCGGGAAGCCAGACAGCATCTTCTTGAAGCTCTGGTACGAATCCTACCGGACTTTCGACGACAAAGTGTGGGCTTACAACTCCATTCTGGTGCCTGCCAAACTTTATAAGGAGAGGGGGGTTGATCTCGGAGTGCATGTTGTCGATTCTTTCTTCAGACCTGACTGGTGTAAGGCGACCGAAGAGTTTTACGAGAATTTGTACGAGTGGAGGAATTCTTACGGCGTTCATCTTTACCACAACGGGAACCGGAAGTTTTTCACGGGCAGGTTGGACATGTTCGAAAACTCATTAGGGGAGATCACTCGTTACATTTTGTTCGGGAGGAGTTATCTGTGTACTGGGAATAAGACTGTGGGCGAGCCTGTTAGAATGGATGTGTCTGGAAACGTGTTCTAGAGTGTGTAGCTAAAGGTTTAGACCTAGCTAGTCACAGTAGTCAGTAACACCAAAAGGGACTGCACTCTGACTCATTAGTAGATCTATCGAGTTGCTGCCCATGACCTGACCGGCTGAGCGGGCCGATCCGGCCTCAGCTGACAAGATCACAGAAGTATTTTTAAGTCAGTATTTTAAGTCACAGGACTGTTTGCATGTGTGTGTTTCGGCGAAAAAAACAACAACAACAAAACAAAAACAAAAAAAAACCAAAAACGACTTGATTCACTAAACGTACAGTATACACTGAGTGAAAACAAATCACTGTTTTCGCTGCGGCATACACATATAGGCGTGTAACTGACGTCACGTCAGCCGGTGTCAGTGCATAAAGTTGTAGCGAATCGAGATTTTATTTCACTTTAACGCCGGTATTTGCAGTTAGATTTAGGATGTTTGCTGTAGTTTAGTTTTTGGCATTAGTTTCTTATTATTTTCTAGTTAGTCCCTGTTTTGGGGTAGAGAGTTACTGGTCACGTTGCTTTGTTTTCCCGCCTCCCTTCCCCTCACGTGCGCGCCCGCTGGTCAGTTTCAAGGCTGTCCCGCGAGCCAGCCCCGCCAGGCACTAACCTATAAAAGACCCCAGTTTCCCGCCGAAATTCAGAGTGCTAATTGTGCGGAATTGCCTTTGTGTTTTCTCAGTCTTGGATACTTACCAGGCCGGACTAAATGTAAGTGCCCCAGTTCTTTTGGTGGTTTTCTAATGTTTGCCAGTCAGTAGTGCAATCTCATGCGGTTTCAGCTGGTGTGTCAGTGATTTAGTCTCTCCAAGTTTTTTACGGCCGCCGCGTAGTAGCGGACAGCCGGCCCGCAGTAACGCTATTTTCCGGCACTAATTTAATTCTTTAGGTCTTGAGTGCGTAAATTGTGTAACCGCCCAGTGCTTTCTTTTGTATTAAATTTCTGTTAGTGTAATTCGCCAAGAATGGCTCTCATTTTATTTTACAGCTCCAACTCCAATAGCGATAGTGTACGTAAATTATACTTCTCGCTGATGCTTAGATGCTCACTGCACGCTGACCCCTAGCTAGTGTAACCCTTGTCCGGCAGCGAGCGAGCGAGCGAGCGCGTACCGCGAACTTCTGACTCTCGCGACTACACAGCGACCCCACATCGGAGGAATTCTATTCTTATCGCCCAGCCTTTCGGTTTCCCCTCTCCCCGGAATTCCCAGTCCTACGTAGAGTGTTTGTGTTTCTGGTAATTCTTCTCATTTTGATTCCGCGCCCCTCCTTGTTGTTGTTGTTTTGTTTGTTTGCTAGTCTGATTAGTTGATATGGGCTAAGTGATTCACGTTAATCAGAAGTTTTGTCTGTTATTTTAGAAGTGCTTCTTTTGCCAACGGCCCGGTTAGTGGAGGATTAGTTCGTCTTCCTCGCTCAGTGTCAGTTTTGGCTATGATTAGTTGATATGGGCTAAGTGATCACAGTTCACGTTAATCAGAAGTTTTGTCTGTTATTTTAGAAGTGCTTCTTTTGCCAACGGTTAGTGGAGGATTAGTTCGTCTTCCTCGCTCAGTGTCAGTTTTGGCTATTTCATTTTGAGTGCTACTTCTATTCGTAAATTGATCACTAGACAGCAAAGCAGCCGTACACGAGATTATATTTTTCTCCGAATCTGTGCCATACTGAATTAAACGTAATTCTCTCTTTTGTTAATTTGTGCCATGATTTACTGAGTGATTACTGTGATTTCCCCCTTCAGTTTTGTTTGTTATCAGCTTTTTGTAATAATCACTATGTTTGAACGTTCCTCTTCTCTCAGTTATTGATAGCGTGTGTTAGGGAGTGATTCTGTGAGCGGAGTGAGTGCGTGATAAAGCAAGCGTGATCATGTTCACACTTTCTGAGAGTGTGCCGGCCGGCACAGGCCGCCGTGTCCTTTATTACAGACTCGACTCGCAGACACACACCAGACATTCACTGCCCATTACATACGCTAACTGAAATCATGCACACCTTTTATTAATGTAGCATACACACTGACGACGACACCTTCTCTCCCGGCGGCGTTACAAAGTTACAGCCCGGATACGTCAGTCGGGCTTCGGCCACACTGAGACGACAGATAGCTTCCGAGTCATGCAGTAAAAATTACGCTAAGTACATTTTTGCCCCTTTTTAACTCTTTGACGACGGAGCGCAATTTCTGACACACCGGCGATTTCCTATAGGAAATCGTGTGTCAGAAATTGCGCTCCGTCGTCAAAGAGTTAAATTTGTGTGCACCGAGAGTAAAAAATAAATTATAATAAAAATCTGATGCCTTTTGTTGGCTCTGTAAATAAGTTTCATGCCAGGTAAAATAAGGGGAAAATGAGCCTGGCTTGTGGACTATTTGTATTCATGCGCGGCTGCCACACTGAAGAGCCAGCAGACGACTGAGTAATGAAGGGGTATGTGGTCGCTGCTAACACTGCAAAAAAAAAAAAAAAAAACCCGGAATATTGGAATTTGTTGAAATTTACTCTACACATGCGTCTTTGGCTGCCGGATTTTTGTGATTGTTTTGGTGAATTTCATATGCAGCGTTATGTTTAAAGGACTATATGATAGCGTTTTCTTGAAATTTCAATTTGCATCTGTCTCCTGTAGCCTTCATCTGACGTAAAACCGTCATGCATCCCTCAATGGATCCGATAATGCTGACCTTTTTTCGACCATTGCCTGGCAACGGATCGTTCAAATTCGAAATTCGATCTAGCAGCGACTAGGCATGCTGACTGAGATGCCGTCACTGCCGACTGCACTGACTGGGTGTCTGAGTGGTGTGATTCTGCACACACACACACACACACACACACACACACACACACACACACACAAGAATTCTCAGAAGTGAGAGCGATCTGTGCGAATAAAAATCATTAACAACAAGCCGAGGTTGCCGTCGAAGCCGAACCCCCAACTGGAGTCAAAGGGAGAGAAGTTATAATCCGTCGTCTTGCGAGGTTGGTGGTTGCCTCCCCTGCACCGTAAAGCCTTACTTTGCTATGCGATCCCACATTGACCCGGCCCGACAATCATGTAAATCTGTACACTGCGAACCACTAAGCCGAGTTCCTTCCGAAAATGTGGGGTGGGTGGGTGGGTTGGTGGGTGGGAGGGTGTTTGGGGGTTTAACGTCTTTTTCCACCACATATTGGTGATATCAAAGACGCGGAAACGATGAAAAAGCCAGCACAAAATATTTGGCCCCAGCCGGGATACGAACTCACGACCCGAGCATCAGTTAGAAGTCCAACGCTCTACCATTCGGCCAACCCCGGCTCTCTCAGGAATTGTGCGGTAGTTGTGAGCATTGTTTGATTTGCAGCAAACTGAGCGTTACATGTAGTCGAAGTGATGTGTTTCGTGCCCACAAGTGCGTGCCTCCCCCACTGATCCCTGCACAACTCACACACACACACACACACACACACACACACACACACACACACACACACACACACACACACACACACACACACACACACACACACACACGCCCACGCACGCCGCACACACACGCACACACACGCACACACACTGAAACACACACACACACACACACACACACACACACACACACACACGCGAGCGCGCGCGCGCGCACGCCGCACACACACGCACACACACACACACACACACACACACACACACACACACACACACACACACACACACACACACACACACACACACGCGCGCGCGATGCTTTGTTTACATCCGTGTAAAAAGGAATCCATTAAAAGAATGTATATCAAATACGAAGAGTACGTATTAATTTTGCTCACGATTTAAATGTGCTTCCAAAGTATAGTGCCATGTTGACAGGCTCAGCTGTTGGGGGTTTTGTGGTTTTATTTGTTTGTTTTTTGTGTTCAGGGATGTGTGTGTGTGTGTGTGTGTGTGTGTGTGTGTGTGTGTGTGTGTGTGTGTGTGTGTGTGTGCGCAGGGAGAGGTGTGTGTGTGTGTGTGTGTGTGTGTGTGTCTCTCTCTCTCTCTCTCACGCTTTCTCTCTCTCTCTCTCTCTCTCTCTCTCTCTCTCCAGTTCTTGCAACCTTTTGATTTTTTTCCCGCTCGTGGGCTTTCAGATTATTGTTGTTGTTGTTAGCGTTTCCATTGAATTTGTGTGTGTGTGTGTGTGTGTGTTGACTGTGGCATTAATAGCACTTTGCAAAGTGCCGGCATATTGTCAGTTGTAGCTGTTCAATGCGCGGGGGGCAGATCTCCTTTCCGGGTATGTCCTTAGTTCTCAGGAAAGAAATCCGACACAACAGAAGCCTACTGCATTGATTATTATTTGATGACTGCCTCAAAGTGTAACCCCAGCATCCAGTATTTATGCATTTCACGCGTGTTTATTCCATTTTATTACTTGGGACAACAATGTGTGTGTGTGTGTGTGTGTGTGCGTGTGAGATACTTTTTGTTTCTGTGCAAATGACCGGTGTGAATAAAACAGTTCTCAAATATCAGCACACACACACACACACACACACACACACACACACACACACACACACACACACACACACACACACACACACACACACACCATAAAACAACAGTTATACATTTCAACAAAGTTGTAGCAGATCGTCGGAAACGCATAAGACTTCAAGGAAAACAACTAGGTGAAAACGACAATAATTATGGAAGAAGGGGTGTAGTCTCCCTTGCGCCACAGAGGCCCACCGGGACTATTCTGATAACACTACTACTACATAATCGTTCATACCAGTACGTGAGTGTAATCCGAGTCTTTCAACAAAACTCTACGGCATAAATTATATATGCACCTCAGATTTTTTAAAAAAGTAAACGCAAGTTCCTGTTTATTACCTTTCCAAACCAACAGAATTTGTTTTTAGACAGAACTGCCTAGTTCTGTAACTTGGACAAATTCACGAATCAAGACAGACATCTGACATCGTTACCACCTCTTTCCAAGCTCTAACTGTCCAAACCGCAAGCCATTTTTTTTTTTTAACTTGGTCCTGTGTTCAAAACAAGTGCGTGAACTCTGTGCCGCATTGTCCTGATTACAACTGGCCGCCTATTAATTTTCACGATTTAGCCAGCTGTTCAAAATCATTTCACACTGTAGGCAAAGTCAATGCCTATTTCACAAACTAGGTAATTTCACAAATTAGGCCCGACATTATACACGTACATGTAAAACTATAAAACGCGCCTCGTTATGAGTTCAGTCAAACCTGTCACGTAAACTCTCTTGTGACTGGGCTGGAGAACCACAGTATCAACTATGAGGAAGATCCAGACCTTCATCAACACGTACATTACAAGGATTGTTCGGATTCGCCAACAAAGAACTCTGGAAGCGAACAAAGCAGCAACCAGTGGAAGATGAAATCCCCCAAAGACGCTGTATATTAATAGTACGGTGCCGGTAGCTAACGCCGCTCCGACAACGACTCATGCAATCCAAACTTGATAACAAAATTACCCGTCGTCTGCTCTGGGTCTTGCTGGACTTTACGGTTCTATATACACACTCACCTAACCGCGACTGTCATAGCGAGCCTTTGTACCTTTGTGTGTTTGTCTGTCCGTCCTATAGCTTATAAAGAGTAGAAACTGTTATTACTGTTCCATGTTCGTTTGTTTGAGTGGTAGCGTGTGATGTGTGTATGTTTGCGAGCGAGTGAGTGCTTGACAGGGTCGTGACATCTAGTGACACCAGTTTTTGGCTAGTTGTTGATACTTCAGCCATGTGCCCAGTGCTTTGGTGTGTGTGATGGGTGCATTTTCTTTCCTTCGGTCTGCATGAACTAATAAAAGCTCTCTCTCTCTCTCTCTCTCTCTCTCTCTCTCTCTCTCTCTCTCTCTCTCTCTCTCTCTCTCTCTCTCTCTCTCTTACTCAGGGGCTACGTTATGGAATAATCTCCCATCTGTTGTTCAGTCTACGTACTCCCCTTATATTTTTAAAGCTAAAATTTATCATTATTTTTCCACAAACTGACCTTTAACCATTCCTTCATCACCTTTCTTATAGCTTCCTCATGCGTCTTGATATTGGCGTATTCTAAACTTCCTTTACTTATGTTAATGTTTTACTGCTCAGTGTGTTACCCCTGTCATGTATTGGGTGTCATGCGTTGTAGCTATGCTCTGTATGTGTGTTGCTGTAGGCATTGCGTGTAGCATGTGCTATGTATGTAATGCTATGTGCGTGTGTGTGTGTGTGTGTGTGTGTGTGTGTGTGTGTGTGTGTGTGTGTGTGTGTGTGTGTGTGTGTGTGTGTGTGTGTGTGTGTGTGTGTGGCAAGGACAGACAGTAAGAGAGACCTGTGCGTCTATGTTCTCATCCTTGGAAAATAAAGTTTCAGTCAGTCAGTCAGTCAGTCAGTCAGTCAGTCAGTCTCTCTCTCTCTCTCTCTCTCTCTCTCTCTCTCTACCACACACACACACACACACACACACACACACACACACACACACACACACACACACACACACACACACACACACACACACATGCTGATCTAGAAATTTTTCTTACACTAATAAGAAATTAAAAAGTAAATAAAACGCTACAACACTTTGCTTGCACAACAAACATAATGCATGGTACATGTAGTAATTTTCCCCATCTTTATCGTGAAAGACTGATGTCACAATACTGCGGTTGCCGATTCTCGTTATAGCGCGTGAACATGCGTGAACGTGCGCGATTTTGGACCGAGACTAGGCTTGATATACTCGGCATGTGGGCTACTCGAGTCACACACGATGCCGCACTACCACTGCGTTGCTATCGGCTGCCAAAATGGCTCGAGAAAATCAGATAAGCTGGAGAAATTCCCAGAGATGGTCTTACCTAATGGTGAGATCGTTCAGTTTGAGCCCTTTTCTTCAAAAGTTTCAAGAAATTTGTGGATAAAATCGATTCGAAGGCAGAACGTCGACCCGTCTCGGCCTGACCTAGCGTGTGCAGCCGCCATTTCGTCGGGTACAGGCGGACACATTCTGTCCCGGTACCTACATTGTTTGAACACAATGGTTATGGAACCAAAAATCAAGAAAGAAAGACTTTTATTTCCAAGCAAAAGTTCAGTACGCACTGATAAACAGCCGAAGTGCTTGAATAAAAATTAGTGGCAAGCCACAAGTCACAGGTCGACCTCTCGGTTTAAGCGACTGCCGATCTGCTTCAAGGGCTAGAGTGATAAGTTGCGCTTTTTTGTAGCCACTAAAACGCACGCCACTGTCTTTCAGATATTTTTTTTTTCAGTTCAGGAACTTTCATTGATTTAATTTTATCGCGAACATCTTCGCCGGTCGAAACGCTCACGTTGCTCGCCATCGCATGCGTATTCCACATCAGGAGGACCGTTTGCGTCTCCGGCGCTGGAGAGCACCCGACTTTTCGTAACCGGCAACCGCCGCGGTATTCATGCATGCACATTTTCCTACAATTGGTATGCTTCCACAATTTATTCAATTATATTTTGTTCATGACACCCCTGGCAGGTAAAAAAAAAATCGAACAGAAACAGCAGCAATAGAACTGCAATTCCTACTGCCTGTACAACAAAAATAACTGCCAGATAGCAATACATCATGAATCATAATGCTAAAATTATGGCTGAACACACACACACACACACACACACACACACACACACACACACACACACACACACACACACACACAGAGAGAGAGAGAGAGAGAGAGAGAGAGAGAGAGAGAGAGAGAGAGAGAGAATTTTCTTGGTTAGTTTTGGTTTAACGTTATTTTCCATCATAATTATGTGGGTCATATCAAAAACCAAGAAACAAAACAGAACAGAAAAAGCAGTAATGTTTGGTTCCCAAATAGGATTCAAACCCACAACCCACAACCCATCGATAGTCCAGCGTTCTGCCATTCACTTGTTCTCCTCTATCATTGTCCCGGCCTCTCTCTCTCTCTCTCTCCCTCTCTCTCTCTCTCTCTCTCTCACACACACACACACACACACACACACACACACACACACACACACACACACACACACACACACACACACACACACTCTCTCTCTCTCTCTCTCTCTCTCTCTCTCTCTCTCTCTCTCACACACACACACACACACACACACACACAGAGAGAGAATGCATTTAAAATGTTGACTTGCCACACACCACTTACATAAATTTTCTCTGACTGCAATCTGACACTTGTGACTTGCGCGGCTTTAAGCCCTAAAAACTCACTCACTCACTCGCAATCTGACACTACTGCGCACATTTGAGTGTTTGTGTGCCCGAGGGAGAGAGAGGTGTGTAGTACTGGAGTGCGTTCCTTCGTTTCGTTTAGGAGACCGCCCACGGGACTGAACAACAAGGAGGAACGGCCCCGTCCTACAAAGTTGTTTCTACAAACTTCATTTTATTTTGTCTGTTTTGTTGTTATTGTTGCCGGTTCTCCCCTCTCCAAGTTCTACCAATGATACTAGATCCTCTACGACCTCGACCGATTAGCCACGTGACTGGGGGTGGGGCCGGGTGGGGCCGGGTGGGGGAAAAAGGGAGAGAGAGAGGCAGAGAGAGAGAGAGAGAGGGGGTGGGTGCGTGGGTGTTTAGGAGTTTAACGTTTTTTTCCACCACATAAGGGTGATATCAAAGGGGCAACGAGAAAAAGGCTAGCACAAATATTTGGCCCCAGCGGCCGGGATTCGAACTCTCAGCCCAAGCATTGAAAGTCCAACGCGCTACCATTCGGCCACCCTGGCTCCCCAGAGAGAGAGAGAGAGAGAGAGAGAGAGAGAGACCTCAGTTCCGTGAACTAAACATTTGACGTCAGCCTCAGGTAGGTCGTCATACAGAGAGAGAGAGAGATGACGTCAATTCCGTGAACTAAACTTTTGACGTCAGCCTCTAGCACTCACACACACACACACACACACACACACACACACACACACACACACACACACACACACACACACACGTCTCACAACTCCCGCCAAAAAGAATGCAGCAGCATAGTGTGCACCTAAGGTGTCTATGACGCAGATTTCGTTACGTCACTGTGTGCGTGAAAGTAAGTATTGTGTGGAGAAACGTCACAGTCTTGTTTTGTATCACTGAAACTTGCTGCTGCGCGTAGCAAAATCTGCCCCGTCTCATAAAGTTGTTTCTCTATAGAGAAACAACTTAAAAACGGTCGTTATGGGAAACACACACACACACACACACACACACACACACACTGACCAGCTCCCGTAATAATTCCAGACTATATCATCTGGCCATTTTCATACAAAAACCTCAGCATTGAGACCTTTTCAACCAATGTACAAAAGCGTTTTTACTTTCTCGTCATTGATGTGGATTCTGAAGTATTAAGAAAAAGCTTTCAAAAGTTACCTACCTCTGTTTCTGAGTAAAGCTGGTACATCGAGACAGAATTGCTTAAACATAGCATGCCAGATATACAACTGTGTGTGTGACTGTGCTATACCAGCTAGAAGAAATGCATGTTCCTGAAGCATCTAGAGCAGAGAGACAGACAGAGGCAGACAGAGAGACATAGACAGGGAGAGACTCTGTGTGTGTGTGTGTGTGTGTGTGTATGTGTGTGTGTGTGTGTGTGTGTGTGTGTGTGTGTGTGTGTGTGTGTGTGTGTGTGTGTGTGTGTGTGTGTGTGTGTGTGTGTGACAACATCACTTTTATCTGCATGTATGCATTAATTTCAGACCCAGGTCCTGTACACAGCAACCAGCTCCTACAGTCAAGGCAGATATGTTAACAAAAGTGTCCTCATCTGATATCATTCTGTTCAACATGGCGATTATTCAATTCAACACCAAGTAGTAAGTTAGGTCCACTTTTGCCTTTTCGTTTTCATGTTAAAGGTAACAACAAGCATACCAGACAACCTGTATGGTGTCGAATCCATGTACATTTAATACAAACTGAGAGCAAAGATAAAATATATTCTTGAAACTGTTCATGGCCGAAATCTGTGTTTAACCGATATCAAGTCCCCTGAGAAAAACAATCGCCAGTTATATCCCTGCCTACCAGTACCACGGGATTTAAACCCGCTACCTCGGGATCTACAGACCGGGCGTCTTGGACACTAAAATTCCCTTATCAAAATCACCTTTTGTTACCACTATGGTGATGTCAAAGCCGGCTGCACTAGGACAAGATGCCTCATCTAGTCGGACACTTGATGCTGAATTCAAACTGCCATACCCCAACCTCTTTTTGAAATACTGTACAATTAGTGCTAAACTCTGTTTGAAATGTTTGTACATGTAGGTGTGCTGGTTGGTTGTATGTTTGTTTGTACTGCTACATTTTCATTTTGAAGGTGCCACACTGAAGCAAAGTAGACCAATATAGTGTGAATCTGACTTGGCTAGGGCTGAAGGAACAGTCAGAATCTAAAGAATAGATTTCAGATATACATTTTCTGGTATCTGTAATTTGCCAGTTGTCCAAACACTTGTTTCACTATGGTAACATTTGAAAGAAACGGTACTTAGTTTTCACCATGACACATTATTGTGCAGTCAGTCGGACAAAACTCTCACAGCACTCCGAATGGTCAGTTCTGTATCAGCAGGAACATCCTCAACTTTTAACAAAACTTGCTTAGCAAATTCCACTTTGGATTAGAAAGCCAACCTTGAAGAACTGCGACTTTGGTCCCCGACCTTCACATTTCCATTAATGTTATTTTCTAGGACAACTCCAATCAGATTGAGGGGATCAAGTATCCCTCTGTTGAATTCCGACACTGGAATTAACACATTATGTCCCACCTGAAGAGACCACAATTTACGACTTGTTCTTGACAACATTCTACCCGCTTGCTTCTTCAACTGACGAACTGCTTCGTTTCTTATCATTATTAAGTGGCCCTGTCCTTATGTTACTCGTCAATAAAACCGCAGCCACAGCCAGCCAAAACGTTTGCAGTACACAAAAGCACATGAGTGAGCACTCACCCAGACAGCCGCAGCTACAGCCAAACGAACAGCCACAATGGAATATGCAAAGAAAATTTTGTTAACGGTTGAGAGTGTATATCACTGTCAATTAAAGTGTCCATTTCATGAAATGAGCAAACTTGCATTCAAACGTTTGACTCTCAAATTCTCCAATGCGCATTTCGTGAAATACGCAACTACTTTTTCCGCATTTCACGAAATGACCAATAAATTTGGCCGTTTCATGAAATGCACAATTTTGCTGCGTATTTCACGAAATGAGCAAAATCGTGCGTATTTCATGAAATGGGCAGTTTCAGAAATTACGCGTAACACATATACCCATAAAACATGATCTAGGTTTAGGCTTTGATCCCACAGTCTACGGGTCCCGAGTGCTGCAGTGAAGCAACGATCAGTTTTCATTGGATGAAACCTGAAACGATCCGAGTGTTGGAGCATCTGGTGTATCGCATCAGTGTCTACGGGCGTCAGCAAAACATCACCTACCTTCAGAAACCCTTCGTACCGAAACAGTTTTGGTAGTGACTGTTCTCCTGGCGAAATGATGAAGTCCGATTTCAGAAACTGTTGAGACTTAGTTGATGGTCCCCTCCCCCACCCCCTCTAAATAATATTCTGACACGGAGATAATAAATATATAACATTTAAAACAATGATCTAGGCTTTGGCGTAGCCGAATGAAACTCCACAACACCGAAACACGCCATTCTTATTGTCGTTTTGACCGAACCTACGGCATTTAGGCCGCCGATTTCGCGTGACTAAATCGGGGCTGTTTAGGCTGCTGTTTAGACCCTGACTACCCCGTTGTCTGTGTCCATGCATACCGATTTCCGAGATTTCGTCAGAGCCTACGAATTTAGGCGGGGCCTACGGGTTTAGGTCGTGTCCATACATTAGACTCCTGTGGACTGATCAACTCAAAGGACAGGCAAAATCAAAATTTACAAAGATCCTCATCCACTCGCCAAGCGGCACGTTTCGACTGTCTTATCAGCAGTCCTTGATACAGACCATGGATGCTCTTTAGAAACATACAACCACAGAGGGAAAACCAAAGATCACCTTCGGTAAGTTAGTTATTTAGGGCTTAACGCCGCGCAAGCAACAGGCTAATTCACGGCTCATGGAAGTCCCTTCCTGCCAGGTCCTTCACCTTCGGTAAACTCGATCATTTCCAAATAGTAAAACTTTGTTTTCTTATTTTACCAAAGACCCTAGATCCACTACACTATGAATAGAAAGATCTGGGTTATTTTGTTTTACTTCTGGGCGTGTCAGTATCGGGTTGTTACTCAGGAATGCGGTAAACAAGTTCGGCAACAGTGCATACTGTATTATGTAATGTAGGAGTTAACACGTGTCCCTTTAGCTAACTGTGATCTTGGAGTAGTTAACACGTGCCCCTTTAACTAACTGTGAGCTTGGAGTAGTTAACACGTGCCCCTTTAACTAACTGTGAGCTTGGAGTAGTTAACACGTGCCCCTTTAACTAACTGTGATCTTGGAGTAGTTAACACGTGCCCCTTTAACTAACTGTGAGCTTGGAGTAGTTAACACGTGCCCCTTTAACTAACTGTGATCTTGGAGTAGTTAACACGTGCCCCTTTAACTAACTGTGAGCTTGGAGTAGTTAACACGTGTCCCTTTAACTAACTGTGATCTTGGAGTAGTTAACACGTGTCCTTTTAACTAACTGTGAGCTTGGAGTAGTTAACACGTGTCCCTTTAACTAACTGTGAGCTTGGAGTAGTTAACACGTGCCCCTTTAACTAACTGTGAGCTTGGAGTAGTTAACACGTGTCCCTTTAACTAACTGTGAGCTTGGAGTAGTTAACACGTGTCCATTTAACTAACTGTGACCTTGGAGTAGTGGTGAGTGGTGTTCACTGTGCAGTGTGCATCACCGTAATTTTCTCTGATCAATTTACATTGTTCCTGATTATCTACAGTGTCTAACCACTTGGATTTTTATGTGACTGGTCGGGACTTGGCTTGCTGATTCCAACGATATAAATTTTGTTGTGTATTGCTTTACGGTCTTGGAGTACACACGTGGTGTTGTGGTCACTGAATGACAAAGAGTCAGAGTACGGTGTTTTTTTTTTGTGTGTGTGTGTTTTTTTTTTTTTTTTTTTTTGAACGGGTGACACAGCACGCTTGAGTGAGATGCGTCTGGCTGTGACTGTGTGTGACTGTGTGTGTTTGTCTGGGTGACAATGTCGTCCCGTTCAGCTGCAGCGAAGGCACTGAAGGCAGGGATGGGTGCCTGTGACACCGTGACTGATAGTGACAATAACAAGAAGCGGCATCTGTCTCTGTCGCCATCCGTAAGTGTGCTAAATTTTACAATGCAGTTTTGCTTTCCAAGGACAAGGTCGTGTGGTGCTGTAAACTAGCACATGCATAATCAGACGCAAAATAAATGGAAAACGTTGAATCTGAACAGGTCAGGTCCATCAGATATCCAAATCAAGACTTTTATCTATTTAAGTAGAGAAACAACTTTATGTGTGTGTGTGTGTGTGTGTGTGTGTGTGTGTGTGTGTGTGTGTGTGTGTGTGTGTGTGTGTGTGTGTGTGTGTGTGTGTGTGTACGGATACATGTAATGATGGCTATCTCCTAAATCACCTCGTTGGAGGGTTTTCTACTTTGAGATAAAATGGGAATTCACCTTCTCCAGAGCTACCTTTCACGATTTTTAGCCTGCCGCATTTTCAGAAGAGTTATCGCCGATTTAAAAAAAAATCGGTCATGTTAGGAATTTTTTCGAAAAAGTTCAAATTCCTTCATTTTCTAGACTTTGCAAGTTCACCCAATCACACTGCCTGTATTCGTGCTACAGCTCTGTAGCTCTGGCTGGTTTTGTGTAAAAAAAAAAAAAAAAAAAATAATAATAATAATAAAAAATTGTCCGAGGTAGGGGTGGTTTGCACATAAGATCAAATATAGATCTATGAAAAGACTACTGCAAATTACTTATCATCCCGGCGTTTTTGTCTGGTGTGACAACTGCACATATGACAGGAACTACTGCACTATTATAGCTTTAGCATTAAGAATAACTGAACTTTTAGATAAACATAACTTATTCAAGTTTCTGCGAGAAGCACCGGTCAAAAAGTTCCAAACTTGCGATTTCATAAGTACAATACAAGGTATTCTAGTCCACGTTTCACCAGCCCTCTAGATCTTCCAGATTTTATGTAAAAATTAATTTAATCAGGGAAGTCACAAAAGCAACAGGGAAATCACAAGACATGCACAAACATCATCTGTCATACCACCAGTGTGAGGCTGACGTCAAACGCTTAGTTCACAGACAAAATCAGTAAGACATTTCACCAGCCCTCTAGATCCTCCAGATTTCATGTGAAAAATAATTCAGTCGGGGAAGCCACAAAGCCAACAGGGAAATCACAAGACATAAACAAGCATCCTCAGACGATCTCTGTGCTAGAGGTTGACGTCAAATGTTTAGTTCACGGAATTGACGTCATCTCTCTCTCCCTCTCTGTATGACGACCACACACGCATAGATCTTGATCTATACGTCGATGATGACGACCTGCCTGAGGCTGACGTCAAATGTGTAGCTCACGGAACTAACCTCTCTCTCTCTCTCTCTCTCTCTCTCTCTCTGGGGAGCCAGGGTGGCCGAATGGTAGAGCGTTGGACTTTCGATGCTCGGGTCGAGTGTTCGAATCCTGGCTGGGGCCAAATATTTGTGCTGGCCTTTTTCTCGTTGCCCCGTCTTTGATATCACCCTTATGTGATGGAAAAGGACGTTAAACTCCTAAACACCCACCCATCCACCCTCTCTCTCTCTCTCTCTCCCTCTCTCTCCCTCTCGCTCTCTCTCTCCCCCCACCCGACCCCACCCCCAGTCATGTGGCTAATCGGTCGAGGTCGTAGAGGATCTAGTGTCATTGGTAGAACTTGGAGACGGGAGAACCGGCAACAATAACAACAAAACAAACAAAATAAAATGAAGTTCGGAGAAACAACTTTGTAGGACGGGGCCGTTCCTCCTTGTTTCTTCTCGTGTGTAGTAGTTCGGCTATACCTCGGTTTTTCCCCCCAGCGGCTCCCAAGACCCCCGATGGGGCCCGTTAGTGGTTAATAAAAATTTAGGATTTTCGGTGATTCAACACCAGTGACAGACAGGGACACACAGGTGCGAGTTTGCTCAAAAGGTCAAAGTAACCTCACCTACTTGGCTGGCTTTCGTCGAAGAATGATGTAACTCTTCGAGAAACATTAAGGCTGCTCTTCACTGGGCACAACGCGCGAAACATACATGCGCCACATCAGTCACAGTCGTTGCGCTCGGTGTGTCTACTGAAGTACAGAACTGAACAAAGGCAGCTGTGCACGGTGACCTACTTTCGCATGATCACGATACGATGTACCATCTGACGCCCATAGCGTCCGCCATGGAAAGCAGAGCTCGGAGGCAAGCGGTCCGGCCTCTGTAGTGCATATCCGTCCCAAAGACATTTGTGTCCTTCGAACATGTCTGTAAACACTGAAGTCTGTTCAGGCGACAATGGAACTGAAACAGGTTACAGACCGGTATTACCTTCCGGGTCATGTAGTAACAACTGACTCCGCTAAATATAGTAGAAAATCTTTGCCCCTTTTAAAATTTGTGTGCACTGAGAGTTTAAAAAAAATGGCAATCTGGTGCTTTTTGTTGGCTTTGTAAACAAGTTTCATGCCAGGAAATAGTAAAATTAGGGAAAAATGAGGCTGGCTTGTGGACTATTTGTATTCATGCGCGGCTGGCACAGGAGCCAGCAGACGACCTTGGAATGAGGGGGTATGTGGTTGCTGCCAACCGAACATTGCCAAAAACCGGAATATTGGAATTTGTTGAAATATACTCTACACATGAGTCTATGGCTGCCTGATTTTTGTGATTTTTTTTTTTTTTGAGGGGGGGGGGTGAACTTTAAAGCATTTCTAGGGTGTCATCTGCAACCTTATGTGTAAGAGTAATATATAGCGTTTTCCTCCAAATTTGCATCTCTGGTACGTAGCCTGAGGAGGCGCTCAGTGTCCGCCATGTTTGCGCGCCGAGTGAAGTAGTACAGCCAATCAGAATCTGTTGTGGCACCCATAATCACAGTTGTGGCTGGTTGCTGTGGTGACGGCACAGCGGCGGAAACCCCCCAAATCACAACTGTGTCACTACTATGGACAGCACTGTGGCCAGCCTTAGGATGCGAGAAATCAGCTGCTGCGTATCGTTCATCTTCGAAGAAGGCTTCACGGACTGAATACTGCGGTGCCCTCACACTTGCATTGCCAGTGTGTGGTAAGTGGGTCGCTTCGGTTGTCACGGTCGTTGTTGAGGTTTTGTGTCTCGCGAGGAGTGTGTTCGCCGCTAGCGCCATTATTATTTCTACGTGATCGTAGTGTCGGATCGAGTTGAACACCGTTTTCTGCTCACTTCAGTAACTAAAATCCAAAACTCATATATCCATCATTGTTAACTCTTAGGCAACTTGCAGCTCGCAAACTTGAGGTCGAAATTTACCGCCATGATTGAGGGAGGGAACGGTCACGGTGTTTCCAGTAAAATGCATGTATTTCTACACGTACGATGACATCACTTGAGTGCTTTTTTTTCAACAATGTAACTCTGGATTGGTTATGATTGTCATAACCACACGTTTGCTCTCTGTTTCCTTACTATTTTCAGACGTAAAGCACTCATAGTCAACTCACTGAAAGTTTCCACTATTGAATGCTATAATGACTATAAATGTGCCGATGGACGAATAGTCTGTGACTGAAAATGTGCCGATGAACGAACAGTCTGTGACTATCATTGTGCCGATGGACGAATAGTGTGTAACTATAATTGTGCCGATGAACGAATAGTGTGTGACGTTAAATGTGCCGATGGGCGAAAAGTGTGAGAGTAATTGTGCCGATGGACCAATAGTGTGTGACTATAATTGTGCCGATGGGCGAATAGTGTGTGACTACAAATGTGCCACTGGACGAATATTCTGTGACCATAATTTTGCTGATGGACGAATAGTGTGTGACCATATCTGTGCCCGAGGGGCGGATAGTGTGTGACGTTTATGTGGCAAATGTAGTGATGGACGAATAGTGTGTGACGTTTACGTGTAAAATGTGCCGACGGACGAATAGTGTGTGACGTATATATATGTGGGAAATGTGTCGATGGACTCACAAGTAGTGTAACGTTTACGTGCCAAATGTGCCGATCGACGACCTGAATGCAGTTGAAAGACTTCACACATCTCCACATTGACGTGTTCGCCCACGGTTTAAGTGTTGTACTTTCCAATGGTAACCCCACCACGGCAAAGCAGTTTACACTTCTGAACTGAACTGAACTGAACTGAACTGAACTGAACCTCACAATCGCAAAGAAACTTACTGTACACTTCACCTTCGGCATGGTAAAAAAAAAATAATTAAAAAACGTACACTTCTAAACTGACTTGAACTGAACCTTCATCTTTGGCATGGTAAAGAAGTAATTTCTCATTTTGGACTCTTATCTTTTCTTAAGTATACACATCTGAGCTGAAATGAACTGAACTGAACCTTCCACTTCAACATTGACCTGCTCTGAAAGGAACTGAACTGATCTGATCTGAACCTTGTGTGAACTCCGGAACTGAACTGAATTGAACCTTTAGGCTAGGAAAATTGCTGAACAAGGTAGAACAAATTTGATCCTAACTTTTTATTACAGATTTCAGTAGAATACAGACTCCTAATGCTGTGTTGGTCTCCGTGAATTTTTTCTCCGTCCGCGTCACCGTTAAAAACGACCGTTTATCTTGCCATTTTTCACTATACGAGTCCTATAAATGGGCTTTTGAGGGTGTGCACAAAGAATGCGTGTTTGCGGGTACAGAAATGCGCAGAACTCGGCTCTAAATACGGTTACTGTTAGGCAAGACATGCGTTGTTGACATACTGAAATATTACCCCAATCAGAGTGATGCTTCCCGGATAATTGCGGCCATCAGTTTGGCCGTTGATTCAAAGGACCCTGTAAAGCGGCTGTATTTGATGTTTGTGCACTTATCAGGTCGCTGCAGGTGACATGTATCGCGGAAAACATTTACGAACATTGAACAGTTCAGTCAGAAAACGCT
>JACVVK020000145.1:605000-725000 GCA_018292915.2 Batillaria attramentaria
GAATCTTGAGAAACACCCGCATTGCTTCTTGCAAAAACTGAGGGTACTGAGGGGAGTTCACCACAGTCTGCAACATAGAACACTGCTGTTAGTATGCATTGATTACAAATCATATAAAATACATTTTTACCATCACTGTAGCGTTATTCAAACATGCACTAAACTATTCCATGGATTAAACAAACTGCAAACAGCATGGGATTTGTAATTTCTTGTTTTCATTACAATGGTAAGCGTAGCTTGGTTTTCCAACGGCTGACTACTCAGTGTGCACAAGTGAGTTGTCCTACACTTACTTGCAGTTTATATACATGTGTAATTTCTGTGTAACCAGCATGACCCTACCTCAAAGTTTTCACTCAGCTCCTGTGCAGCCTTCAGCTTTTTCTCCACAACTGTAAGAAAAATATCAATGCAATTTTAACAAAACCTACTACTGTATTACTTAGTACTACAAGCAGATCAATGTCAACTCCCACTGCACCTACGAGCAACAATAAAAGTTAACTCTTTGACGACGAAGCACAATTTCTAACACGCGATTTCCTATAGGAAATCGCGTGTTAGAAATTGTGCTTCGTCGTCAAAGAGTTAAAGTACAATGTATTAAATTTAAAACAAAGGCAGCACTACCAGGTTGGGGAATTGCTGAGGGGGGAAAAGCCTAGACCAAGGTGCAGAGGCAACGCCCTGCTGGGGGGCAATGCCCCACTTACGCCAACAAATTTTAACATTTTAGCCTCTTCTAGCCCCCGAAAGTAAAGTACTGCCTTGGTACATGCAAGTCTTCAAAAATGAAGTTATACTGTGCCATATGGCATTACATCTGATAAGTTCACCACGTACGAAACATCCCGCACTCTCCACTCATCCTCAGAAAAGCTACTTAAGGTTCCCCCGGGTCAGCCGCAGTGAAAACATTTGGGCAACGTTCTTTCAGTTATAGTGACCCCCCGCATTTGGAACTCCTTGCCATCTTCTCTGAGAAACATCCCTTCCCTCCTACAGTTTAAAGCACAACTCAAATCACATCTTTTCAAACTGGTTAAAATCTTTAAGTTTAAACTCCACCGCCTGTATTGATGTGTATGTATAAATGTGTGCATGTGAATTGTGTGTACAACACATGCGTGAGCAAAAGGCTCATTGAGTGCTTTTCTAAGCAGAACTCCACGCTCTACAAGTGTAATATATTATCATCATTACATGTATATATATATATATATATATATATATATATATATATATATATATATATATATATATATATATATATACAGAACTAGGTACATTGACACTAATAACAAGTACACATGTGTACACCACAGTACAGTATGCTTGTCCTTTTCTCAAATACAGCTATATATATATATTAGAGCTGCATGTGATGCATTAAAAGAATATATATATATATATATATATATATGTTTTTACACACACACACACACACACACACACACACACACACACACACACACACACACACACACCAGGGCTCCCTAAAAGCTACAGACCTAAAGGATCCACTGACCCCCAGTTCAAAATTTTTGGGGGTCTTTGTACCTCCACTTTCATTTTTTAAAGGGTCAGAATCATTTCACAAGTTTTTAGTGTATGGAATTATAAATTCAGTAAATATTGCTGAACAGGTGTGTGTGTGTGTGTGTGTGTGTGTGTGTGTGTGTGTGTGTGTGTGTGTGTGTGTGTGTGTGTGTGTGTGTGTGTGTGTGTGTGTGCAAAACTAATTTTATCAACTTCAAATCATATAATTAAATGAAGTGGGTACAATTCAGTTTTGAAAGTTGGAAACTCTGACTTTTTGCTGCTCTGTGCCGACTCTGATGCGACGTCTGAATCATAGCTATGCGACGCCGAAGTGCACCCGCTGCCCGGCGGGCGAGGGCTCGAGCCCCTCCACAACTTTTCCACTGACGAAAAAGTCCATAGTCTTTTGAACTTTCACTTTTTTCGGTGGCATGATTCGTCACAGGGAAAGCGAATCCGATCGGTAACAAGACAGGCGCGTAGGAAGATGCTGAGAGAAAGGAGGGCCCACTAAGTCGGGTGAGCCATACGGCCGGGGTGAAGAAGGGTGTGTGTGTGTGTGTGTGTGTGTTGACTGCCAAGGATTGTGTCCTGCGACAGCATAGCAGGGGGGGGGGGGGGGACCACTGGTGGGCCCCCTCTCCTCTCTCCTCTTTTCAAAAGCAAGGGGGGGCCCAAAGATATTCGGGCCCCCCTTCCAAAACTCGAACGGGGGCCTGGCCCCCTGGGCCCCAGTGGTTTCTACGCCCCTGCGGGTAGCCAGTGGAGTTGCCTGAGTAGGGGTTTTGCGTGGTTGAACTTGCGCTTACGGAGGACAATGCTTGCTGCATAGTTCTGAACCCTCTGCAGTCTCTCATGTAGTTCCAGCTGTCAGTGCGTGAGAGAGAGAGAGAGGGGGGGGGGGGGGGGGGGTTTGGATTTTCAATTGTCGGTTCGAAAGACAGGTAGGGGCCGTTTACCACCCAGAAACCGACATGCACTAATACTTGACTACAATCTAAAGACGTGTATATGTTCATGTTTTAAAATATCGGCTTTAGACGAGAGCAATCGTTGTCGAAACTTTCAAAGCCACACAGCAACGGAAAAAGGTCGTCCATTTTGATTACCCCCCACCACACACACACACACACACACACACACACACACCCTCTCCCCCGGGCTTTCCGTGCCCTTGGTCTGTATGCATCGCAACACTGAAAGAAATCTGTCGCAATATTTACTGAAAATTATATCTCGGCCTCCACGCAGTGAATGACATTCGTAATCTAACTTATTCAACTCTTCAAAATGTGTATCCATGAGCCCTGGCCCCCCTGCCTTCTTGTATTTGCTTACACCCTCAGTATTCACTGTGCTGATATTTGCTATGTTGAAAGCGTATGCATTCAAACGGTTATGTCTGGTGGTTCTACGTCTTAATCTGTGTTTATGGGCTTGGGAACCTGGGATGTCGAACTCTGTGTATAAACAGTTCTTTTCGGTCTCCTCATACGGGCTATACATTACAGATACGGATTAAAAACACAAACAACCTGCTATATATTCCTATACAACACAATGCAGTTCAGGACACCGAAGAAATGCTTAAAACTTCATCAAAAGTCCAGCAGCCAAAGACTCGTGTATAGGATAAATGGAAACAAATTCCAAAATTCCTCTTTCTTGCAAGGCTAAAACCGACCACCTACCCCCTCATTCCTCTGTCGGCTGCTAGCTCTTGTGCCAGCCGCGCATGAATACAAACAGTCCACATCAGTGCCAGGCTCATTTTTTCACTGTTTTCACTATTACCTGGCATGGATTTTATTTACAAAGCCAAGAAACAGCCCCAAATTGCCCTTTTTTTAAACTCTGCGCACAAATTTAAAAGGGGCAAAACCTAAAGGCCCATTCTCCGATATACCCAAGTTCACAGATCGTTCTGAGTTGTTTTGGTGGTGTCTGGCATTGCACCACTTAGACACCTGCACAGTGAGCCGTGTGTGTGTGTGTGTGTGTGTGTGTGTGTGTGTGTGTATGTGTGTGTGTGTGCAGGGCTCCCTAAACTGTGCGTCTGTGCGTAATTTACGCACCGAAGTAAAAATTTACGTCCTAAAAAAAATTCGAGGGGGTACGTTGAAGCATTATGAACGCCATCTGTGCTTAGCTTGACGCACTACCTCTGCACTACCGTGCGTACGCCTATAGGCTTGTTGTGATCGATTGAGTGTTGAGTCAGTGCTCTTGCAGGGGCGTAGGAACCACGGGGGCCCTGGGGGCCCAGGCCCCCGTTCGATTTTTGGAAGGGGGGCCCGAATATCTTTGGGCCCCCCTTGCTTCTGATAAGAGGAGAGGGGGCCCAACAGTGGTGGGGGCCCACCAGTGGTGGGGCCCCCCTGCTCTGCTGTCGCAGGACACAGTCCTTGGCAGTCCACACACACACACACACACACACACACACACACAGTCCTCACCCCCCCCCCCCCTTCTTCACCCCGGCCGTATGGCTCACCCGACTGAGTGGGCCCCCCTTCCTCTCAGCATCTTCCTACGCGCCTGCTAACCATGTTACAAGCTTGAATACAGGTATTTCTCTAAAGCTCTATCAATGTCTATCATCATGCAAAGTTTAAAAACACTGGTGTTTGTAGATTCCGAGAAAATGCTAATGTGAGCTTTCTAAACAGACAGCTATAGTGAACTTGACATGGAGTCAAGGTCATTCAAAATGGTATTTTTTGGAAGGGCTCATGACTGTTAATTTGGTGCCTCTGCTGTTTGCAGATTCTGAGAAAAAGCTAATGCGGACACACACACACACACACACACACACACACACACACACACACACACACACACACACACACACACACACACACACACAGAGAGACGACGGAGGGTTATTACATATTCTCCCTTTTGTTACACAAGTGAGCTAAAAAATAAATAAATAAAAAATTGCCAAATCCTGTAATGACTTATTTTCCGTTTCTGTAGGAAGGTCAAAAGCTTGTGCTTGTTACTTTCAATTCATCATGATAAAAGTTTTTTGTGTGCGTTTGCATTGCATTGTGTGTGCATCGCACATAGTTTCAAAAGCTTTTCGCAAAAATGCCAGATTCTAAAATGATTTATGTTCCGTTTTCGTGGGAAGATAAAACGCCTGTGCTTGTTACTTTCACTTTATCATTTTTTTTTTGTACTGTTATGGTTGCATTGCACATAGTTTTTAAAAGCAGAAGGCAGTGAAAATAAAGTGTTGTGTTCAGAAATGGCATTATCTGGTTACTCAGTTTCAGTATCTGTTTGCAAATGTGCGACATGTTTCGTCATTGCGGATTTTTGCCTTTTTTTTTTTTTTAGTTTTGTTTTTGTTAGGTCTTCAACACTACGTCGTGAACATTTCGTCGCCTACGTGTCTTAGAAAGGCTTCATTCCAATGAGAAACAGAGAACTGACGTAAAATTCAAATGCCATGGAGCACGACCTCGTCATAATAATGCAAACTTTGTGTGAGGAGGGGAGTAATTTAGTTCTAAATAAATAATCTGCTCCCAAATTTAACTGTGCATGCGTTTTCAGGACATGCAGTCATTTTGTCATGCTGGAAGCAGAGATAATATCAGCCTAGTGAGGATCGAGAATTCGGGTGGTTGGTAAGTGTTTACTTGAAATATATAGCAAATAGTTGTATAACTCAATTCAAAACTTTAATACCGAATCTGGACAGTTTACTAATGTGTAAAAAATGTCCTTTCTTCGATACGTACTTGTTTTGTGGATCGTTCAGTGCACACGCTGTGCTCACAAAATCGCCACCTCCCACACTAACTGTCCACACAGCCAGTCAGCACCTCATAGTGTGCCGAGTGCAGGGAAAGAAAGGAAGCCCGAGACAAAACAAGCCTTCACAGGCATGCCAGTGCGGCTTGATTAGTAAGTAACGGACACAGGTTCTCGTCTGCAATAGAAGTTTAGGTTCGCTTTTGGCTAGCTGAGGCGTTTAGCATGGATTTGTGTCGTCATTTTCAAATTCTGCATTGAGCAACGGCCGTTTCCGGTCGAGTTTGTGGCGACTGTAGGCGATATGCACACGCCGTTTGGTTCATAGCACTCATGAGTTTCTTCGAAACGAACGCTCATTCATTCAAAGTCACAACCGTGTCCCTTTCGTGGAGTAATTTGTCCACTTTGTGACCAACTATCGGTATTTTTGCTCCCACCTCAACGATATTTTCCGCCATGTTGTGACGTAGTATCGCCACTGTGAAATTATAAAGTCAAAAACTACTATAAAAACAAGAGAGGATAACCGATACAACACAAAAAACAGTTATCATGAAAAGACGAAATGCCTTTCACAAGAAAAATCAAACTGACAAAAAAGAGAGGATAACCTATACAAACAGAAAACAGTTATCATGAACACACGAAATGCCTTTCACAAGAAAAATCAAAATGACGATAAAGAGAGGATAACCGATACAAAACAGAAAACAGTTATCATGATCCGAAAAAAGAAGTCGAAATACCTTTCACAAGAAAAATCACATATGCGTGGAATACTCATTCTCATCACCGCTCTCTGAGCTTACTTGACTCATGGAGCGACCAGCACTCGGACCGGCCTAACTGTGAACGTCCCCTTCTCCCTGCCTATTCTGCACCTGTCGCTGATTCCCACCTCCCACAGCAGTTCGCACTGGTGCCTCTACCAGTTTCTGGAGATCCCTCTGGGATTTAACTTCTTCACCGCTCTGGTTCCCCTCAATCTTTACATATATTTTGCCATTCTTGGACCAGGCCTGATCAACACATGGATGGTCTTTGCACTTTTTCAGCAACTGGTATCGGGCCGTGGTCAGGTCCTCGGCGATGACAACACCACTGTTTTTGAGTTTTCGTCGGCTGACAAACACATCATGCAGCACTCGCCTCGACACGAACCGGACGATGATGGCGCGTGGAGAGAGCCCCGCCCTCAGTCCCTGGCCTCTTCGGTCCCGTCGCCGTTGCCGACCCCGTGCCGGCCCCACTCCAGGTCCGAAGCTTGGATGTGTCTCAGGGACAGCTTGTCGTGCAACAGTTTTAGCACCTTTGTCTCGCAGTCCCGGACATTCTCCTTGTCACTCTCCGCAATCCCAAAGATCCGAATGTTGTTCCGGCGCGTATACTGCTCCACGTCGTCGCTGCGTGTATGTGCCACACCCGCCTCAAACTTGGCCTCTCTAACCTCTGTCTCCATAGTTTCCATCCGCTTCTTGCAACCCACCAACTCCGCACTCAAAGTCTCGTTCTCCTTTCTCAATTCAAAGACAGTTCCATTCACCCTCTCCAACTCAGTCCTCATTCCGGCCAGTTCACCCCATATCTCGTCCATCTCCTTTCGAAAACCATCCATTTTCTGAATCACAATAGACAGTTTTTCATTCAAGTCTTCGTTTGAAACACCACTGGTCGGCATCGTGGGAGTTGAAGACCTGCGAGCAGTAGTAAAATGGTCGCGAATTGTAACACGGCTCCCCTCGCTCACACTACTCTTCTCTACACACGTGTCTTTCAACTTTTTCGGTTGCGTTTCCCCCACTCCACTTTTCTGCGGGGTCTCGGGGATAATATTTGCCCCCAAGTCCTGGCTCGAGTCGCCTGAATGCTCGGGCTTCTTTCTTTTCCTGTCACGCTTGGCTGAACTTTTTCCCGGCATAGCGTTGACCGGAGCCCTGCATCATGGACAATGGACTGACACAAATCACTTATTTTCTTCGCAAATACTCAATCACATAATCCCAGTTTTGAACCCTGGGTGGCTGCGGCACTTGCGGTTCACATAGTGTAGGTTTCAAAACCCTACGATGGCTAATTAGAATGTAATCAGCCTAATGAGCGGAGATGCTCACAAGTGCGTACCGGCAACCCGGCTGAGCAGTGCTCACCCCGCTTGATTCAGCTTCTTTTTATACATTTGTCGTGGTGGAAAAGACAATGACTAAACGTATGAAGAAAGATCCCCGAATCCAAACAAGCACGTCGTCTTTACAGCGGTCATTATTTTTCCCCATTTTTATGTTGTTTCCATAGTAATGGAAACAACATCATAGGACGGGCTAAAATTTCCACGTTCATAGGCAAGCATCTGTGGTACAAACGCACGTCACTGCCGATCTCCCGCAGAGACGATTTTGCAAGTACAACTCTGACAATGACGTAACAAGCGTGCGTCTCCGATGCTGACGTGTATGGTGCGCAGAACGCACTTCTCCTCCTCAGTGAGTGCCGTGTGTGTGTGTGTGTGTGTGTGTGTGTGTGTGTGTGTGTGTGTGTGTCCAGGCCTGTTTCTCCGAAAATACTCAACCGAATGGCTTCAAATTTGGGATATCTGAATATATCAAACTGTTAGATTAGAGCAACCGAGCGTGTGATGATTGCTTAAGTGTTTTGGGAGTTATCTCCCTTTTGAGACAAGTTGGTTGTCTGGCGTTTGCAGGCGTAATATTTATTTAAATCACTCAATTTTTTGGCAGTAGATAGCTTGAATACGGACTCTGAACAGAGTCACTACTAGAAAATGGTCGCTCTTATAGTTTTCATGTAAACCGAACCTCAGTTGACATTGCATGTGAACCCAGTTCAGATGCCTGTATCTCCGAAAATACTCTAACGATCGATTTCAAATTTGGGGTTTCTAAATGAATCAAGATAGTTGAATAGAAGGCCCGATCCAGGTACGATTGCACACATCATTTGCGAGTTACATGTATCGCCCTTTTCAGAAAAAAAGGCTATCTGGCGTTTAAAGACGTAATATTTATCTAAATCACTCCATTTTTGGACATAGACAGCATGAATACGGACTCTAAAGAGAGTGAATTTTGGAGGTTGTCGCTAGTATACTTTTGACGTAAGCCGTACCTCATGAAAGTGCTGGTGAACCCATTTTAGATCTCAAAATCGCTCCTACTATATATAGATAATGTGTCTGGGGTGCCATAAAAAAATATACAAAAAAAAAAAAAAAAATTCACTGCAGCCGTTATCGTCAGTTGACTCGAAAATTTGTACTCAAAGCACATTTCCTCTACACAAGCCACACGCCTCACAAACATCGCAGAAAAGGCACTCGCGCACTGACGCAAAACTGTATCAGCGTCAATTTCCCGACGTCATGTTTGACTGACGTGATGTTGGCATTTCTTGGGGATGTGTCGCCACTTTTCGGAAGTTCTCTATTTGTAGACGGGGAACGCGGGAGTTTCGTTGTAGTGAGCTTTGTTTTTCCCACTGACTCTCACTCAGTAGCATAGTAGAGTGAGAGAACACCACATAGGTCTCAACTCTCAATGGAGCACATGCACAAACGCGGCTCGCGCGAGTGTGTGTGTGTGTGTGTGTGTATGTGCGTGCGTGCGTGCGTGCGTGCGTGTGTACGCGCGCATGTGTATGTCTGTGTGTGTCTGTGTGTGCGCGCGCGCGCAGCAGACATAACACATAGTGAAAAAACGTTCGCCGAGCAGAATTGTCTGTTAAACCAGAGACATGTTATGTATGCAGGGCTGCCTAAAAGCTACAGACCTAAAGGATCCACTGACCCCCAGTTCAAAATTTTTGGGGGTCTTTGTACCTCCACTTTCAATTTTTAAAGGGTCAGAATCATTTCACAAGTTTTTAGTGTATGGAATTATAAATTCAGTAAATATTGCTGAACAGGTGTGTGTGTGTGTGTGTGTGTGTGTGTGTGTGTGTGTGTGTGTGTGTGTGTGTGTGTGCAAAACTAATTTTATCAACTTCAAATCATATAATTAAATGAAGTGGGTACAATTCAGTTTTGAAAGTTGGAAACTCTGACTTTTTGCTGCTCTGTGCCGACTCTGATGCGACGTCTGAATCATAGCTATGCGACGCCGAAGTGCACCCGCTGCCCGGCGGGCGAGGGCTCGAGCCCCTCCACAACTTTTCCACTGACGAAAAAGTCCATAGTCTTTTGAACTTTCACTTTTTTCGGTGGCATGATTCGTCACAGGGAAAGCGAATCCGATCGGTAACAAGACAGGCGCGTAGGAAGATGCTGAGAGAAAGGGGGGCCCACTAAGTCGGGTGAGCCATACGGCCGGGGTGAAGAAGGGTGTGTGTGTGTGTGTGTGTGTGTGTGTGTGTGTGTTGACTGCCAAGGATTGTGTCCTGCGACAGCATAGCAGGGGGGGGGGGACCACTGGTGGGCCCCCTCTCCTCTTTTCAAAAGCAAGGGGGGGCCCAAAGATATTCTGGCTCCCCTTCCAAAACTCGAACGGGGGCCTGGCCCCCTGGGCCCCAGTGGTTTCTACGCCCCTGCGGGTAGCCAGTGGAGTTGCCTGAGTAGGGGTTTTGCGTGGTTGAACTTGCGCTTACGGAGGACAATGCATGCTGCATTGTTCTGAACCCTCTGCAGTCTCTCATGTAGTTCCAGCTGTCAGTGCGTGAGAGAGAGAGAGAGAGAGAGAGAGAGGGTTTTGGATTTTCAATTGTCGGTTCGAAAGACAGGTAGGGGCCGTTTACCACCCAGAAACCGACATGCACTAATACTTGACTACAATCTAAAGACGTGTATATGTTCATGTTTTAAAATATCGGCTTTAGACGAGAGCAATCGTTGTCGAAACTTTCAAAGCCACACAGCAACGGAAAAAGGTCGTCCATTTTGATTACCCCCACCCCCACCCCACACACACCCTCTCCCCCGGGCTTTCCGTGCCCTTGGTCTGTATGCATCGCAACACTGAAAGAAATCTGTCGCAATATTTACTGAAAATTATATCTCGGCCTCCACGCAGTGAATGACATTCATAATCTAACTTATTCAACTCTTCAAAATGTGTATCCATGAGCCCTGCCCCCCCCCCCCCCCCCCCGCCTTCTTGTATTTGCTTACACCCTCAGTATTCACTGTGCTGATATTTGCTGATGTTGAAAGCGTATGCATTCAAACGGTTATGTCTGGTGGTTTGTCACGACCGTGTGTGCTGCAATGTATAGGTGTAAGAGGTGCGTGCTGTTTCTTTACTCTCACTCACACGCAGTCGCACGACAGTAACTCAGTGATACCGAGACGTGCGGGGATTCACACCACCACAATATTATTGTCAAGACGAACAATCATCGCATAACACGTCACAGTACAGCTACAATTCCAATGACATCAAGAATAAACGGTGAAATCAAGGCAATAAATACTATGCCTAAAATACAAATGATATAAACAATTGTATCTAAGAGCGCTCAGAACATTTTAACGTGCACGGGATGGTACCGCCAACGATGGTCAAGCGCGCAGACGTGCAGATGTGCAGTTCACAAGCCGCAGACAACACCTGGCATTGCACCACTTAGACACCTGCACAGTGAGTGAAGAGCACTGACTCTAAAATCTTTCGTCCATAGTTTCGAGCGCAGAAGCGGAAAAAGATGGGGCACGTTCATTACGCGCGAGTGGCTGTAGTAACCGCCGATCTGCAGCAGTAGACAGTTAACGCCTGCGCGCGTTAAACAGAACCAAAAACGGAACCGAACTGAACGCGGCCATGGCAAGGGAGAACACTCAATCGATCACAACAAGCCTATAGGCGTACGCACGGTAGTGCAGAGGTAGTGCGTCAAGCTAAGCACAGATCGCGTTCATAATGCTTCAACGTACCCCCTCGAATTTTTTTTAGGACGTAAATTTTTACTTCAGTGCGTAAATTACGCACAGACGCACAGTTTAGGGAGCCCTGGTATGATATTTAGAAACTTGATCCAGGTGGCGTGACTAAACCTTCCCCGGCTGAACCCTCTATTACACAGGGATGTCGTTTGGGGTCGGATCTCAGCGAAAAGCCGAAGGTTTTTTTTTTTTTTTTTTTTTTTTAAGCGGACCTGTGACACTGCCTTGCCAGTCGGAGCTTGCGAACGAATTGGATCAGCGGTCCCCTTTGTGGTGTGCCAGGTTTCCACTGGCAACCAGCTAAACCAACAAACATTCATTAGTAGTATTAGCGCCACCTGGGCGGTGCAGTCACGACAAACACCGGTAAAAAAATAAGGTAAATGTCTTTCGAGACGACCAAGGTGACTTGAAGGAGATCGTGTGTTCAGGGTGAGGCCTGGGTAGGAGGTGGGGTGGGGGACGAAGGTTGGAGAAGGGGAGGGGTGGTGGTGGTGGTGGTGGTGGTGGTGGTAACACATCTCTTTTCGGGTTTTTGAATCACTGACATGAGAAATGTACCTTCTGGTTTACAGAGTTGAAATTAGTTGGTTAATTGAATAAATTAAAACCATAATATTACTGCATTTGTGTCCGTGTCTATGCGGGAAGGTAACGGGCGTGACTAAAACGATAATCGGCGATTCGGTAATGAAAGCCCCCGAGAAACATTTGCCTGAGCATCTTTCTGCTTCACATTTTAAGCACGGCTGGCAAAAATAAGTCGTACTCCCGTTTCTGTGTAGGCTTAGGAATAGAGCCCCCCCCCCCCCCCCCCCCCCACCCCCCCCCAAAAAAAGGCGGGTTTTCATCCAACGGCGTAACCACCAGTCGGCCGTTTTAGATTCGAAATCCATCTTCCATGGCCTGAGTTCGCTGTACGAGGTAGGCCTGACTACAATTGCAAGAGGATCCATTATTTCAAAAAGAGATGCAAATAATACTTTTAGTTCGATTGGTACTTTTTTCCTTTACGCGTGATGACAACGACGTAAATTCTTTGTTTTCTCTAAATTTACAAGAACCAAAAGAGCCACATGAAATAAATTGCCTGTTTTGAAATTGCCAGTTTCAGAGACAAAGAGATCTATCCACAAATCTTGGAAAATGAATTCGTGCGGACACTAATCTCACGAAGTGTTTCCCAGAACGCGCATGTTTTATTCATTTTTTTTTTTTTAATTCTCAGAGCTCGTTCTTGCTTTATCTTTAAACTCTAATGTGTACCAGACGTAAGACGTTTGCTGGAAAACCTCCATTTTGGCCACAATAAAAACAAGTATCAGAATGCGGCCTTTTTTCCCTTCAATATGGCATAATTATCTCATGAGCTTGTAATTCTGTAGACATAACCAAGACACGATTCAAAGAAAATATTATGCACATCCTGAAAAATACTAACACTTGAAACGAATTCAGCCACTTACTACTGTGGACTTGAGGTTGTGTTCTACATATTTTCCATCACACTTTGTCAGTAATGTACTTCATTCGTAAATTTGAGAATCTCCAAAAAAGGCAAAATAAACGGCGTTTGTTCCCAAGGAAAACACGCTGAAACTAAAAGTCATTTCACAAAATTAATTTGCTTCTGTGTCTATTGTTTTTTATTTGCATTCGTGTAATATTATTTTACTTGAAGTTTCATATTACACTTGTCTAATTTCTGTACCTGTACCTCAAAACAGGAATTAATGAAAATGGCTGACATTTTCTGAGTGCGTTAGAATTTGAGGGAAAAAGGTATATTCAAAATAGTATTTTTGGGACGCTGGAGCATTTCTCTAAAACATGATGTGCGTCTGCACATGATCTGTCAAGCGTAGCAGCTGCAGCAGCGTAATATGTCAGCCTTGTCCCCATCAGTAAGAGAACTGGCGTCTATATGGAAGAAGGAAGATTTGATACCCGACGGCCGCTCCAGGCAAATCTCTGGTCATTTCGTTGAACCACCGCAGGGTGTTTGGCCTAACATATCCAGTAGTCAAACCTGAAGTGTGTGCACAATACCTGCTGCAGCGACGTCATTTGTAATAATTGCTGTGTATAGTCAATATTTGAACCCAATCACAATACGGATTCCCATCATTACCACTCCCAGCCAAAGGGACATTGTGGATGGGCTAGTAAAACGTAAGTGCCAAACCTCTCCTCTAAAAGTTGGTGAATAACAAAAAACGCTGTGTACACAGTGGCCGTCATATCAGGCTGCTTGGTAACCTACCCTTTCAGCCCATATAGGGAACTGAGCCTCAATTAATGGCCATCTATAAGCAATCAATCTCTCCTACAAGTTCCAGAAGATAATTCTGAAACACCGAGCATGTGTCCAAATATTTGGATCATATTGTATTCGTTTTCGCAAACACATCTTATCACAGCAACCAATCAAGTGTCCCTACTCCCATCATTACGCGTGTTCCGTCATGATTAAAAAGATTGCACTTTAGATTGCTGTTTGTGACAAAAGTACGATAGCGATTTCAATGAACTTTTGATAATTATATAACACCATCGGGATACTATTCTTGCATGTGCACTATTCTTTGAGAAAAACCGTTCACTACTCACAACGCAGCAACTACTTTAATAAGTACACCCTCAAAATATCCCTACCGAAAACAGGGCTCACTTGGATATCATATTCCATACTTACTTGCACATGCGATGACAAAGGAACTTTGCAACATCAAAGAAGCGTTTTCTGACTGAACTGTTCAATGTTCGTAAATGTTTTCCGCGATACATGTCATCTGCAGTGACCTGCCAAGTGCACAAGCATCAAATGCAGTCGGTTTACAGGGCCCTTTGAATCAACAGCCGAACTGGTGGCCGCAATAATCCAGGAAGCATCATTCTAATTAGTGTGAAATTTCAGTATGTCAACAATGCATGTCTTGTCTAACAGTAACAGTGTTTAGACCGGAATTCTACGCATTTCTAGACGCACAAACAGCATACTTTGTGCACACCCTCAAAAGCCCATTTATAGGGCTCATATAGTGAAAATGGCAGATAAACGGTCGTTTTTAACGGTGACGCGGACGGAGAAAAAAATTCACGGAGACCACCACAGCATTACGGGCCTGTGTTCTACTGATTTCTGTAATCAAAAGTTAGGATCAAATTTGTTCTGCCTTCCGCTATATAAAAAGACTAATTATCCCAGCCTACTTGGCCATGGTGAAGAAGTGTACACTTCTGAACTGAACAGAAGTAAACTAAAGTGATCTGATGTGAACCTTCACTTCGCCATGGTAAAGAAGTGTACACACCTGAACTGAACTGATCTAAACCTTCTCTTCGCCGTGCTAAAGAAGTGTACACATCTGAACTGGACTGAACCGAACCTACTCCATGGCAAAGAAGTGGTACACTTCTGAACTGGCACCTTCATACTCACAGTGGCAAATAATTATACACCTCTGAACTGAACTGAATTCTCCTCAAATAATCTGATCTGAACCTTCATGTACGCAGTGGCAAATAAGTGTACACTTCTGAACTGACTGAACTGATTTGAACTGAACTAAACATTCGCAATGGCAAAGCAGTGTACACTTCACAACTTCACTGCGGTGTTCACAAGCAGCAGGGTTCGAATCCGGAGGAAGATTCTCACCTTCTGCATATTTGTACTGCTCGTAGTCACAAGCCTGTGCATAGTGGACAAGTACAGAAGTAAGAGATTTTGCCTTGACGGAACAACTAACAGAGGTAAACCTGAAAACAGTAGAAGCATTAGCAAAGTAAGAGTCATTTTTGTTCTAGTTTTGTAGTTGTTTATTTTATTTAAATCGTCTTTGTATCTGTCACTAAATCTCTCCTTAACTCTTCCGTGAGGGGAGAATTAAAGGTTCAGCCATGCATCGCCAACGGATCATTACAATTCAATTCTTCATCCGTTCTTTTATCAAGTACGCAAAATGTCAAGTGTGTGTCTTCAGCTAAGCTTGCCAGAGAGGTTTGTTTACATAGTAGTAGTTTGCTGCAGTTTCGTGGTGTGTGTGTGTGTGTTTTCCAGGCGTTAAAGTCACCGACTACTTCGGAGACAATTTCACGCTCTATACGCGCAGCAACAGCAACAAGGCAAAATGTCCACCGCTGCCCCTAGCAGTGCCCCCAGACTCTAACATCTTCCGGTGTCGCTGGTACCATAGGCCCCCTACCCCTTGCAACTTCAGACTTAGAGCCAGGCTGTCTTGTACCAAGTCATCCCCCAGCATTCTGTACGAGTGGGTTGATCTTGACGCGCCACCGTCTACGTACGCCCTCGACGACCAATGCCTGGCGCGAGTGATCGCTGAGCGGTGTACGGAGGAAGCTTTGATCCCCAGGGTGGTGCACTACGTAAATTTTGGGCCCCGGAGACTTCTTTTCCACACACTCCTCAGCGTTCTGTCTGTCCTGAAATTTGCACAGGTATTGTTCAGCGTGGCTTTGAGTGATTTGTGCAACTCCTTGCAACACAAGTTAATGTTTCTTTGATCATAACAGTGGTGACCTGCCTCATGCCACTAAATTAATGTCACTTATATTATGCGTATGGATATTTAGGATGACTCTGCAGCCGTATCGGTCGTAACATGTAAGTGTGTGTCCAGAAGTTTTTGTGTGTCTTTGCAACGATATTCGGCATTATGAGCTATTCGTATTTGAGCTAGTGGTCTCAGTCTGTGAAAAAACGTGGAGAGTAAGACTGACAGGAACACGTAACTCCCAGAGTGTAAAATTACATCTCCGTGTGTGTGTGTGTGTGTGTGTCTGTGTGTGTCTGTGTGTGTGTCTGTGTCTGTGTGTGTGTCTGTGCGCGTGCGCGCGGGCGCAGCCTTGCCTAGTGATTCTTCACGCCGATTACCTCCCTTACGGCAGCCACTGGGAGGCGCTGGTGCAGCTTGTTCCGAACCTGATTCACATCAAACGCACTGCCCCGGACACAATCTTTGGTCATGAGATCAACATCGTGCACCACAAGTCTGATGTGGCTCGCTTGGAGGCAATGATAAGTGAGCAAATTCTAACGTCCAACAGTCTTCCAACTCTCTTACTAATTTCCTAAGGGGATTTTACAGACAATTTTTACGCTCAACAGTTTGCCTTATATCAAAGATCTTGGAAACGTAAGGTCTTTGCTTATATTATGTGTGTGTGTGTGCGCGCGCGGTGTGTGTGTGTGTGTGTGTGTGTGTGTGTGTGTGTGTGTGTGTGTGTGTGTGTGTGTGTGTGTGTGTTGTTTGTTTGTTTGTTTGTTTGTTGCTTTTTTTTTTTTCTTTTCTTTTTTTTTTTTTTTGGGGGGGGGGGGGGGGGGGGGGGGGCTGGGTTTCCTTTTGGTTAGTCAGTTGTTTTTTTGGTTGGATGTTGTTGGGTTTTGCTGTCGTTGTTGTCATTGTTGTTGTTTGTTTGTTTGTTTGTTGTTTTTGCTTTTGAGGGAGGGGGGGTCAGTTATTTTGCCAGTCATCTTTATCACATACACTGGCTGTTTCAGAGTTTGGAGGCATCTACTGCGACATGGACCACATTGTGCTGAAACCCCTACACGAAGTCCTCCAGCATACCGTCGTCATGGGAAAGGAGGAGAGTGACGCGCATTTCGGAAACGGCTTCTTCCTCGGGAAGCCAGACAGCATCTTCTTGAAGCTCTGGTACGAATCCTACCGGACTTTCGACGACAAAGTGTGGGCTTACAACTCCATTGTGGTGCCTGCCAAACTTTATAAGGAGAGGGGGGTTGATCTCGGAGTGCATGTTGTCGATTCTTTCTTCAGACCTGACTGGTGTAAGGCGACTGAAGAGTTTTACGAGAACTTGTACGAGTGGAGGAATTCTTACGGCGTTCATCTTTTCCACAACGGGAACCGGAAGTTTTTCACAGGCAGGTTGGACACGTTCAAAAACTCATTAGGGGAGATCACTCGTTACATTTTGTTCGGGAGGAGTTATCTGTGTACTGGGAATAAGACTGTGGGCGAGCCTGTCAGACTCGGAATGGATGTGTCTGGAAACGTGTTCTAGAGTGTGTAGCTAAAGGTTTAGACCTAGCCAGTCAGTAACACCAAAAGGGACTGCACTCTGACTCATTAGTAGATCTATCCGGCCCGAGATTCTCAGTGCCCGTGACCTATGACCTCAGTCAGTGACCGGCTGGGCGGGCCGACTGCCGCGGATCCGGCCTCAGCTTACAAGATCACAGAAGTATTTTTAAGTCAGTATTTTAAGTCACCGGCAGGACTGTTTGCATGTGTGTGTACACTGAGTGAAAACAAATCACTGTTTTCGCTGAGCATACACATATAGGCGTGTAACTGACATCACGTCAGCCGGTGTCAGTCAGTGCCGGCATAAAGTTGTAGCGAATTGAGTTTTTATTTCATTTTAACACCGGTATGTGCAGTTAGGTACAGGATGTTTGCTGTGGTTTAGTTTTTGGCATTAGTTTCTTATTATTTTCTAGTTAGTCCCTGTTTTAGGCCGGTAGAGAGTTACTGGTCACGTGGCTTGGTTTTCCCGCCTCCCTTCCCCTCACGTGCGCGCCCGCTGGTCAGTTTCAAGGCTGTCCCGCGAGCCGCCAGCTCCGCCAGGCACTAACCTATAAAAGACCCCAGTTTCCCGCCGAAATTCAGAGTGCTAAATGTGCGGAATTGCCTCTGTGTTTTCTCAGTCTTGGATACTTACCAGGCCGGACTAAATGTAAGTGCCCCAGTTCGTCTTTTGGTGGTTTTCTAATGGCGGTTTGCCAGTCAGCGATAGTGCAATCTCAGTCATGCGGTTTCAGCTGGTGTGTCAGTGATTTAGTCTCTCCAAGTTTTTTACGGCCGCCGCGTAGTAGCGGACAGCCGGCCCGCAGTAACGCTATTTTCCGGCACTAATTTAATTCTTTAGGTCTTGAGTGCGTAAATTGTGTAACCGCCCAGTGCTTTCTTTTGTATTAAATTTCTGTTAGTGTAATTCGCCAAGAATGGCTCTCATTTTATTTTACAGCTCCAACTCCAATAGCGATAGTGTACGTAAATTATACTTCTCGCTGATGCTTAGATGCTCACTGCACGCTGACCCCTAGCTAGTGTAACCCTTGTCCGGCAGCGAGCGAGCGAGCGAGCGAGCGCGTACCGCGAACTTCTGACTCTCGCGACTACACAGCGACCCCACATCGGAGGAATTCTATTCTTAGCGTCCAGCCTTTCGGTTTCCCCTCTCCCCGGTCCTACGTAGAGTGTTTGTGTTTCTGGTAATTCTTCTCATTTTGGTTCCGCGCCACTCCTTGTTGTTGTTTTGTTTGTTTGCTAGTCTGATTAGTTGATATGGGCTAAGTGATTCACGCACACGCACACGCACGCCGCACACACACGCACACACACACACACACACACACACACACACACACACACACACACACACGCCGCACACACACACACACACACACACACACACACACACACACACACACACACAAGCACGCACGCGCGCGCACGCGCACGCACACGCACGCGCACACGCACACGCACACAGACACACACAGGGAGGTGTGTGTGTGTGTGTCTCTCTCTCTCTCTCTCTCTCTCACGCTTTCTCTCTCTCTCTCTCTCTCTGTCTCCAGTTCTTGCAACCTTTTATGATTTTTTTTTCCCGCTCGTGGGCTTTCAGATTATTATTGTTGTTGTCGTTGTTGTTGTTAGCGTTTCCATTGAATTTGTGTGTGTGTGTGTGTGTTTACTGTGGCATTAATAGCACTTTGCAAAGCGCCAGCGTATTGTCAGTTGTAGCTGTTCAATGCGCGGGGGCAGACCGCCTTTCCGGATATGTCCTTAGTTCTCAGGAAAGAAATCCGAAACACCAGAAGCCTACTGCATTGATTATTATGTGATGACTGCCTCAAAGTGTAACCCCAGCATCCAGTATTTATGCATTTCACGCGTGTTTATTCCATTTTTTTACTTGGGACAACAACGTGCGTGCGTGCGTGAGATACTTTTTGTTACTGTGCAAATGACGCACACACACATACACACACACAAAAGCATTCACTCTGCTACATACACACACACACACACACACTCTTTTATTCAGACTTTGCAAGTCCCAAGATGTCATTATATCAAACTAAACTTTGACAAGTATGAGACAGGCGTGACACTTTTCGTTCAACTTTGTCCTCTGCCACGAAAAATGCCGCGTACTTGTTGCGGCAAGGGAGGCAACTCATGCAGGCAATAATCTCTAAACCGGCTGAAAATGCACTGTGCAGGTGAATGCGACAGTTTTCACCGCTTCTGTGCACACAGTGAAATAACACGTACGGGGACCTCAAAGTTGTTCCCATCTGTCCGCTTTCCTTGTCACAGAGTATTTTGATTTTTTTTTTCCTTCTTAGGCATTACTACGTCACGGTTAGTCCGATTTGGGCGTCGCTGCAGTGGCTAGAGAAGCTGGAACAGGAACATCCCCGTACCGGGGGCCGAATCGTTAACACTAGGCTTACGATTCGGCCCCCGTTACGGGGATGGAACAGGAATGACTTGGCGTTGGCTGTGCACATTCCGTTACAATGAAACTGAGTAAAACCAATCGTGAACCACGCGCTTACACTGATTTTCATAGCGTCACTGAGCGACGCAGTGATGTGTAGAAGCCATTGTGCATGGGAGGTCAGTCGGAGAGTCGGTTAGCTTTCGAACAGATTTGTAGATAAAGTTTAAAAACAAACAAACAAACAAACCTCGCCTGTAAGTACATCAAGGGAAGCAACTCAACCTCAGCTGGAAAAGCAGGATGCTGAATAACGTCCCTTGTTACCTGACCTTTGCTGTACAAATCAAATAGTGTCGCTCGACACATTCTCTCTCTCTCTCTCCCCTCCCCTCCCCTCCCCCCCCTCTCTCTCTCTCTCTCTTTATGTGTATGTGTGTTACATTACTGTTACCTGTAGTGCTTACTTTGTAATCTGTCTTTGTACTGTAGGGGAGCCGGGGTGGTCGAATGGTAGACTGAGCGTCGGACTTCTAATGCTCGGGTCGTGAGTTCGATCCCGGCTGGGGCCAAATATTGTGCTGGCCTTTTTCATCGTTGCCCCGTCTTTGATATCACCCATGTGGTGGAAAATGACGTTAAACACCCACCCACCCACCCTGTCTTTGTATTGTAATGTTGTATAGCACTGTAACTATGTGTAGTTGAACTCGACATAGCTGCCCACATTGCGATGTTTTGTTAAATAATAATAGTAATAATAATAAATAAATAAATAAATAAATAAAATCCAAACATATGCAAGCAGATAGTTCATCGATCATTTCATTAGACGCATTCTTATGTTCTAGGTCTGGTCAGTCCCATACATGGCGAAAGGACGTTAAACACCCAAACACCAACCCACCCTGCTAGGTGCTAGGTCGGTGCTTTCAAAAGGCCTGTTATTTTTTTCCCCAGACATTTCGCCAGCCTTGGGCTGCTGGGAACCGGTATCGCCATGACGGAAATGTGATTATCGTGTACACTGTCACCGTTGACGCAACGCGCAAAAACAAGGCGGCGAGAAAGTAGCGATACGATACACATGTACAATGTACAATGCGCAGTACACTAAGGAACTCTCGGCATACGATGCCATCTGTGAAATTTGTTGTTATATTTAGAGTATCAGTACTATTGTCTTGTTTTCACTGATACGCCTACAGTATTGATACAATCGTGATATTTAGATCTGTACAGATCTAGATGTGATGTGTCTATAGCCACAAGGATAATGTGACTTATCATTATCATAATGAAGACTTTGATATCAAGCCCCCCCCCTCTCTCTCTCTCTCTCTCTCTTTCTCACACACACACACACACACACACACACACACACACACACACACACACACACACACACCAAGAATCATGACATAACACTGAATTGCTTCAAAAGCCGCCGACTTTGAGAATTTAACAAATCAAGTGATATTTGAATATCATTTTCTACTGAAAGAATATGGAAGTGCTATTTTTCTGTTCAAGTTTTTGAAAAGTATCACAGACAACTATATTCTTTGCCAGTGTAACTTGATTTACATCTTTTGTTCAAATATTCACAACTCTTGTCTCAATTGTCTCGCACAGTCTGCGAGGAGATGTTTCTTTTCCATCGGTATGAATATCATTATTGTAAATAAATGTATTTTTCATTTTCTACACATTTACTTTCAATGGAGATATTAATTTTATTGGAAGTGTAAGTTTTCTTTCCTTGCTGTTCTTTGGTGTCTTTTCTTTTTACCATCATTTCAAGTGAACTTGTGTGATGTGAACCAAATACTTGTCCGGCCAATAATATTTTCATACGTCATGAAGATCATGATAGGGATTTCATTAGGAAGGGTGCTTTGCATTGCAGCTACGAGCTTTGTCAATTACTTCACTACAGGAATCTTCATCTGCAAAAGTTCTTCTCGCTTTGTTTTTTTTTTTTTTGTTTGTTTGTTTGTTTTGGTTTTGTAAGGTGAAAATAAAGAGGCGACGTGTATTAGCTTGCGCTCTACTTTGTCCATCACACACGGGCGCACACACACCAACACACACACACACACACACACACACACACACACAGACTCGCACACAAAAAAGTTCCTTCTACCGGCTTGGCAACTGGTTTGGGTCCGGTCTGGTTTGGGTTTGCTTTCAATGGTTTCTGAACGGTAACCCACATCTTCTTGAGTTGCTACCTTTTTCCTGAAAGAGTTCTGACCGGTTAGCTGATGACAATTCTCTAGGTCAAGGGCAGATGACATCAAACTATTCCCACCCCTGCAGAAATGTGTTTATCAGAGTTGCTGGCCTTTATATAATCACTCCTCCCCGCCCGACCACTCTTACACCCCCCCCCCCACCCCCGGAACCCACCCACCCCCACCATCCTCCATTCCCCCCTCCCCCTCCCCCCCGCTCCCCTTCCTTTCCCAAAGTAATCAGACCCACAGGAACCTGTCAGTCTGCGACCATAAAGTACTTTATAACTAGGTCTATTCATCGTTCAGGTGGTACTCGTATACGTATAATGCATACTTTCTATTACTTTGTGTAGCCGTCATCGTGCGGCGGTTTGCATATCTTTACCACGGAGTATGGTGACGCCAGGTTATATGATTCAAAGACGGCTCTGCATTGCCTCTTTGTGTGTTTGTAGTTACTATTGCTGCAGGAGTCTTCGTCTTTACAAAGTTCTCATATCTGGGATTTCCTGGCTATGGGATTGAAACTGACTGACTAGGTTACATGCTGGTTTGGTTCTCTCTCTCTCTCTCTCTCTCGAATCTAGTCGCGAATTAGCCTTTGTTGCTTGCGCTGCGTTAAGCCCTAAATAACTCTCCCCCTCTCTCTCTCTGTCTCTCTCTTCCACACACACACACACACACACACACACACACACACACACACACACACACACACACACACACACACACACACACACACACACACACACAATGTTCGTTTGGTTTATTAAGCAATTAGATAGCAAAAAATAATTAAATCAGCATTCATTATCATACAAAATTTTTAGACCAAAGAAAAAACAGAGAGAGAGAGAGGAGAGAGAGAGAGAGAGAGAGACTTATTCTGATTTTTTCGGTTTGAAACCTAAGCTCTACGTATAGCAATTGAATCACAAATACAGTCAAAGCGCATGAAAGTGATTTCTGCTTCTAATTTGTGAGCTATAAATTTGCGAGTGAATATTTAACGTCTTAGCTACAAAAGCGATTGAAAACAAACAAACAAACAAAACACCAACAAGTGAGAATGGAATGGGGCGAGGGGTAAACGGAGTTGGGGGCGGGGGTGGGGGGGGGGGGCATTATAAAAGTTAGTCATGGTGCCCTTCTCCTGTAATCGAGGATGTGACTTCACCGATCACTTATACGTCAGCCATAACTATATAAAAGTAAGTTATGGCACATCTCATGATGTGGCCGGTACCGCAGTTCCCGTAGTTCCCAGGCCTGGTTAACGCTGGGATATTTTGACAGGAAGCGTGGAATGCGGCCCTGTCTCAAAACCTTATGGACCTCCATATCCTCACCCTCATGCATATTGTAAAGATTACCCCGGCTTCCGAGCCCTGCGTAAGTTCCACCCACGACCTGGGAGGAATACTACTATATACCTGACGAAGCAAACAAATCAAAACAATACAAAAAAAGACTTAAAATGTCGAGCCGTGTTCTCAGACAGTTTTGCCCTCCGACACCCACGGAGCACCAGAAAAAATTATCTGTCTGTTGAGATGATCATAAGTTGGAGCCTGGTGTTGTCTGGTGTGATGATTCTGTGTGTGCATCTGGTACTGTCTGGTGCGGTCTGGTACTGTGTGTCGCTCGGGGAAGCTCGGTGTAGCGTAGTGATGATCCGCCTCATCTTGCTGGACGGTAGTGGTGACAACCTCACTGGGCGAAGATGGTGGGTTTGCGTCAGGGGATGCTGGAAATTAGAGGGGATTGGTTAAATAAGATCGAATACTTTTTAAGCTTTGAAGAGAATACCTTTTAAGCTTTGAAGACATCGAACACGCACGCTCTCTCTCTCTCCTCTCTCTCTTCTCACTAAGCTTACACGTTATCTAAGTAACGCCTCATCAGCTGATCAAGGTTTAGTCCCTACGGCCAACAGCTCTCCGTTAAATTGTCCTAAGAGTCTAATCCAAACGCCTCCCAAGGCGCCTGAGGCGTCCTCCTTTTTCAGATCTTACCTTAGCGACCGACACCAGCGGGTCAGCGTCAATGGGTCTTTTTCTTCAAATGGGTTAGTAACACGAGGAGTACCCCAAGGTTCCATCCTTGGACCCCTCTTATTCTGCATATTCATCAACGACCTCCCGTTACACTTTAGCCACGAACAAGTATCATGCGACTTATTCGCTGACGACGCTACCATTCACACCTCCAACAAAAACATCAACACAGTTAGCGGACGGTTGCAGCGGGGCTTGGATGAAGTGTCCAACTGGTGTGAACGTAACCTCATGGTACTTAATCCGTCCAAAACTGAGTGCATGATCATAACTACGAGACAGAAACATCAGCTCAACCCACTTGCACTCAGTTTGTCTCTCCATAACCAGGCCATTGTTCAAGTCAATGAACACCGTTTACTGGGTGTAATCGTTGACAACCAGTTGAAATGGCAGGCCAACATTAATAAAGTCTGCAAAAAAGTATCGAGAAATTTATTCCTACTGTCAAGGCTGAGACATTTCATTGACACAGACACTCGAAAGTTATTCTATTCGGCCTACATCAAAACTCATATTGACTACGCCTCTACCATATGGGATGAAAGCAGTGACGTACACCTAAAAAGACTCAACTCCCTACATCGACGAGCAGCAAAACTGATCCTACCTGACCCGTCCTTATCCACTGACCAGAAGCTCCGGAATCTAGAGATACTCCCTCTTTCAAAACAACTTCTTTTTAATAAAGGCGTTTTCATGTATAAAATCCTAAATGGTTTTCTTCCCCACTACCTCAGTCATCTCTTTACTACTTCAGACTCCCGTTACCCAAACTCCAGGTTACGCCTCATTACCCCACGTCCAAGGATAGATATATTTAAAACTAGCTTATCATTCTCGGGTGCTACTCTTTGGAACAGCTTGCCCACTCTCATTACAACAAGTAGTTCGCTCTCATCGTTTAAAAAGGATCTCATAAACTTTTTGGTATCCTAGATCATGAGCTGCTCATTGTCATTGCTATGGCTATGTCACTGCTTTTCACCTGCACATGCGTCACTGCATTTTATTTAGCGCCAAGTACCCACATTCACCTTTCAGCAATATGAATAACGTTCTATTATCTGTGTATGATAACTCATCGTCATTTTTGCCCACTTCTATAGAAATTATGACAATATTTCCGCTTATGATTATGTTCTGCATAGGTGCGTGCGAATAATTCATGCGTGATGTTGTTTGTGTATGGGTGATGGGGTGTGTGTGTGTGTGTGTGTGTGTGTGTGTGTGTGTGTGTGTGTGTGTGTGTGTGTGTGTGTGTGTGTGTGTGTGTGCTTTTTTTTGTTTGTTTGTTTTTTGTTTTTTCTCTCTTTTTTTTTTTCTTCTTTTTGAATTTTTCAGTTGTATTAGCTCATGTAGTGTAGCAACGGCAAGTTTTAAAATTGGTATGAATATGCCTGTAACTTCTACCGTTGTAAAATAAAGGTTCTTGTTCTTGTTCTCTCTCTCTCTCTCTCTCTCTCCCCCTCCCGTCCGCAGACAACAACAGCAACAACACCAACGGAAAAACAAAACAATACAAACACCCCATAACAGCAAGAACATCAACAAAACAATTGAAAAACACAAACAAACAAACAAACAAAGAACAACAACAAGAAACACCCCCCCCCTTAAAAAAATAACAACAACCAAAAACAAAACAAAAACACAAACAACAACAACAACAACAAGAAAGGAAAACGAAGCAAACAACAATAACAATAACAACGAACCAGAGCAAACGGCTCACGAAGTCAGATTCTTGCCTCTCTTTTTGTAGCAGACGATGGTGATGACAAAGACGACAGCGATAACAATATGCGGTCCCTCACTTGGCACTGTGACATCTGTCATGCGGCTGTCAGTTCTTTTGGCGAGAACTGGAGCCGATGTGGAGGTGAGTCTCGTGAACGAACATGCTACAGAGAACAGAAACAAGATGGCTTGAAATTTCTTCCTGTTCTGTTGGGTACACTGTATTTCAGGTACAGGTCTTGAGTAGGGGATTACTTGATGATGGTACACGCGACAAACAAAACAAAAACAACAACAACAACCCCCTACCCCCCCCCCCCCCCCGAAAAAAAGAAGATAAAAACAAAAGAAAGATTTGAACAATCAACATTTGTAACAGTAAATTTTAGTACGAAAATTACTTCATGATTGTACAGGTGACAACCAAAACAACAACAAAACAAACAAACACAACAACAACAACAAAACACACACACACACACCACACACACACACACACACACACACACACACACACACACACACACACACACCCACGCACACACACACACACAAAGTAGTAAGTGGGGTGTAGTGGTGTAGCAAGTGGGGTGAAGTGGTGTAGCAAGTGGGGTGTAGTGGTGTAGCAAGTGGGGTGTAGCAGTGTAGCAAGTGGGGTGTAGTGGTGTAGTAAGTGGGGTGTAGTGGTGTAGCAAGTGGGGTGTAGTGGTGTAGTAAGTGGCGTGTAGCAACACATTTTGTAGTCTCCTGCGGGAGATCAGCAGTGACGTGCGTTTGTAAATTGTAACACAGAGGCTTGCCAATGAAAGTAGAAAAATTTAGGCCGTCCTATGATGTTGTTTCCACTACTATGGAAACACATAAAAATGATATTTGGTGTTGGCGGGTCACTCTGCTCCTCTCAACCAGCCGTGGAAAAACACGTTAGTTCGGAATCATTCCACTTCACTTCACACAGCAATACAGGGACACCGTTTTGTACAAATCGAGCAGAGAAACCGATCGAAATGTCAGATACTGGTGGCGGGTCTTTTGTGCTAATCGCCGATAACATTTACGACTGAAATGTTCAAACTAGAGAGTGTGTATTCTGGTGCAGCATTCGGCCAGCACATAATGGCTTTTGTCGTGTTTGTGCTCACTGTCCTTAGATCGCCCACCTAGCGTTGTAAAGACAGGAAACTGAAGGGCTGTGTCGGATCAGTAATAATATGCATGCACAGCCTTGAAGTCAAAGACGTTTTCAAATTAATGTACATAGTTTTGAGGGTGTTCGGCAACCATAGGAGCAGAAAGTCTTATAGGCGCACCCTGCACACGAGCCGCGTCTACGGAAAAGTTAGGGTGTGGGTGGGTGTTCAGAGGTCTGTGTCAACCATACTGGCCTTCATTTACACGCCATCCCATATAGTGTGCGTTGTGAACACTTTCTCTCACTATGATTTATGAGTACCCTTGACATAAAACCCAAACAAACAAACAAACAAAAAAACAACAACAAAGGAGTCAATGAGTCACATACGGACAGTCACGGTGGAACGTCTGCATGAAAATTCAAATTCCATTCGTGCATTTAGTACTCGGCGATAAGCAGAATGGAAACCTGTGGACTTTTTCCCTTTTGTTTGTTTTTCCTCTCGATCAAAGGTAAGGTCGGTTATAGTTATTTTGCGAATGGAACAGTAATCCCCAAACGCGTAGTGATACCACCATTTTGTTTTATACATTGGAAAAGGAGAATTCGAACAAAACAGCAAACACCTATTGTGTATAATCAGCATAATTATGGCTGACAAAGCAGCAGCCGTGTTATACTTAAATGGGGAGTTATGGCTGAAGAACAGAATACTGATTGTAAATCCTGCATTTATATACAAGACAGTGTGCTGTAAACTGCCAATGCTTTTGTGGTTTGCAAAAGGTCGAAAAATGCGTGCGACTCAAATCTGAACGGGCCGACTGAGATTTGTACAGATAATCTGGGTCATGTGCTCTACTGAATTCCTGAACTTGCAAAACCTGTTCTACCTTCGTTGCACTTTCACGTTGGTTGAAAGACAGCTATTTATACAGGTCTTTGAATGAGCCGTCGTTTTATTTTTGGCTCACTTGTCTAAAAAAAAAGTGAGTCTATGTAATAACCCCCCGTCGTCTCTGTGTGTGTGTGTGTGTGTGTGTGTGTGTGTGTGTGTGTGTGTGTGTGTGTGTGTGTGTGTGTGTGTCTGTCAGTTTGTGTATCCGCAGTAAACCTTAACACTGTCCTTTTCTCAGAATCTACAAAAAGCAGAGACACCAAAATTGGCATGCTAATAGACAACCATAAGACCTTTAAAAAAATACCATAATGATTGACCTTGACACCTAAGGTGTCTATGACGCAGATTTCGTTACGTCACTGTGTGCGTGAAAGTAAGTATTGTGTGGAGAAACGTCACCAGTCTTTTTTGTATCACTGAAACTTGCTGCTGCGCGTAGCAAAATCTGCCCCGTCTCATAAAGTTGTTTCTCCAAGAGAAACAACTTAAAAACGGTCGTTATGGGAAACACACACACACACACACACTGACCAGCTCCCGTAATAATTCCAGACTATATCATCTGGCCATTTTCATACAAAAACCTCAGCATTGAGACCTTTTCAACCAATGTACAAAAGCGTTTTTACTTTCTCGTCATTGATGTGGATTCTGAAGTATTAAGAAAAAGCTTTCATAGCATCATAGTTACCTACCTCTGTTTCTGAGTAAAGCTGGTACAGCGAGACAGAATTGCTAAAACATAGCACGCCAGATACACAACTGTGTGTGTGTGTGTGTGTGTGTGTGTGTGTGTCTCTGTGTGTGTGTGTGTGTGTGTGTGTGTGTGACAACATCACTTTTATCTGCATGTATGCATTAATTTCAGACCCAGGTCCTGTACACAGCAACCAGCTCCTACAGTCAAGGCAGATATGTTAACAAAAGTGTCCTCATCTGATATCATTCTGTTCAACATGGCGATTATTCAATTCAACACCAAGTAGTAAGTTAGGTCCACTTTTGCCTTTTCGTTTTCATGTTAAAGGTAACAACAAGCATACCAGACAACCTGTATGGTGTCGAATCCATGTACATTTAATACAAACTGAGAGCAAAGATAAATATATTCTTGAAACTGTTCATGGCCGAAATCTGTGTTTAACCGATATCAAGTCCCCTGAGAAAAACAATCGCCAGTTATATCCCTGCCTACCAGTACCACGGGATTTAAACCCGCTACCTCGGGATCTACAGACCGGGCGTCTTGGACACTAAAATTCCCTTATTAAAATCACCTTTTGTTACCACTATGGTGATGTCAAAGCCGGCTGCACTAGGACAAGATGCCTCATCTAGTCGGACACTTGATGCTGAATTCAAACTGCCATACCCCAACCTCTTTTTGAAATACTGTACAATTAGTGCTAAACTCTGTTTGAAATGTTTGTACATGTAGGTGTGCTGGTTGGTTGTATGTTTGTTTGTACTGCTACATTTTCATTTTGAAGGTGCCACACTGAAGCAAAGTAGACCAATATAGTGTGAATCTGACTTGGCTAGGGCTGAAGGAACAGTCAGAATCTAAAGAATAGATTTCAGATATACATTTTCTGGTATCTGTAATTTGCCAGTTGTCCAAACACTTGTTTCACTATGGTAACATTTGAAAGAAACGGTACTTAGTTTTCACCATGACACATTATTGTGCAGTCAGTCGGACAAAACTCTCACAGCACTCCGAATGGTCAGTTCTGTATCAGCAGGAACATCCTCAACTTTTAACAAAACTTGCTTAGCAAATTCCACTTTGGATTAGAAAGCCAACCTTGAAGAACTGCGACTTTGGTCCCCGACCTTCACATTTCCATTAATGTTATTTTCTAGGACAACTCCAATCAGATTGAGGGGATCAAGTCTCCCTCTGTTGAATTCCGACACTGGAATTAACACATTATGTCCCACCTGAAGAGACCACAATTTACGACTTGTTCTTGACAACATTCTACCCGCTTGCTTCTTCAACTGACGAACTGCTTCGTTTCTTATCATTATTAAGTGGCCCTGTCCTTATGTTACTCGTCAATAAAACCGCAGCCACAGCCAGCCAAAACGTTTGCAGTACACAAAAGCACATGAGTGAGCACTCACCCAGACAGCCGCAGCTACAGCCAAACGAACAGCCACAATGGAATATGCAAAGAAAATTTTGTTAACGGTTGAGAGTGTATATCACTGTCAATTAAAGTGTCCATTTCATGAAATGAGCAAACTTGCATTCAAACGTTTGACTCTCAAATTCTCCAATGCGCATTTCGTGAAATACGCAACTACTTTTTCCGCATTTCACGAAATGACCAATAAATTTGGCCGTTTCATGAAATGCACAATTTTGCTGCGTATTTCACGAAATGAGCAAAATCGTGCGTATTTCATGAAATGGGCAGTTTCAGAAATTACGCGTAACACATATACCCATAAAACATGATCTAGGTTTAGGCTTTGATCCCACAGTCTACGGGTCCCGAGTGCTGCAGTGAAGCAACGATCAGTTTTCATTGGATGAAACCTGAAACGATCCGAGTGTTGGAGCATCTGGTGTATCGCATCAGTGTCTACGGGCGTCAGCAAAACATCACCTACCTTCAGAAACCCTTCGTACCGAAACAGTTTTGGTAGTGACTGTTCTCCTGGCGAAATGATGAAGTCCGATTTCAGAAACTGTTGAGACTTAGTTGATGGTCCCCTCCCCCACCCCCTCTAAATAATATTCTGACACGGAGATAATAAATATATAACATTTAAAACAATGATCTAGGCTTTGGCATAGCCGAATGAAACTCCACAACACCGAAACACGCCATTCTTATTGTCGTTTTGACCGAACCTACGGCATTTAGGCCGCCGATTTCGCGTGACTAAATCGGGGCTGTTTAGGCTGCTGTTTAGACCCTGACTACCCCGTTGTCTGTGTCCATGCATACCGATTTCCGAGATTTCGTCAGAGCCTACGAATTTAGGCGGGGCCTACGGGTTTAGGTCGTGTCCATACATTAGACTCCTGTGACTGATCAACTCAAAGGACAGGCAAAATCAAAATTTACAAAGATCCTCATCCACTCGCCAAGCGGCACGTTTCGACTGTCTTATCAGCAGTCCTTGATACAGACCATGGATGCTCTTTAGAAACATACAACCACAGAGGGAAAACCAAAGATCACCTTCGGTAAGTTAGTTATTTAGGCTTAACGCCGCGCAAGCAACAGGCTAATTCACGGCTCATGGAAGTCCCTTCCTGCCAGGTCCTTCACCTTCGGTAAACTCGATCATTTCCAAATAGTAAAACTTTGATTTCTTATTTTACCAAAGACCCTAGATCCACTACACTATGAATAGAAAGATCTGGGTTATTTTGTTTTACTTCTGGGCGTGTCAGTATCGGGTTGTTACTCAGGAATGCGGTAAACAAGTTCGGCAACAGTGCATACTGTATTATGTAATGTAGGAGTTAACACGTGTCCCTTTAGCTAACTGTGATCTTGGAGTAGTTAACACGTGCCCCTTTAACTAACTGTGAGCTTGGAGTAGTTAACACGTGCCCCTTTAACTAACTGTGAGCTTGGAGTAGTTAACACGTGCCCCTTTAACTAACTGTGATCTTGGAGTAGTTAACACGTGCCCCTTTAACTAACTGTGAGCTTGGAGTAGTTAACACGTGCCCCTTTAACTAACTGTGAGCTTGGAGTAGTTAACACGTGTCCTTTTAACTAACTGTGATCTTGGAGTAGTTAACACGTGTCCCTTTAACTAACTGTGATCTTGGAGTAGTTAACACGTGTCCCTTTAACTAACTGTGATCTTGGAGTAGTTAACACGTGTCCTTTAACTAACTGTGAGCTTGGAGTAGTTAACACGTGCCCCTTTAACTAACTGTGAGCTTGGAGTAGTTAACACGTGCCCCTTTAACTAACTGTGATCTTGGAGTAGTTAACACGTGTCCCTTTAACTAACTGTGATCTTGGAGTAGTTAACACGTGTCCATTTAACTAATTGTGACCTTGGAGTAGTGGTGAGTGGTGTTCACTGTGCAGTGTGCATCACCGTAATTTTCTCTGATCAATTTACATTGTTCCTGATTATCTACAGTGTCTAACCACTTGGATTTTTATGTGACTGGTCGGGACTTGGCTTGCTGATTCCAACGATATAAATTTTGTTGTGTATTGCTTTACGGTCTTGGAGTACACACGTGGTGTTGTGGTCACTGAATGACAAAGAGTCATAGTACGGTGTTTTGTTTTTTTTTTTTTTTGAACGGGTGACACAGCACGCTTGAGTGAGATGCGTCTGGCTGTGACTGTGTGTGACTGTGTGTGTTTGTCTGGGTGACAATGTCGTCCCGTTCAGCTGCAGCGAAGGCACTGAAGGCAGGGATGGGTGCCTGTGACACCGTGACTGATAGTGACAATAACAAGAAGCGGCATCTGTCTCTGTCGCCATCCGTAAGTGTGCTAAATTTTACAATGCAGTTTTGCTTTCCAAGGACAAGGTCGTGTGGTGCTGTAAACTAGCACATGCATAATCTGACGCAAAATAAATGGAAAACGTTGAATCTGAACAGGTCAGGTCCATCAGATATCCAAATCAAGACTTTTATCTATTTAAGTAGAGAAACAACTTTGTGTGTGTGTGTGTGTGTGTGTGTGTGTGTGTGTGTGTGTGTGTGTGTGTGTGTGTACGGATACATGTAATGATGGCTATCTCCTAAACCACCTCGTTGGAGGCCTTTTTACTTTGAGATAAAATGGGAATTCACCTCCAGAGCTACCTTTCACAATTTTTAGCCTGCCGCATTTTCAGAAGAGTTATCGCCGATTTAAAAGAAAATCGGTCATGTTTCGAATTTTTTCGAAAAAGTTCAAATTCCTTCATTTTCTAGACTTTGCAAGTTCACCCAATCACACTGCCTGTATTCGTGCTACAGCTCTGTAGCTCTGGCTGGTTTTGTGTAAAAAAAAAAAATAATAATAATAATAATAATAAAAAATAAAAATGTCCGAGGTAGGGGTGGTTTGCACATAAGATCAAATATAGATCTATGAAAAGACTACTGCAAATTACTTATCATCCCGGCGTTTTTGTCTGGTGTAACAACTGCACATATGACAGGAACTACTGCACTATTATAGCTTTAGCATTAAGAATAACTGAACTTTTAGATAAACATAACTTTTTCAAGTTTCTGCGAGAAGCACCGGTCAAAAGAGTTCCAAACTTGCGATTTCATAAGTACAATCCAAGGTATTCTAGTCCACGTTTCACCAGCCCTCTAGATCTTCCAGATTTTATGTAAAAATTAATTTAATCAGGGAAGTCACAAAAGCAACAGGGAAATCACAAGACATGCACAAACATCATCTGTCATACCACCAGTGTGAGGCTGACGTCAAACGCTTAGTTCACAGACAAAATCAGTAAGACATTTCACCAGCCCTCTAGATCCTCCAGATTTCATTTGAAAAAATAATTCAATCGGGGAAGCCACGAAGCCAACAGGGAAATCACAAGACATAAACAAGCATCCTCAGACGATCTCTGTGCTAGAGGTTGACGTCAAATGTTTAGTTCACGGAATTGACGTCATATCTCTCTCCCTCTCTGTATGACGACCACAGACGCATAGATCTTGATCTATACGTCGATGATGACGACCTGCCTGAGGCTGACGTCAAATGTGTAGCTCACGGAACTAACCTCTCTCTCTCTCTCTCTCTCTGGGGAGCCAGGGTGGCCGAATGGTAGAGCGTTGGACTTTCGATGCTCGGGTCGAGTGTTCGAATCCTGGCTGGGGCCAAATATTTGTGCTGGCCTTTTTCTCGTTGCCCCGTCTTTGATATCACCCTTATGTGATGGAAAAGGACGTTAAACTCCTAAACACCCACCCATCCACCCTCTCTCTCTCTCTCTCTTCTCTCTCTCTCTCTCCCTCTCGCTCTCTCTCTCTCGCATGATCACGATACGATGTACCATCTGACGCCCATAGCGTCCGCCATGGAAAGCAGAGCTCGGAGGCAAGCGGTCCGGCCTCTGTAGTGCATATCCGTCCCAAAGACATTTGTGTCCTTCGAACATGTCTGTAAACACTGAAGTCTGTTCAGGCGACAATGCAACTGAAACAGGTTACAGACCGGTATTACCTTCCGGGTCATGTAGTAACAACTGACTCCGCTAAATATAGTAGAAAATCTTAGCCCCTTTTAAAATTTATTAATGCCTGAATTTTTGTTTTGATTGAAAATGTGACACATAGTGGCAAATACCATTTGTATTCCATATCTACCCCTGATTTTGACCATTTTTAGCGTATGTTGAGATTTAGACACCATACGTGGACTGTCCTCATGTGAGGACGCTAGGCACAAATGGGTACAGGTTTTCAACATGAACAAAATGAGCAAACGCCGTGCAAACTGTGTCTGAAATGTTTTATTTCTTACAGTGTTATTTCTTTTAAGCTCGCTGCACATTCACAAACACAATGTGATATATATATGTATCTGCGAACAAATAAATCAGAAAAGGTTTGCTCAGTGACTATAAAAATCTGTACCCTCTAGTGCCTAGCGTCCTCATATGAGGACAGCACTTTAACCCTTCATCAACGCTTAAATATCAAACACAGAGAAAAACTGAAGGACACGTGAGTTCGAATCCTGGCTGGGGCCAAATATTGTGCTGGCTTTTTTCTCGTTGCCCCGTCTTTGATATCACCCTTACCTGGTGGAAAAGGACGTTAAACTCCTAAACACTCACCCCACCCCATTACCATTTGTACAGAAACTACAAAAACTAGAGCTATCAAACTTGGCGTAGTCACTGATAAGCTCTTCACTTACAGATCTCATTTGAATGACCTTGACCCAAGGTCAAGGTCATAGAAGCTGTCCTGGGAAAACTGCTTTATTGCCATTTGCCGTTTTCTTAGGAACTATGAACACAAGAGACACCTTACTTCAGGATAGTGATAAGAGCTTTACAAACATACTCTTTTGAATGACCTTGACCCATCTTACAAGTGAGACAAGGAGGCTTTGCTCCTCTAGTTTTGGTGCTGTTATGATCGCATTGCACATAGTTTGAAAAGCAGAAAGCTTTTTTGCAAGTAGAGAGGCAAAATCTCCGTGGCTCACTTGTGTCGTGGGTCAAGTTCATTCAAAAGATTATGTTTGTGTCCTATCACTGTATATCATCATGCCAAGTGGTGTCTCTGATGTTTGTATGGCCTTGACCTTGGGTCAAAGTCATTGAAATGAGATCTGTTGGTAAGGATCTCATCAATGTCTATATTATGCCAAGTTTGACACCTCTAGTATTAATTTTGTAGTTCCTGCGAAACCGCTAATGTTAAAATTCACAACAGATAACTTTACTGACGTTGACCTTGAATCAAGGTCATTCAAAAAGGCATGTCTGCATAGGTCTCTTGGTTTATCATCATGCCTCATTTGGTGCCTCTTCTGTTCGTTGTTTCAGAGAAAGTGCCACTGTTGAAGTTTCCCCAAAACATTTTGTATAGCCTTGACCTCGACTGAAAGTCACTGAATGTATGTCAGCAAAGGTGTTACCAGTGCCTGTCTGTCATGCAGAATTTGATGCCTCTGAGAAAGTGCAGATGTAAACTTAATAATAATAATAATGAATAGTACTTGTTTAGCGCTTAATCTCGCCTGAAAACAACTCATAGCGCTACACACACACACACACACACACACACACACACACACACACACACACACACACACACACTACCCAGCCCGATGCAGATTGCAGTCAAAGGCACTGAAACAATGGCAGACTAATTACCTTGACTTGAGACATAGGGTGATATCAAAGACGGGGCAACGATGAAAAAGCCAGCACAAATATTTGGCCCCAGCCGGGATCGAACTCACGACCCGAGCATTAGAAGTCCAACGCTCTACCATTCGACCACCCCGGCTCCCCGACCTTTAGTCAAGCTCATTCAGAAAGGTAGGTCTTATTGCTGTCTACCATAATGCTTTGTTTGGTGCCTCTACAGTTTGTTATTTCGGAGAAAATGCCAAGGTTAAAGTTTTCCCAAAACAACTTGCATGGCCTTGACCTTGACTAGAAGCCATTGAACACAGGTATGCCTATTAATGTGCTGCCAATGTTTATCATCGTGCAAAGTTTGATGCTTCTGGTTCTTCTAGATTCTGAGAAAATGCAAAAGTAAAATTTCAAAACAGACGCTTTAATGACCTTGATTTTGAGTCAAGGTCATTTAAAATGGTATTTGTGCATAGGTCTTATCACTGTCTATCAGCACACCAGGTTTGGCGCCTCTGCTATTTGTTGTTTCTGAGAAAATGCAAATGATAAGGTTTCACAAAAACAGCTTGTCTGGCCTTGACCTTGACACAAAGCCATTAAATATATGTATATCTGTAAAGTTTTTGTCATTGTCCATCATCATGCAAAGTTTAAAACCTCTGGTGTTTGCAGATTCCGAGAAAATGCCAATGTACAATTTTCAAACAGCTTCGGTGACCTTGACCTTGAGTCAAGGTCATTCAAAATGATATGCTTTGAAAGGTCTTACGAATGTCTATCAGCATGCCAAGTTTGGTGCCTCTGCTGTTTGTAGATTCTTAGAAAATTACAATGTTAAAGTTTTTCTGCACACACACACACACACACACACAGAGGCAGACGACGAAGTGTTATTACATAGACTCCCATTGTTACACAAGGGAGCCAAAAACCGTTCTCAAAAAGTTCAATCGAAGCTGGCGTCTCACCGATTACACCGATTACATGTATGCTTTTGACTGACTTGACTGACCGTGGCAAGCTGGACGCCAATACCGTTCAAGACGACAGCAGACTTTACCTAACAAACACTGCGTACTGAAATCAAAAGCAGTTTCAACGCTATAAAACCCAAAACCTGTGACCTAAAGCAGAATCGAATCGAGTAGCTGCAGTCGTCTGCTATCGGTGCGGAGAATGGCAGCGAATTCGTTGTCGAGATCTCCGAATGAACAGAAACTTCTTGAATCGTTTGAATCAAGCATGCAGTTATAAACTGTAGCTGTTGGTGGAAGGGCACTTTAATCGGTGTACATGTACTAAAAAATGTTAGAATACACACTCACAAAGCTTCATATTTCGTGAAGAATCGCGACAGGAAGACTCCCGCTCGAACCGTGGTTGTGCAAAACGTGAACAGACTGAGCTGTGCTTGATCGGTTTCGATTTCATCTCGCAAATTATAGTTCCTTGAAAGCGTTAGCATGTTTGTTTGTGTCTTCAGTCGAAGTTTAGAACTTGTGTTTTTGTTTGGATTTGAGTTCATGAGTGAATTGAAACCGTCTTGCTAGCATAAAAAGGCGCACTTTATTCTGTCGTCGGCGTTGTTGACAAACTCGTTCGTCTTCTATGTGCAGCCGCTTTCGATTGTTAGTTTTTAGTAGGAAAAACGTTCAAAATATACCATAAATTGGCGCAAAGAAAACAATGATAAAGCATTTACACCCCATGAAGCTGTTGAATGAATACCGACTCGTATTTAGCCAAAGCTCAGGGCTGATTTGCGTCTTGGATCAAAATACTCGTCGGTATACAACAGCTTTATCGGGAATAACTGCTAATTACACGCTTCTCAGTCTGGTATGGGAAAGAAAATATAATGCCACGATAACTTTCAGATCAATACCACCCGAAAATCTTAAAAACAGGACTGACACAAAGATGAATTCACTTGCATTTTTCTTCCATCTGCCCCCCCCCCCCCCAAAAAAAAAGTCAAACATAAGGTCGCTAACATTTTAATTTCGTGTTTCTGTGAAATTGATGGACCAAAAAGACGTTAGCATTGCCCAAGAAGATGTGTTTAGATAAGCTATCACAAACAGTTCAGCTTGAAAATCCGGCCGATACCTAGCTGAAGTCGGTTTCAGAGCTGCGGCTCATTTAAAAATAATCGTTTGAATTTCATGCAGCCGGAAGTACGCAAGCACAGACTTTCCTCTACCGATTAAATGTCAGAGATGACGAACAATACGCTTTCAACTCGGCTTAAACTCTGCTCGTGTCTGATGTTAATCACGGATCTTCCCCAGAGGAAACTTCTGTGGGGTCATTTGCACACACTTAGTCTGATGTTAATCACAAATCCATGCGAAACGAACGCTCATTCATTCAAAGTCACAACCGTGTCCCTTTCGTGGAGTAATTTGTCCACTTTGGGACCAACTATCGGTATTTTTGCTCCCACCTTAACGATATTTTCCGCCATATTGTGACGTAGTATCGCCACTGTGAAGATCTTTGAGTCACGACCACAGCGCAAGGTCAAGGACATGACTGAAATCAACGTGGAGCTGTGGCTGCAAGACATTTACACCCTGACGCCTGTTGTGACTGACAAGAAGAACGCTGATGGCCAGAACATTACGGTGCATATTTTGTGATTGATTTTGTTTTTTTAGGGCTTTACGCCGCGCAAGCATGAGAAACAGAGAACTGACGTAAAATTCAAATGCCATGGAGCACGACCTTGTCATAATAATGCAAACTTTGTTTGAGGAGGGGAGTAATTTAGTTCTAAATAAATAATCTGCTCCCAAATTAAACTGTGCATGCGTTTTCAGGACATGCAGTCATTTTGTCATGCTGGAAGCAGAGATAATATCAGCCTAGTGAGGATCGAGAATTCGGGTGGTTGGTAAGTGTTTACTTGAAATATATAGCAAATAGTTGTATATAACCCAATTCAAAACTTTGATACCGAATCTGGACAGCTTACTGATGTGTAAAAAATGTCCTTTCTCCGATATGGACTTGTTTTGTGGATCGTTCAGTGCACCCGCTGTGCTCACAAAATCGCCACCTCCCACACTAACTGTCCACACAGCCAGTCAGCACCTCATAGTGTGCCGAGGGCAGGGAAAGAAAGAAAGCTCCAGACAAAACAAGCCTTCACAGGCATGCCAGTGCGGCTTGATTAGTAAGTAACGGACACAGGTTCTCGTCTGCAATAGAAGTTTAGGTTCGCTGTTGGCTAGCTGAGGCGTTTAGCGTGGATTTGTGTCGTCATTTTCAAATTCTGCATTGAGCAACGGCCGTTTCCGGTCGAGTTTGTGGCGACTGTAGGCGATATGCACACGCTGTTTGGTTCATAGCACTCATGAGTTTCTTCGAAACGAACGCTCATTCATTCAAAGTCACAACCGTGTCCCTTTCGTGGAGTAATTTGTCCACTTTGGGACCAACTATCGGTATTTTTGCTCCCACCTCAACGATATTTTCCGCCATGTTGTGACGTAGTATCGCCACTGTGATCTTGGGCAAGTGTGAAGGAAGGCTGCTGTAGATGCCTTTGACAAACTGCAAGAAGTCTTGGATCTGAAAGAAACAAAACAAGAAACAGAGAATGGGGTGTCAGAGGAGAACAGTCTGGACCATGTAAGATGCCTGAATGAACCTATTCCCCCATCCAGCTGTTAGTATTAGCGAGTCCACTCCTGTCAATCAAAAGTGTCGAGCACCCAGAATTCAACCAATCGCGTTCCGTGGCATAATGCCATAATTATTATGTGCACAACCCATGGGATAGTTTGGCAAACATTTTGCCAGAAACTGCAATAGGGAAGCACATGTAGTTTTGATATATGACTGAAACATGGCAAGAAAGCAGTAACGCCAATGACGTCATTTGAGGAAAAAGATTATGTTAACCTCTTTCATCTTGAAATCACCCCTTTTCCCATAAGACGCCATGGACGTACTGTGTTTTGCCAATACTCGGCAGAGTAAAGGGGGGCGGGGGGGGGGGGGGCCTGGCCTCCGGCTCCGGGCTTGCCGAGCAAAGCCGTCAATTGTCAATATTTAAAACGTAGAATGCAAAAATTTCTAGATCTATCTTTCTCCTAAAACATCTGTTTAGAAACCGCTAGTCTTGCTGAATTCTCACATTTACAGTGACCAAATCCAAAAGTGCACAGGCGGTAAAGAGAACCAGAAGAACAGGAAATTCCTGGGCATGGTAAGAAATGTGTTGATCACTCAAAAGAAAAATTATGTGCATAGCTTTCAAACTGCAAACCCACATGCACCAAGGAACTGCTGACTTACCTCTTCATTCATCTGTGGTCGGAATTGTTGTGAAGCTCCAGGATGATGCGGATACAAACCAGCACGTTTTTCCTCATTGTCAGTCTGATCACAAAACCAATCAACAATAATTTCATAGACCTGTGCAAAACTAATGTACACCAAATTAAAAAAAAAAAACAACAACAAAGCCCCCCCCCCCCCCCACCAAAGGGCTTCCCAAAACTTTTTGAAAAAAAACAAAACAAAACAGGAAAGCACCCCTCTCCACACCACAAAAATAAACAAAAAACCTGTGGATCAGTTCTAAGTCAGTATGTGTCCCTTTATCTTGACGTCGGTATGAGTTGTTGTTGTTTTTTCAACACACAGTATGCAAATGTTCAAACTGTAAAAACCTACATGCTTACAAAATTCATGACAAGTTAACGCCAAAAAAAAAAAAAAAAAAAAAGCTGTAAGATGAATGACCGCTTGTACCTTGAGCAGCCTGAACATGAGGGAGAGAACAGGTTGGATGTATTTCTTTAGATGCTCGTTGCAGGGAATCCGATGTAAAATCTCAAGTAAGACTTTCCGCAAATGCTGCAAAAGAGAAGTAATCTTATATTCACAGCTAGGAACGGAGGCACAAAATAGCCTTTGATGTGTGTGTGTGTGTGTGTGTGTGTGTGTGTGTGTGTGTGTGTGTGTGTGTGTGTGTGTGTGTGTGTGTGTGTATTCCCAAACATTACATTTCGCAAAAGGCCCTGGCTTGCACCCTAGTTTTTATAAGTACATGTAATTCAACCTCTGTACGTGTTTGGAGTTAAATGTGAAGACAAGTAAAATACCTGCATGTTCTGTTCAGCAATGAACTGAGGCTCCCCTTCCTCAAGAATCTTGAGAAACACCCGCATTGCTTCTTGCAAAAACTGAGGGTACTGAGGGGAGTTCACCACAGTCTGCAACATAGAACACTGCTGTTAGTATGCATTGATTACAAATCATATAAAATACATTTTTACTATCACTGTAGCGTTATTCAAACATGCACTAAACTATTCCATGGATTAGACAAACTGCAAACAGCATGAGATTTGTAATTTCTTGTTTTCATTACAATGGTAAGCGTAGCTTGGTTTTCCAACGGCTGACTACTCAGTGTGCACAAGTGAGTTGTCCTACACTTACTTGCAGTTTATATACATGTGTAATTTCTGTGTAACCAGCATGACCCTACCTCAAAGTTTTCACTCAGCTCCTGTGCAGCCTTCAGCTTTTTCTCCACAACTGTAAGAAAAAGATCAATGCAATTTTAACAAAACCTACTGCTGTATTACTTAGTACTACAAGCAGATCAATGTCAACTCACACTGCACCTACGAGCAACAATAAAAGTTAAAGTACAATGTATTAAATTTAAAACAAAGCAGCACTACCAGGTTGGGGAATTGCTGAGGGGGAAAAAGCCTAGACCAAGGTGCAGAGGCAACGCCCTGCTGGGGGACTACAGGGGCAATGCCCCACTTACGCCAACAAATTTTAACATTTTAGCCTCTTCTAGCCCCTACAGTAAAGTACTGCCTTGGTACATGTATGCAAGTCTTCAAAAATGAAGTTATACTGAGCCATATGGCATTACATCTGATAAGTTCACCACGTACGAAACATCCCGCGCTCTCCACTCATCCTCAGAAAAGCTACTTAAGGTTCCCCCAGGTCAGCCTCAGTCAAAACATTTGGGCAACGTTCTTTCAGTTATAGTGACCCCCCGCATTTGGAACTCCTTGCCATCTTCTCTGAGAAACATCCCTTCCCTCCTACAGTTTAAAGCACAACTCAAATCACATCTTTTCAAACTGGTTAAAATCTTTAAGTTTAAACTCCACCGCCTGTATTGATGTGTATGTTTAAATCATGGGTGAAAGCTGGCAATTTTGAAAATACTGAAACTTCTTTTCCCAGGCCGGGGTCCAGGGGCCGCCTAGGCCCCGGCGGGGTGCAGGGGCGGAGCACTGCTGGGGGGACCAGGGGGGCAACGTCCCCCGAAAAAAAAAAACGTGAATTTTGCCAAATTTAAGAGCCCATTCTAACAGATTTCTCTTCCTCACCGAAAAGATAGCTGAGCACCATATCTGCTTTATTCTGTTTTCGAAAACAGAAAGAAAGGACGCACTCAGTGTAAGTTTGGATGCCATGCAAAATTTCAGGCAATCCCACTGCCCATCAGTAATGCGCGAATAAGGTTGCGACTGCTGGGGTCAACACACGCGTCCAAGAACGTTGATTGCGCTTATGTGCATGGCGGTTCAATGGGCCATGGGAACGTGGAAGCAGGAAAAGCAAGCATGCGTCCTTCGCATAGTATTACATGTCATGACAAAATCAGGACCCTCTGCTAATGCTCGTTGTAAATGTACATGTGATTACTGTACAAAGATAAAATCAACTATGGACTTACATGTAACATATAATATTATGGGAAGTAATTAAAGCTGAGAGCGCTACCTAGATCTAGGAGATAATTATGTGCTTTGTGCGTCACTGGACCATTGTTTGCTTTGTCCTACGTTGATTACAGTGGAAGTGAAGGGGAGGGGGGCGCGATGCCTACCGCTGAATACCTAACTTACGTCTCCTACTTTGAAACTGACCTGATTGAGCGCATGTTTTTGGCTTTAGCGACGCCTTTGATACTATTCTAAATTATGTGTAAAATATCATGGAATCAGTGTACCTCGGCCTTGTCTGGTTTCAGCACGAGGTAACTTCAGTTATGGCAACAACCCTCATCCAGTTCACTCCAACGAGTCGAACGCAGACCACAGCTATGCGACTTGAGAAGTTTCCATTGTCTCGATTCTTTCATAAATGTTGTAGCCAACTTACTTCACGACTGATAAACAGCGTTTGTTCTACAAGGAGCGCGCAGTCAGAGGAGTGAACACACATACAGCGTTTCATAACAGATGGGTACTTTTTTGTAATTAAGAATTCAAAGCAAGCCCTAAATCGAATCTACACTGCGACGGTTAGGTAAGTCCATGTTTGAAAATACCTGATCCAGATTGACAATATGAATTATAGTGCATGTGATTGGCAACACACACACACACACACACACACACACACACACACACACACACACACACACACACACACACACACACACACACAGCCCAAAAGAAACTCAGTCTGAGCCAAATTTTACTTCTTCAAAGCACTCAAACTAGGAAGGCAGTTGGCATAAATTGATCTGTTTAACTGCGTCGAAGGTGTCAGTCTTACATGCACAATTTGTGTCTTTCTGCACAATTAGTTGTGTGTGTGTGTGTGTGTGTGTGTGTGTGTGTGTGTGTGTGTGTGTGTGTGTGTGTGTGTGTGTGTGTGTGTGTGTGTGTGTGTGTGTGTGTGATCTAAGAATATCTAAACCATGCAAACCTTCAGCTTCCACACCTTAAACATTATGTCATGAGCATATTCTAAGCCATAATTTCAGGCGCTTTCATATCCTGCTTTTATGATGTGCTTGTAACCAGGAAGGTCGTTCAGGTCTGTGTGTTTGCTTGGGACTTTTATGTTTAGATTTCCGAGCGCCGATTACAGCTCACAAGATCACTATTCACATCATATATGCTGTGCGCGGTCTAAAACGGTTTTCAAAAGCCACCGACATGGTGTGCATTAGATCGTATCTACAAATTCTATAGACTATAGATTGTAGCTGCTACAATATTAAATGTGTGCATGTGAATTGTGTGTACAACACATGCGTGAGCAAAAGGCGCATTGAGTGCTTTTCTAAGCAGAACTCCACGCTCTACAAGTGTAATATATTATCATCATTACATATATATATATATATATATATACAGAACTAGGTACATTGACACTAATAACAAGTACACATGTGTACACCACAGTACAGTATGCTTGTCCTTTTCTCAAATACAGCTATATATATATATATATATATATATATATATTAGAGCTGCATGTGATGCATTAGAAGAATATATATATATATATATATATATATATATATATATATGTTTTTACACACACACACACACACACACACACACACACACACACACACACACACACACACACACACACACACACACACAGTCATTATCTCTTTTGTAGTAGTTAGCGCCACCTGGGCGGTGCAGTCACGACAGACACCAGTATAAAATAAGGTAAATGTCTTTCGAGACGACCAAGGTGACTTGAAGGAGATTGTGTGTTCAGGGTGAGGCCTGGGTAGGAGGTGGGGTGGGGGACGAAGGTTGGAGAAGGGGAGGGTGGTGGAGGTGGTGGTGGTGGTGGTGGTGGTGGTGGTAACACATCTCTTTTCGGGTTTTTGAATCACTGACATGAGAAATGTACCTTCTGGTTTACAGAGTTGAAATTAGTTGGTTAATTGAATAAATTAAAACCATAATATTACTGCATTTGTGTCCGTGTCTCTGCGTGAAGGTAACGGGCGTGACTAAAACGATAATCGGCGATTCGGTAATGAAAGCCCCCGAGAAACATTTGCCTGAGCATCTTTCTGCTTCACATTTTAAGCACGGCTGGCAAAAATTAATTCGTACTCCCGTTTCTGTGTAGGCTTAGGAATAGAGACCCCCCCCCCCCCCCCCCCCCCCTCCAAAAAAAGCGAGTTTTCATCCAACGGCGTAAAACACCAGTCGGCCATTTTAGATTCGAAATCCATCTTCCATGGCCTGAGTTCGCTGTACGAGGTAGGCCTGACTACAATTGCAAGAGGATCCATTATTTCAAAAAGAGATGCAAATAATACTTTTAGTTCGATTGGTACTTTTTACGCTTGATGACAAGGACGTAAATTCTTTGTTTTCTCTAAATTTACAAGAACCAGAAAAGCCACATGAAATAAATTGCTTGTTTTGAAATTGCCAGTTTCAGAGACAAAGAGGTCTATCTCATTATCCACAAATCTTGGAAAATGAATTCGTGCGGACACTAATCTCACGAAGTGTTTCCCAGAACGCGCATGTTTTATTCTTCTTTTTTTTTTTTTTTTTCTTTTTTTTTTTAATTCTCAGAGCTCGTTCTTGCTTTATCTTTAAAATCTAATGTGTACCAGACGTAAGACGTTTGCTGGAAAATCTCATGAGCTTGTAATTCTGTAGGGGCAGGGCCGCTATTGCGCGGGTCCGCTATTGCGCGGGTCCGTTATTGCGCGGGGCCGCTATTGCGCAGGGCCGCTATTGCGCAGGGCCGCTATTGCGCGGGGCCGCTATTGCGCGGTGACTATTTGTCATTCAACCAGTCTTTCAAACAGTGTAACAGAAATACGCAAACCAAGAGACGCAGCTTACAGAATACTGTGCTGACAATCATTCAAACGTGTTCCAAGTCGGTTTTTGTTGTTGTTGTTTTTTGGGTTTTTTTTTTTTTTTTTGTTAAATTCTCTCAAATGTTCTTTCCCTTGACTACTTTAGTTAAAAGTACCTACTTTGCAACCCAAAACAGGGTTAGGGTTAGAGTTAGTTATATGGAAAATACTGATGATTTTTCAAGGAACCCACTTTTTTGTGAACCCCACTTTTTCAAATGTAACTTTCTCATATTTATAGGGACATTAATTCAATTCAATTCAAAATACTGTATTGTTTGTTTTAAATAATAATAATAATAATAATAATTTTATTTATAAAGCGCATATTCATATAAGGTTACATGCTCAAAGCGCTAACAAAAATTTAACAGACAATAAAAACAGTCAAAAAGCAATATGCAATAACAATAACAAGGAATACTCCAGAATGATAAACTGATAAAAGATCAACAGTCAGGATAGTGAAAATAATAATAAACCATTGGCAAGTGGAATAATAATTGATTTAAGTAGTACAAGAATCTGTTTATGATTTAGACCAGCTGTTTGTTAATATCACGTAAGACATCGCAGCGTGAACGCGCGGGGGGGTGGGGGGGGGGGCGTGCACGGTAGGCCTTGGCAACTATTCCGCTTCTTATAAATGATAGGTCGCGCAATAACGGCCCCGCGCAATAGCGGCCCCGCGCAATAACGGCCCCGCGCAATAGCGGCCCCGCGCAGTAACGGACCCGCGCAATAGCGGACCCGCGCAATAGCGGGCCGACCCCATTCTATTCTGTAGACATAACCAAGACACGTTTCAAAGAAAATATTATGCACATCCTGAAAAATACTAACACTTGAAACGAATTCAGCCACTTACTACTGTGGACTTGAGGTTGTGTTCTACATATTTTCCATCACACTTTGTCAGTAATGTACTTCATTCGTAAATTTGAGAATCTCCAAAAAAAAGGCAAAATAAACGGCGTTTGTTCCCAAGGAAAACACGCTGAAACTAACAGACATTTCACAAATTTGCTTCTGTGTCTATTGTTTTTTATTTGCATTCGTGTAATATTGTTTTACTTGAAGTTTCATATTATACTTGTCTAATTTCTGTACCTGTACCTCAAAACAGGAATTAATGAAAATGGCTGACATTTTCTGAGTGCGTTAGAATTTGAGGCAAAAAGGTATATTCAAAATAGTATTTTTGGGACGCTGGAGCATTTCTCTAAAACATGATGTGCGTCTGCACATGATCTGTCAAGCGTAGCAGCTGCAGCAGCGTAATATGTCAGCCTTGTCCCCATCAGTAAGAGAACTGGCGTCTATATGGAAGAAGGAAGATTTGATACCCGACGGCCGCTCCAGGCAAATCTCTGGTCATTTCCTTGAACCACCGCAGGGTGTTTAGCCTAACATATCCAGTAGTCAAACCTGAAGTGTGTGCACAATACCTGCTGCAGCGACGTCATTTGTAATAATTGCTGTGTATAGTCAATATTTGAACCCAATCACAATACGGATTCCCATCATTACTACTCCCAGCCAAAGGGACATTGTGGATGGGCTAGTAAAACGTAAGTGCCAAACCTCTCCTCTAAAAGTTGGTGAATAACAAAAAAAAAACGCTGTGTACACAGTGGCCGTCATATCAGGCTGCTTGGTAACCTACCCCCGTAGCGGTTAATGATCTGTTTATTAGAAAAAGGTATTTGAAGTCACCTATTTCAAGCAGTGAAGAGTTCATGAAATCTGACGTGAGGTGCACGTTTTCCTTCCGCTGGGATCACTCTACGTTTTCCAGTATGTAAAACAAAGACAACAAAGTTAATAGTGGTAGCTATTAGCAGCAAAATATAAACCTACCCACAACGCAGCGTGTAAGGGAGCAAGTGACAAAAATGGGGAAAGTTGATGACCGCCGTAAAGAAGACGTGCTTGTTTGGATTTGGAAATCTTTTTTCATAAGACTACTCATTGTCTTTTCCACCACGACAAATGTATAAAAAGAAACTGAATCAGGCGTTGCAATTATGGAAGGCTCTTCAGTAAGCACCGCTTTCAGCCCATATAGGGAACTGAGCCTCAATTAACGGCCATCTATAAGCAATCAATCTCTCCTACAAGTTCCAGAAGATAATTCTGAAACACCGAACATGTGTCCAAATATTTGCATCATATTGTATTCGTTTTCGCAAACACATCTTATCACAGCAACCCATCAAGTGTCCCTACTCCCATCATTACGCGTATTCCGTCATTATTAAAAAGATTGCACTTTAGATTGCTGTTTGTGACAAAAGTACGATAGCGATTTCAATGAACTTTTGATAATTATATAACACCATCGGGATACTATTCTTGCAGAAAAACCGTTCACTATTCACAACGCAGCAACTACTTTAATAAGTACACCCTCAAAATATCCCTACCGAAAACAGGGCTCACTTGGATATCATATTCCATACTTACTTGCACATGCGATGACAAAGGAACTTCGCAACATCAAAGAAGCGTTTTCTGACTGAACTGTTCAATGTTCGTAAATGTTTTCCGCGATACATGTCATCTGCAGTGACCTGCCAAGTGCACAAGCATCAAATGCAGTCGGTTTACAGGGCCCTTTGAATCAACAGCCGAACTGGTGGCCGCAATAATCCAGGAAGCATCATTCTGATTAGTGTGAAATTTCAGTATGTCAACAATGCATGTCTTGTCTAACAGTAACAGTGTTTAGACCGGAATTCTACGCATTTCTAGACGCACAAACAGCATACTTTGTGCACACCCTCAAAAGCCCATTTATAGGGCTCATATAGTGAAAATGGCAGATAAACGGTCGTTTTTAACGGTGACGCGGACGGAGAAAAAATTCACGGAGACCACCACAGCATTAGGGGCCTGTGTTCTACTGATTTCTGTAATAAAAAGTTAGGATCAAATTTGTTCTACCTTCCGCTATATAAAAAGCCTAATTATCCCAGCCTACTTGGCCATGGTGAAGAAGTGTACACTTCTGAACTGAACAGAAGTAAACTAAAGTGATCTGATGTGAACCTTCACTTCGCCATGGTAAAGAAGTGTACACACCTGAACTGAACTGATCTAAACCTTCTCTTCGCCGTGCTAAAGAAGTGTACACATCTGAACTGGACTGAACCGAACCTACTCCATGGCAAAGAAGTGGTACACTTCTGAACTGGCACCTTCATACTCACAGTGGCAAATAATTATACACCTCTGAACTGGACTGAATTCTCCTCAAATAATCTGATCTGAACCTTCATGTACGCAGTGGCAAATAAGTGTACACTTCTGAACTGACTGAACTGATTTGAACTGAACTAAACATTCGCAATGGCAAAGCAGTGTACACTTCAAAACTTCACTGCGGTGTTCACAAGCAGCAGGGTTCGAATCCGGAGGAAGATTCTCACCTTCTGCATATTTGTACTGCTCGTAGTCACAAGCCTGTGCATAGTGGACAAGTACAGAAGTAAGAGATTTTGCCTTGACGGAACAACTAACAGAGGTAAACCTGAAAACAGTAGAAGCATTAGCAAAGTAAGAGTCATTTTTGTTCTAGTTTTGTAGTTGTTTATTTTATTTAAATTTGAATATCGTCTTTGTATCTGTCACTAAATCTCTCCTTAACTCTTCCGTGAGGGGAGAATTAAAGGTTCAGCCATGCATCGCCAACGGATCATTACAATTCAATTCTTCATCCATTCTTTTATCAAGTACGCAAAATGTCAAGTGTGTGTCTTCAGCTAAGCTTGCCAGAGAGGTTTGTTTACATAGTAGTAGTTTACTGCAGTTTCGTGGTGTGTGTGTGTGTGTTTTCCAGGCGTTAAAGTCACCGACTACTTCGGAGACAATTTCACGCTCTATACGCGCAGCAACAGCAACAAGGCAAAATGTCCACCGCTACCTCTGGCAGTGCCCCCAGACTCTAACATCTTCCGGTGTCGATGGTACCATAAACCCCCTGCACCTTGCGACTTCAGACTTAGAGCCAGGCTGTCTTGTACCAAGTCATCCCCCAGCATTCTGTACGAGTGGGTTGATCTTGACGCGCCTCCGTCTACGTACGCCTTCGACGACCAATGCCTGGCGCGAGTGATCGCTGAGCGGTGTACGGAGGAAGGTTTGATCCCCAGGGTGGTGCACTACGTAAATTTTGGGCCCCGGAGACTTCTTTTCCACACACTCCTCAGCGTTCTGTCTGTCCTGAAATTTGCACAGGTATTGTTCAGCGTGGCTTTGAGTGATTTGTGAAACTCCTTGCAACACAAGTTAATGTTATTTTGATGATAACAGTGGTGACCTGCCTCATGCCGCTAAACTAATGTCACTTATATTATGCTTATGGATAATTAGGATGACTCTGCAGCCATATCGGTCGTAACATGTAAGTGTGTGTCCAAAAGTTTTTGTGCGTCTTTGCAACGATATTCGGCATTATGATACGTATTTGAGCTTGTGGTCTCAGTCTCTGAAAAAACGTGGAGAGTAAGACTGACAGGAACACGTAACTCCCAGAGTGTAAAATTACATCTCCGTGTGTGTGTGTGTGTGTGTGTGTGTGTGTGTGTGTGTGTGTGTGTGTGTGTGTGTGTGTGTGTGTGTCTGTGTCTGTGTGTGTGTGTGTGTCTGTGTCTGTGTGTGTGTCTGTGCGCGTGCGCGCGGGCGCAGCCTTGCCTCGTGATTCTTCACGCCGATTACCTCCCTTACGGCAGCCACTGGCAGGCGCTGGTGCAGCTTGTTCCGAACCTGATTCACGTCAACCGCACTGCCCCGGACGCCATATTTGGTCATGAGATCAACAGCGCCCACCACAAGTCTGATGTGGCTCGCTTGGAGGCAATGATAAGTGAGCAAATTCTAACGTCCAACAGTCTTCCAACTCTCTTACTAATTTCCTAAGGGGATTTTACAGACAATTTTTACGCTCAACAGTTTGCCTTATATCAAAGATCTTGGAAACATAAGGTCTTTGCTTATATTATGTGTGTGTGCGCGCGCGCGTGTGTGTGTGTGTGTGTGTGTGTGTGTGTGTGTGTGTGTGTTGTGTTGTGTGTGTGTGTGTGTTGTTTTGTTTGTTTGTTTGTTTGTTGTTTTTTTTTTTTTTTTTTTTTTTTTTTGGGGGGGGGGGGGGGGGGCTGGGTTTCCTTTTGGTTAGTCAGTTTTTTTTGGTTGGATGTTGTTGGGTTTTGCTGTCGTTGTTGTCATTGTTGTTGTTTGTTTGTTTGTTTGTTGTTTGCTTTTGAGGGAGGGGGGTCAGTTATTTTGCCAGTCATCTTTATCACATACACTGGCTGTTTCAGAGTTTGGAGGCATCTACTGCGACATGGACCACATAGTGCTGAAACCCCTGCACGAAGTCCTCCAACATACCGTCGTCATGGGAAAGGAGGAGAGTGACGCGCATTTCGGAAACGGCTTCTTCCTCGGGAAGCCAGACAGCATCTTCTTGAAGCTCTGGTACGAATCCTACCGGACTTTCGACGACAAAGTGTGGGCTTACAACTCCATTCTGGTGCCTGCCAAACTTTATAAGGAGAGGGGGGTTGATCTCGGAGTGCATGTTGTCGATTCTTTCTTCAGACCTGACTGGTGTAAGGCGACCGAAGAGTTTTACGAGAATTTGTACGAGTGGAGGAATTCTTACGGCGTTCATCTTTACCACAACGGGAACCGGAAGTTTTTCACGGGCAGGTTGGACATGTTCGAAAACTCATTAGGGGAGATCACTCGTTACATTTTGTTCGGGAGGAGTTATCTGTGTACTGGGAATAAGACTGTGGGCGAGCCTGTTAGAATGGATGTGTCTGGAAACGTGTTCTAGAGTGTGTAGCTAAAGGTTTAGACCTAGCTAGTCACAGTAGTCAGTAACACCAAAAGGGACTGCACTCTGACTCATTAGTAGATCTATCGAGTTTCTGCCCATGACCTGACCGGCTGAGCGGGCCGATCCGGCCTCAGCTGACAAGATCACAGAAGTATTTTTAAGTCAGTATTTTAAGTCACAGGGCTGTTTACCTGTGTGTGTTTCGGCGAAAAAAACAACAACAACAAAACAAAAACAAAAAAACCAAAAACGACTTGATTCACTAAACGTACAGTATACACTGAGTGAAAACAAATCACTGTTTTCGCTGCGGCATACACATATAGGCGTGTAACTGACGTCACGTCAGCCGGTGTCAGTGCATAAAGTTGTAGCGAATTGAGTTTTTATTTCACTTTAACACCGGTATTTGCAGTTAGATTTAGGATGTTTGCTGTAGTTTAGTTTTTGGCATTAGTTTCTTATTATTTTCTAGTTAGTCCCTGTTTTGGGGTAGAGAGTTACTGGTCACGTGGCTTTGTTTTCCCGCCTCCTTTCCCCTCACGTGCGCGCCCGCTGGTCAGTTTCAAGGCTGTCCCGCGAGCCAGCCCCGCCAGGCACTAACCTATAAAAGACCCCAGTTTCCCGCCGAAATTCAGAGTGCTAATTGTGCGGAATTGCCTCTGTGTTTTCTCAGTCTTGGATACTTACCAGGCCGGACTAAATGTAAGTGCCCCAGTTCTTTTGGTGGTTTTCTAATGTTTGCCAGTCAGTAGTGCAATCTCATGCGGTTTCAGCTGGTGTGTCAGTGATTTAGTCTCTCCAAGTTTTTTACGGCCGCCGCGTAGTAGCGGACAGCCGGCCCGCAGTAACGCTATTTTCCGGCACTAATTTAATTCTTTAGGTCTTGAGTGCGTAAATTGTGTAACCGCCCAGTGCTTTCTTTTGTATTAAATTTCTGTTAGTGTAATTCGCCAAGAATGGCTCTCATTTTATTGTACAGCTCAAACTCCAACAGCGATAGTGTACGTAAATTATACTTCTCGCTGATGCTTAGATGCTCACTGCACGCTGACCCCTAGCTGGTGTAACCGTTGTCCGGCAGCGAGCGAGCGAGCGCGTACCGTGAACTTCTGACTCTCGCGACTACACAGCGACCCCACATCGGAGGAATTCTATTCTTAGCGCCCAGCCTTTCGGTTTCCCCTCTCCCCGGAATTCCCAGTCCTACGTAGAGTGTTTGTTTTCTGGTAATTCTTCTCATTTTGATTCCGCGCCCCTCCTTGTTGTTGTTGTTTTGTTTGTTTGCTAGTCTGATTAGTTGATATGGGCTAAGTGATTCATTTTAATCAGAAGTTTTGTCTGTTATTTTAGAAGTGCTTCTTTTGCCAACAGTTAGTGGAGGATTAGTTCGTCTTCCTCGCTCAGTGTTTTGGCTGTTTTATTTTTAGTGCTACTTCTATTCGTAAATTGATCACTAGACAGCAAAGCAGCCGTACACGAGATTATATTTTTCTCCGAATATGTGCCATACTGAATTAAACGTAATTCTCTCTTTTGTTAATTTGTGCCATGATTTACTGAGTGATTACTGTGATTTCCCCCTTCAGTTTTGTTTGTTATCAGCTTTTTGTAATAATCACTATGTTTGAACGTTCCTCTTCTCTCAGTTATTGATAGCGTGTGTTAGGGAGTGATTCTGTGAGCGGAGTGAGTGCGTGATAAAGCAAGCGTGATTCGGCACACTTTCTGAGAGCCTGCACAGGCCGTGTCCTTTATTACAGACTCGACTCGCAGACACACACCAGACATTCACTGCCCATTACATACGCTAACTGAAATCATGCACACCTTTTATTAATGTAACATACACACTGACGACGACACCTTCTCTCCCGGCGGCGTTACAAAGTTACAGCCCGGATACGTCAGTCGGGCTTCGGCCACACTGAGACGACAGATAGCTTCCGAGTCATGCAGTAAAAATTACGCTAAGTATAGTACAACATTTTTGCCCCTTTTTAAATTTGTGTGCACCGAGAGTAAAAAATAAATTATAATAAAAATCTGATGCTTTTTGTTGGCTCTGTAAATAAGTTTCATGCCAGGTAAAATAAGGGGAAACTGAGCCTGGCTTGTGGACTATTTGTATTCATGCGCGGCTGCCACACTGAAGAGCCAGCAGACGACTAAGGAATGAAGGGGTATGTGGTCGCTGCTAACATTGCAACCAAAAAACAAAAAAAAAAAAACCCGGAATATTGGAATTTGTTGAAATTTACTCTACACATGAGTCTTTGGCTGCCGGATTTTTGTGATTGTTTTGGTGAATTTCATATGCAGCGTTATGTTTAAAGGACTATATGATAGCGTTTTCTTGAAATTTTGCATCTGTCTCCTGTAGCCTTCATCTGACGTAAAACCGTCATGCATCCCTCAATGGATCCGATAATGCTGACCTTTTTTCGACCATTGCCTGGCAACGGATCGTTCAAATTCGATCTAGCAGTGGCTAGGCATGCTGACTGAGATGCCGTCACTGCCGACTGCACTGACTGGGTGTCTGAGTGGTGTGATCAGTTCTGCACACACACACACACACACACACACACACACACACACACACACACACACACACACACACACACACACACACACACACACACACACACACACACAAGAATTCTCAGAAGTGAGAACGATCTGTGCGAAAAAAATCATTAACAACAAGCCGAGGTTGCCGGCGAAGCCGAACCCCCAACTGGAGTCAAAGGGAGAGAAGTTATAATCCGTCGTCTTGCGAGGTTGGTGGTTGCCTCCCCTGCACCGTAAAGCCTTACTTTGCTATGCGATCCCACATTGACCCGGCCCGACAATCATGTAAATCTGTACACTGCGAACCACTAAGCCGAGTTCCTTCCGGAAATGTGGGGTGGGTGGGTGGGTGGGAGGGTGTTTGGGGGTTTAACGTCTTTTTCCACCACATATTGGTGATATCAAAGACGCGGCAACGATGAAAAAGCCAGCACAAACATTTGGCCCCAGCCGGGATACGAACTCACGACCCGAGCATCAGTTAGAAGTCCAACGCTCTACCATTCCGCGGCCAACCCCGGCTCCCTCAGGAATTGTGCGGTAGTTGTGAGCATTGTTTGATTTGCAGCAAACTGAGCGTTACATGTAGTCGAAGTGATGTGTTTCGTGCCCACAAGTGCGTGCCTCCCCCACTGATCCCTGCACAACTCACACTGACACACACACACACACACACACACACACACACACACGCACACGCACACGCCGCACACACACACACACACACACACACACACACACACACACACACACACGCACGCACCGTCACGCACGCGCGCACACGCACACAGACACGCACGCACACACACACACACACACACACACACACACGTCCTTTCCGGGGCGATGCTTTCTTTACATCGGTGTTTATAGGAATCCAGTAAAAAAAAGAAAAAAGAATGTATATCAAATACGAAGAGTACGTATTATTTTTGCTCACGATTTAAATGTGCTTCCAAAGTAAAGTGCCATCTTCACAAGCTCAGCTGTTGGGGGTTTTGTGGTTTTATTTGTTTGTTTGTTTGTTTTTTGTCTTCCAAGATGTTTGTGTGTGTGTGTGTGTGTGTGTGTGTGTGTGTGTGTGTGTGTGTGTGTGTGCAGGGAGGTGTGTGTGTGTGTGTGTGTGTGTGTGTGTGTGAGAGAGAGAGAGAGAGAGAGAGAGACAGAGACAGACAGACAGACAGACAGACAGCGTAGAGACGCTATCACACATTCAGACAGTCACTCAAACAACAGATCCGCCAGGCATTCATTCCTCCAGCTTCAAAAGGGAAAGAACTGTTCCATTTAACATTAATCTTTTTATTTCCCCTTGCATCGATTAAAGTCGAGTCCGGCACCTGCCTTGATATCAAAATCAGACATTTGTTCTTAGTTTCAGTTTTAGATTATACAGAAGTGCCTTCTACATGCAAAACACGATACAGCCGAAAACATACAAGCCTTCAAAAAACAGAAAAGACAATGATTTTCTAACCAACTACAGTAAAAACAGAAAGAAAGAAAAACATACTCCTCTCCAAAGGAACGAATGTTGAAGAAATGTTACAGAAATAAAAGAATGACAAAAACGAGAAAAAAAGTATAAATTTTCCAGTTCCAAAAAAGTAATATGAATGTATCTTTGTCAGTCAGACATAAATTTCAAAGAGAGAAACAAAGAGAGATAAGGGGGGGGTCAAGGCCAATCTAAATCTAGGTCACATGATCATGGGAACAATCCACAAGGACAGCGTTGTCATGGCAACGATGCCTCTACAATAATAATTAGGGTCTTATGTACAGGACTAGAGCGCGGCAGTTAGGTGTATCTTACAAGGTGTTCAGAAAAAGATGAAGGAGATTTCAAGGTGATTTTGTGTTTTGTTTTCTCTCGGAACTGAATGGAATATACACGTCCAAATTCTCAGTGACATTATTTGTATCATGACCACCAACTGAAAAAAAAAATTCATTGCAAAGATAGTATCGCCATTTTGGTATTTCTTTTAGTCTTTCGGCGTGGTGCATGGTACGTGGTCAAGGATGAAAATATTCAAAACGATTTCTGCAACAACTGGGGCGGAAGACTTTCAAAAATACATGAGGCAGGCAGTGTACGAAAATGAGCCCGTATACTAAAGGGTGCAGGTTTTGTTAAAATGCGAAGCAGGTTTTCTTTCTTCGGACAGATAAAAAGCAAAACTCGTGCACAAAGTTTCAACACAAGAAAATAACACAAAAGAGCCAGCATGTCAGTTCAGAATAATAATCCTCATTCGTGAAAATACTGTCAAACGAATATATTCAAATATATCATGACCACTATAAGTAGCTTCCTCCGGAATAAGTCAGATCTGCAGGACTATCTTTCAACGATTTTCATACAACATGTCGGTTCAGGCGCAGAATAAAAAAGAGTTGAAATATCGAAAGCTGACCAACCCAAACTTAAATAACTTGTTGGCCAGTTAGGGGGATTTGACGTTTCTTCAGCAACAGCGACCACGTCCTTGACTTTGCCGGTGACCTTCAGCTTGACCTTCATGCCGACGACCTTGACCTCGATCCTGGCAGCCGGCGGTTCCAGCGATCTTGACCTTACTTGCCCATGATGTCGCGGCGACCCCCGTAGCTCATGCCTTGCTGGTTGGCGCCCTGGTTGCTTCCGTACTGCAGGTTGATGGAAGCTTTGGACGCTTGGCTCATGTCGTCCACCTTGATGTCCGCGATGTGGCGCTGGGCTCCCATGGACATGCCGGCCTGGGACGCTCCCTTGTTGCTGCCGGCCTGGAGACCGATCACGCCGGCCGCTTCCCGGGACGCGTCGTCAGCGCGGATGTCTGCGATGTGACGGACGGCTCCGAAAGACATGCCGGCTTGTGAGGCTCCCTTGTTGGATCCGGCCTGAAGACCGATCATCGTCTGGCCCTCGCGCGAGGCGTCGTCGGCGCGGATGTCGGCGATGTGACGCACGGCGCCCATGGACATACCGGCTTGTGACGCACCCTTGTTGGATCCAGCCTGGAGACCGATGACTCCCTGGCCTTCTTTGCTCATGTTGTCGGCGCGGATGTCGGCGATGTGACGCACGGCGCCCATGGACATACCGGCTTGTGACGCACCCTTGTTGGATCCGGCCTGAAGACCGATGACGGTCTGGCCCTCGCGCGAGGCGTCGTCAGCGCGGATGTCGGCGATGTGACGCACGGCGCCCATGGACATACCGGCTTGTGACGCACCTTTGTTGGATCCGGCCTGGAGACCGATGACTCCCTGGCCTTCCTTGCTCATGTCGTCTGCCTTGATGTCGGCGATGTGACGCACGGCGCCCATGGACATGCCGGACTGGGAGGCGCATTTGTTGGTGCCGGCCTGCAGACCGATGATGCCCTGCCCAGCGCGGAGCTGCTCCTCAGTGAAGTGCACCTCGTGTCTCTCGGAAGGCTTGGGGCCGCACGTGGGGCCTTGGAAACCGTGACGCTGGGCCTGTCACGTGACAATGCATCTTGTCAGTAATAAGGTAAAAAAAAAAAAAAAAAAAAAGCAGGCTAACTAAACATACAAATACGGTTGGTTGGTTGGTTGGTTGGTTGGTTGGTTGGTTGGTTGAATCGTTGGTTGGAGGCTGGTTGGTTGACTGGGTGGTTGGGTGTTTTGTTTGTGTAATTGGTTAGTTGGTTGCCTGGTTGTTTTCTGTGTGTGTGTGTGTGTGTGTGTGTGTGTGTGTGTGTGTGTGTGTGTGTGTGTGTGTGTGTGTGTGTGCGCGCGCGCGTGCGTGTGTGTGTCTGTTTGTTTCTGCTATTTGGTTCGTTGGATGGTCGATTGGTTACCTCTTGTTTTTAATCGTTCGCTTTTTCCCTTTAGTCGTCGTTGTTTTTGGTACATCTGTCGGTTTGGTTGGTTAAGTTGTTGTTGTTGTTGTTTCATAGCTGCTGTTTGTTAATGTTGTTGGTGTTGTAGCTATTGTTTGTCTGGTTCAAATCGACCATTCGTGCATGGGCAGCACCTTCATCAATTATCAAATAGTCGATCAGCGTCAGTTAATCAGAAGAGGTTGGGTGTTTGGGGGTTTGGGGGTTTAACGTCCTTTTCCACCACATAGGGTGATATCAAAGACGGGACAACGATGAAAAAGCCAGCACAAATATTTGGCCCCAGCCGGGATCGAACTCACGACCCGAGCTTTAGAAGTCCAACGCTCTACCATTCGACCACCCCGGCTCCCCAGTTAATCAGAAGAAGAAGAGGAAGAAACAGATTGTCAAGTACTATACACACCTCACTACCGAACTGGAGGATGGTGGAGATAACCATGGCCATGTTGCGTCCCTCAAACAGGTCGGCTGTGGGGAACAGGCTGTTGGAGGGGACGCCATAGTTCTCTACCGCCTTCAGGAACACCTCGATGTTCTCCATCTGTAATACGGTATATACATGTGATATAGTATATGTGTATTGTGTATAAATGCAGAGGTCTGATATAGGGCTTCCTAGGCACCACTTCTGTCGAGTCAATTCAGTCCTCTACTGTTTTCTGAAAAAGGGCCTAAGGCAGGGTAATCGACTGATTTAATAGGCGCTTTTTCCGATGACGGCAGATGTATGTACAGATGGAAGGGTGTGTTTATTTGCTTATTCATGTTGTACAACCGTAGGCGCAATAACCAGCTACAGACTGGCGTACGCCATGATAGCGAGCTTCTCCGTGTTTACCAAGTACCGTCCAAGTCACGGCGGCCCCAAGAAAGCGGGAGATCGAAAAAAAAGGGGGGGGGGGGGGGGTAATCCTAAGTAAATTCGAAATAAAAGTGAATGAACCTACGAAACTTCCCCCACACTTTAAGTCAAACACGAATATTTTGAGAAGGATGTTGGGCATTATGCGCCAGTACATTTTCTCTTGCAGATTTCAGAGAAAAGTATGAGATGTGTCCTGATGACTTAGTCAACGCCCGCGGGTTTTCTCTGTTTCCCAAAACGCATATAAATACCATGCTCACAAGGATAAGGGGCGTCAGGTAACACACAGTCAGATTCTAGAACAGGCTATGAACGTGGATGGGAAAATAGATACAGATGAGGTTGCAATACACGTTCCTTGGTAATAAGAGGGGTTCACCACGGCACTCGTGCAAGCACTCTACGCACTTAACCTAGGGTTACAAGATACAAACCCCCTTTATGAATCCAAATCAAATTCAAATGGTTTATAACTACTGACCAACGAGAGTTGGAATGGTGACGACTGGGTAAAAATAATGTAAAGTAATTTCGCTTGGCTGGATATTCAGCACGATGCCAATGAAAACTGACCAGTCGATTTCCACTAATCATGGCTGTCCTGAGATTAATGCTAATAAAGGACTGGTCAGTGTCAACTTGCGGTTCGTGCCCGCATATTAACTACTTGTGGATGCACTTACTGCATAGAGTTCTCTCACCAAGAAACGTGTCGAACGGTGCTTCAGTTTTGTATACCCGTCACAAAAAATCAAGAACCATCTTGCAATTCCCGGTAGTGGTGCTATAAAACGGTCATAGTTTGTAAACTTGTTCAGGTCAGTTTACAACAATAATTTTCACAGCTGTGTTGACACGAAGTCAGTCACACTACGCTGTGAAAGCAGAAGGTCCTGCTCGCGCACTTACTAGACCAAAGGGCAGAGCCTGGGTGATTCAGCAAAAATGCCAAATTAAATCCGGTAAGAGTAAAATCCCACACCACACGGCAAGCTTTTGAACAGAATGGCGTTATGCCTGTAGATTACAGAAACTTTGGCTGAGGAGTGTTGCTCAATTATTGTGTACCAACAGGCAATCCAGCAGAAGATTGTCCGATCCATAGCACTTTTATTAATTTCCGTTTCAGCTTTTTCTTTCTTTTCCTAAGCCCGAAGAGGGTGGGCAATAAAATGACAAGATTTGTCTTACCTATCCAATCAGACACAATAAGGCATTGCATCATGGTCGTTGCGTCTTTAAGGAATTACAATCACGCGTATGCTTTTGCAAGTGGTCCTTGACTTTTTGTGAAGAATGTACACAGAAGAAGAGCTGGAGATACGTAGCAGGCTGAAGCACTGAGGTGGATAATAGTACCTGTTTGAAGGGAGCTGCCATGGTGTTCATTTTGATCTTGTAGTTTCTGGCTGCCGGGGGGAGGTTAGGCGTGCCCTTATAAACTGCCTGAGCCAGTCTGGGAAAAGGAACAAACACACGGATTCGGGGTTAGAGTCGTACTCACTATGAAGGATGAGGTTCGAAGGAAAAGAAGTACAACACAAAATTGAGGACGTTTAAGAATTATGTCAATGTAACTTTTCTTTTGATTCATGAGGCAACAGATGTGTAGGTAGGTAATCTTGGGGCGTCTGTCATGGTATGGAAGTCACGTTCAGAGAACGAGACACTGATATGGCTGAAGAATACTGGTCATACTCTGTATCAAAGCCGAACTTTATTGCCTTGGAAGGAAAGAACATTTCCCAAAGACCAGGCGTTGGAAATATTCGTCATATTTGCGACTATTGTTTCCGTCCTAATGGATACACTTAGCATGGTTTTGCCTGAAAATGAACACGTCAAAAGAACTTCAGTGCATCTTTATTCCTTTATTTGTTTATTTATTCATTTTGTAGCAGAAAGGTGTACAACAGAAAAGGGTTGGTTTCCACGTCACACGGATGACTAGCAAGGGAAGCCACTGAGGAAAAAATTCAGGTCCACCAAGGGCAAGGGCATGTAATCAGCATGTAATTACGTAGACATGGCACACTGGCCTACAGTCTAATTACCATCCAGACTTAACTAAAACTAATATAAGTACATGATGAATGCATTCAAGGTCCATTTTAAGGCTTTGGTGTCATTAAATTTTCAGAGAACTAAGGCCTCCAGGCGTCACAATCATTTTATTTCATTTCCACGTATTCATAACATCATTACACCGGTGACCACACTACTTTGCTAACTATCTACTTTTAAGCATAACCGACGACATATTTGTCATTTTGACATAATAAACGACCTGAATTTGAATATCTCTACACTGATGCTGATATCGGTTGATATCACACCTGCAGACGATCAAATATCGGGTGATGTTAAACCTGCAGAGGATCTATATCAGGTGATATCATACCTGTAGAGTATCTATATCGGGTGATAGCATACCTGCAGAGGATCTGTCCATTGCGAAGCTTCTTCTCCACCTCAACGGCCCCAGAGCCAATGTCCTCACCAGTCAGTTGCTGGATCCACTGTCGCACCTCGTACTCTGCCCCGGAGTCGTACTTGGCCATCACCTGCAATGATCAACATAATTTATGCATCACGTGACCGTCTGTGAGATTGATTTGAAAATGTAGCGTAGAGAAGGCGTGGGTTGTCATAAAAGCAGCTGAACGTGATTTGGCATACCTCTCCGACTGACGTGGGGCGGGGGGCCGGGTGGGGGGGGGGATTGTACGTTGGGGTTCAATGTTTCTTATTAATCGAAAAAAAAACTTCCCAAACAGGCCAGCAAGCGAATTCATGCGCTCACAAGTACAAACGCGGTTTTAAATGAGACCGGCTGACTCAAGTGATGTAAGTCAGCCATGCTGTTTATACTATGTTCGTTCGGAGAGCTACCTTGCGGCTTCAGCCTGGTTCCACAGACAGAGAGAGAGGGGGGAGGAGGGGGGCGGGGGGGGGGGGCAGACAGACAGACAGACAGAGATATTCCGGCAGTACGCAAAAAAAATCAATTACCTTCTTTCGGTAATATTCCATCGCCATTGTGGCTGTCTAGTGTATGTCTCACGCAGTGACTGTGCATAAACAGTTCATAAACTGTCAACTAAATCCCATCCTCGTGTCACTACCGTAGTTCTCAGAAATCACAACACACGCATTGTCGGCAGGTCCAATTCAGTACAAATGTCACGGCGGTCACATGTTTTTCCTTCTAGTCACTGATAAAGTACGACTGTCAGTATTCAACACGAAAGCCTATACGCTGGGTTCACTCTACCTAACTTGCCTATCCTGCATTTCTGCCATTACTGACTGACACCGAGTTTTCTTTCCGCGTCGGTATACGACTGTCACAGTCTCTATAAAATGTGATTAGGAAATGCCAACGCAAGCATCCTGCAATCGGCAACCACACTATTCGTCGCTACAATCTCAGTCCACCCCCCGGCCTACACTGACTGACTGAGTTTTCAGTTAAATTCAGCTAGCGTGAGCATGCCACGGCACGAAAGTTACCCAGCAGGCCTATCCTCCTATCCTGGTTTCTACTACACACAAGGTCTTTCATTCCTCGTCAGTATACGGCCACTGTTTCACAAGTATTATTAGGAAATGCCAAAACTGTACCCGGCAACCACGCTCTCTTCTACACTGACAAACCTACACAACTTTACAACCGCTACACTGACTGGGAGTTGAGGAACTTCAGCCCAGCGTGCGGAAAGCACGTAAGTTCCGTGCAAGACTGGCCTGTCAAGCGGCGGAGGGTGTAAACTACGAAGCTCGAACTAAGCCACTCACGCCCCGCGTAAGATTTAGACGATTGGTTTGATATTAATTTCCGAGTCAGTTGCGTGGTGGTTAAGTGTAATGGCGATTAGAAAACTGGTGCTGTCTCGAGAAGAAGATTAGGTTTGGGGGTGTGTGTGTGTGTGTGTGTGTGTGTGTGTGTGTGTGTGTGTGTGAAACTTTCCTTTTACAAATGCGGATTCAAGTGCAGCATTGTATAAAAATAAAAATAACAAGATGGCCACCAGCCCAATATGTTGTTTCCATTCAGTGACCTGTTGTCGTCGTGGTCGTTGTGTCACGTATGCTGCCCGCGCGCACACGTACGCAAGCTGTCTGACATCAGGCATGTTGACACAAAGAAAGTACATGTACTAGAAACCCTTTCCGTGCCTCTTTGCGCTCGCAAAACCCCAAACACTGACATGATGAGGTCGTGTTAGCTCGCATAGCTGGTTGACGTCACTAACTTTTTGACGTATGCGAGGTTCTACATGGGTGAATGAATTCTTGTAACAAAGTCGTTCCCCTTTGACAGAGTCAGTTGCTTCCCGCAGGCCTGAATGACAGGAAAAATCAGCCCGTTTTATGATGTTGTTTCCATCACTATGGAAACAAAATAAAAATTGCTGGTAGTGACTGCAGCAGCAAAAAGTACTAAAAGTACTTTCGTTCCCTTTGCACCATTATAATTTAATAGCAACAGAAAACAACTGCTGAGATCCGGGAATGCAATTAGAAAAGAGTGAAAGCTAAATTCAGTTACGTTCGGCAACTAAAGAACAGTTAACCGTTTTTTCGTTGTTGTTGTTGTTTGTTTGTTTGTTTGTTTGTTTGTTTGTTTGTTGTTTATTTTAGTCTGTGTGCTGAAATATAATCATCTCATAATCAAACGTTTCCATTCATCCGTTGTAACTTTCCACACAAATGGGTATGCCAATGTCGCTGAATATTACTTCCCAAATTCCGTGAGTTTTACTTCGTCTGTCGACGAAACTTTTAGTGGTTGCATCCTGTTTCCGTGGAGCCATGAGATTTACTCGCCATAGTTTGGCGGCAGTGTGTGTTTCCCCGGGGTTTGGGGCTTGTAGCGATGGCGGTATTTTGTACGACTGTGAATGTGGGAAACTGATAAGAACCACTTGTTACGAGAGCTCTGTGTGTGTGTGTGTGTGTGTGTGTGTGTGTGTGTGTGTGTGTGTGTGTGTGTGTGCGCGCATGCGCGTGTGACTGAATACGTGTGTGTGTGTGTGTGTGTGTGTGTGTGTGTGTGTGTGTGTGTGTGTGTGTGCGCGCGCGCATGCGCGTGTGAGTGAATAAGTGTGTGTGTGTGTGTGTGTGTGTGTGTGTGTGCGCGCGCGCGAGCGCGCGTGTCAGTGTGCGTGCAGCGTGTGTTTCAAGTGTTTGGTTTTCTTTAGTTTCCTTCTTCCTGTACACGCTGGCCTAATTACACCAAAACAAGAAGGAAATTTAATGTCCAGGTCAAAAGAATGTAACTGACGCAACTCCATTTAAAATTTTCGTCACAGTCGGCAGGGAGCTAGATGAGTCATCATGATTACAAGGTCAGTTAGAAGGCTATAACAAGGCTATTTCGCCACATTGCGTGAACTAGATTCACTGCTCTTTGTTTAGTAACATGTCTGCCTTTGCTTTTTTTTTTTTTTTTTTTAATAGTGTCTGTTGGGTGTAGGTGTGAATTGACTGCGGCGTGCTTATCATTCTCGCTGTCTGTTCCGTCGGGGAGCCGGGGTGGCCGAATGGTAGAGCGTTGGACTTCTAATGCTCGGGTCGTGAGTTCGATCCCGGCTGGGGCCAAATATCTGTGCTGGCTTTTTCATCGTTGCCCCGTCTTTGATATCACCCTATGCGGTGGAAAAGGACGTTAAACCCCCAAACACCCACCCACCCACCCCTGTCTGTTCCGTCGTTGAGCTACTCTGGCTATTCCCTTTCAATTTCCCTGTTTCAGTTTACTAGTGATACTACCACTGCTTTCAGTTACCGAACGCTTGTCTTGCATTTCGGCATCAGTGAAATGACACTAATGAAATGAGACTGTGTACACCGAGGAGCCACTTGACCCAGCAGACGTCTCAGTGCCGGAAGGTGAACACCACTACCTCATTTTTAAAATTTATTTATTAAGTTATTTGTTTATTTATTTTAGAATATTTACCTGTTTATTTTAAATTGCTTGTATATTTATGTTAAATTGTTTGTTTATTTATTTATGTTAAATTGTTTGTTTATTTATGTTAAATTGCTTATTTATTTATGTTAGATTATTTATTTGATTAAAAGTATTCATTCATTTGTTTCCACCACCCCAGGTACCTCACTGGCACTTCCCCTTTTTTTCCCCCTTTTTTTTTAAATGTCCGCCTCCCAAGCCCCCTCCTCTCCAACATCCCCCCCCCCCCCCCGTTCCCCCCTCAAGTAAATTTCTTCTCGTTGAGTAACGCCTAATACTTTTGTTTCTAACCGCAGTGGACAAAAAAGGCATCATTCCCCTTCGCCACTGGGCAAAATAATGCCTGCTAATTCTGTCTTTCCCTCTCTGAACCTTCCCAACAGCTGCGGACTATCAGCCACCGCAACACTTTTAGCACCGAAGGCGGACAGTTCTCCCAAGGTACATAACTCTTCGATGCGTTGCTGCACTTCAAGGGCGGACAATCGTGCTTACTTATCTCCCCCCGAAAACGCCAGCTGCTCTGCGAGTGAGTCTGGATTCCGCTGTTATCCCGCCTCATAGCTTTCAGCCGATTACATAAACGCTGGCTGCTGTCTATCGTCACGTTGTTCAACGCTCCGGCTGCCCCTATGTGCAGCAATGGCTTCCTTATCTCTGAAGCCGCTGCATGTTTAAAGGAGTAAAGGGGGTATTGCCGATGTACTGGTTAATCGGGAAAATGCTCTGGGAATGAGGAAAAGGTTAGTATCGTGTTGTTTGTAGTCGGTTTGTGCGATACTTGTACATGGATCGAGCACAGTGCTTGCCGTTTTCGGGTTTTTTTTTTTTTTTAAACTAACGCATGTTCTTTGGCGATGACAGTTGTGATAATCACTGAAATTATTTTGTTCTTGAAGCGCACTGCTCGTCGTTTTCCTGACGGTAAATGTATGCTCTGCGCGATGACGTCAGTTGTTAAGTAGACGAACCTGTTGCCGCGGCCACGTTCAGTTCGCTTGCACATGGTTGATACCGATGTGCTGATAGCGGTAATGGGGATCATAGTCAGTCAGTGCATCATTGATAAGACATTTTAACTTCATGACAGGTGGGTCCTTCACTGTCCGAAGCACCGCCAACCGTACATAGTATACAGTGCCCATTTTTCTCTGTAGTGTAACACCACTTTGACATCACTGATGTACGCAGCAACCCCTTGCGGCGAATCTCTGGCGTCGTTATATCTCATACTGCGCTACCAGATTTGCCTCAGTAACATCCGCGCAGCTTATGCGCCATAAGTAAATGTCCATGCATTACTCATTCTGCAGTAGAAGGTACAGCGGCACTGCACTCCGTGACACTAATTAATGCACTGTGCAAACAGTTGTTACGTCACAAGTGCTTGGATCCACAGAAAGTGATACGTACTCCATCTGTGTGCAGCTCTCTTCGTGGAGTCAGCGAAGCAGGCAACAGTGATCAACATCAACATCAATATCACTGCATTCCAGAAGCGACTGAAGACGCATCTCTTCGTTCAGCACATCACTCCATTAATAAGCTGCACTCCCCCCCCCCCCCCCAACACACAGACACTCAGTTCCCCCTTCATCCTTTTTAGCCTCTCACTAAGCGTTGTGAGCACTCAGAGTGGAGCCGTGCCAAACTGACAGTGAAGTCCGGTTCAGTTCTTCCCTTTTTTTTTTAAAGTCATCTGATCATCGTCATCTTCGAGTCATCATCATCATCTTCATCGTCATCAGTCACCATCGTTCGGCATCGTCATCACCTTCATCGTCATCTCCAACGAGTCATCGTCGTCGTCATCATCATCTTCATCATCTGTTGCATAATTCATCCTCTAGGCTCCAGCGGCAAATTACCGATCAGTACCAGGACTAGTGTAAGATGTGTGGCTACAACCATCCTAGCTGATTCGTTTCAGTCACAACCCCTTTGCGCGAAACTCGTAACCCTGGGGCTGCCGACTGATAACTGATAAGCTAGTGCCAGGTAAACAAATTAAGTTAGGGAGTTCTAAACACTATAAACAGAGACGTTTTTCAGTCAGCTGCTCGCGGGTTGAGAGAGATGATCCCGAGAGAGAGAGAGAGAGAGAGAGGAGGAGGAGGAAGGAACTTTATTTCTCACATTGACACTTTTGCAGAGAGAGAGAGAGAGAGCCTTTGCTAAACCATTTCGTGCTTTCAGCAGACCTCTCCAAAGCGAACATTTTTACAGTTTAGTTATAGCCAGTTAGAACTGAATGTCTGAAACTGCTCTGCACTGAGCTCATTCACTGACATAGCATCCAGGAAACCGGCCGGCATTGCTTATTCATACAGGCCACCACATGTTGTTTGTGTGAATTGATATTTTTCTGTATCTAACGCTACTGCTAATCGGCAAGAACTTGAACTGCTGCATTCGGCAAGGCTCGTGTTAGAACGCTTAGATCGGCAGAGCCGTAAATTAGGCTACTCCGTTCTAATGTAAGTTCTAACCTGGGCAAAGCCGGAAGCGGCACCGCCTGTGCCGGGCCGGCCCTTAGCGACAGTTGCAAGGGGATGCTGGAAAGGACCATTGGTGCATCTAATTAAGAAGACAGCGCGGGCGCTGAAGATTCTGACAAAAAATATACATATAAAGGGAAAAAACCTACTACTGTACTAGTCTTCAAATTTTCTTATTGCACGAGAAGCTAGCGAGAGCTTCTTCATAGCATCCTCACCAGTATAATATACAGACATTTCCGTCTTTCTTTCTCGTTGTCTTTCTTTTTCTTTCTCCCCCCCCCCCCCCCCCCCCCCCCCGTGGAAAAGGACGTTAAACCCCCAAACACCCCCCATCCCCGGGTTAACTTTTTTTTTTGGTCAACTTCTCTCTCTCTCTCTCTCTCTCTCTCTCTCTCTCTCTCTCGGCTCTCTCTCTTCCTTTTTTTCCTTTTTTTCCGTCCACTTGCTCATTTAGACATGTGCTGCTGAACCAAACTTAGTGGAATTACATCTATCGGTAAGGAATATCCTAAGGCATTATACCACCTTAGACGATTTTATCCGGCCGGCGTTGGCCAGTGCTCAGGTATGCCTGCTTTGATGTTCCCCCGGTTCCAGCGCACGGTTCAGCACTCCCCAGAAGCACTTGCACGTGCAGATAATTTATTACCTGGCACAGGCGCGCACAGGGGCCCTGTCTGGGTTACTGAGTAAAATTACCGTAAATTGGGGAAGAGAGAAGTACACTTTCCGCTCAAAGTGAATGGATCGTAATGTTAATGTTGTTTTGTGGTCTTGGGAGCAGGAGAACTGACTGATACTCAGTGAAAAAGCAAGTTCTGAAGAGACGTCTACCTTGCAAAAGCACGTATGATACTGGTAATGCCGCGTTTCGGAGCCAGTTCAGGTCTTCAGTACTGGGGAAACTGAAGTGGTTTCATCGTAGCCCCCCCAGCTGACACACACTCCCCCCCCCCCCACCCCCTCAGTCCTCAGTTACTAACACACATCATGTTCTGCGCAGACACACGCGCACACCGTCACACACACACACACACACACACACACACACACACACACACACACTTGACACAACTGACTGTGCCAACATTACTTTAAATTCACTGAGTCCGGCCGCGGCCTGAGAATTTATGTCCCAAGTTACGCCGCAGGACCACGCCGATAATTTCATTTCAGTCAGTGCTAGGAACTTGTGCAAGCGGTAATCTAAATGGCCAGCTCGCACCAACTGAGACGGCTGAAGTTCCGCATTTATGCGGTTTTAAGATTTCACGTCCGTTCCGGCTGCAGATCCGGCACTGAGTTTCGTCTAACCTTCAAGATGTTGACTAAGTATGAGAGGCTAAACGGCCAAACAAAGACAAAGAGAAGCCTGTATTGCCGTGGTTCACAACCGCCCATGTTAATCAGTCACCCCTTGAAATCTCTGGGGGAGTCTGTGAACAGAAACGTGAACAGATACAATCAATGACGCACTTTTGCCGTTGGCACTTCAGCTGGTAATCTTAGTTATGTTCCGGCGGGCACTTCATTTTAGGGTTTCCTTTTCCCGAGTCCCCGATCCCCTCACTGAATCAGGCGTTCCGGCCAGCTTTTCAGTGTCAGTGACCGACTGAATCAGCCGGTGTAGTAGCAAGACAAACTTACTTCCACGACGGACTTATTCCAGAGTACAACACTGATTTTCGTAAAGAAATCACGTCTTACTTTCTTAAAATGGTACTCAGCTCACAATCGACCAGTGGTCTCAGAGTCCGGCTGTCCGTCACGGTCTGTCAGTCTAGTTAGTGTGTGTAACGCGGGTATATGATGATCTGTGCCGCGGCCGCTGGGTCTGCCTTCTGGAGACACCGGCCCCGGCCTTAGGCCGGCGTTAACCGTGACTTCCGTCAATGACTCAACGGCTTTTTTTTTTTTTTTTTTTTCAAAATAAAGTTATACTGGACAGAATATGTTTAATTTCACAGAACTGAAGCGAGACTGAGCCGGTCATTTCAGCGGTTAGCATTCCGCTGGGACTCAGTGCCGGCCGGATTCGCAGACTCAGCCGGCGCGGCGCCAGTCCGGTGAGTCACTTCAGTACTCTATGCTCGTCAAGTTCCCTCATTCATTCACTACAAACTTTTTTCCTACTTTTTTTCCGTTTACTAAGGCTTTGCTGGCATAGCGCTGAATTCTATGTTCTCAGCTTCTACGTGTCAATCCAGCAACATCCCGGCCTGCCGACAGATACAACTAACTCGACCGGCTTCAACTTGAGTTGCCATAAGCGCCGGCCGCCGGCCGGGGGCACCCGGTGACTAGCGCTATCGCTTGAGAAAGTTTACCTTCAGCAAACCCCTTGCCAATCTCAAAACCTATTTCTGGAAGGACATAATAAGTCAAGCCCTTATCTTTTAACCCCTGTCTCCTCCTACAGGCATTTTCATCATTGTCCCGTTATGTTGCGGTATCTTCACAAGAACGACTGACTTGAGATCGTCGAGTCAGTTTCGCCCGTGCACTCCCACCATTCCGCTCGTGCATATCACGTGACTCATACCGATGCGTGCGCACACAGTGCCGCCACAAAACTTCATTATTTCGCCGGCGATGCGCGCGCGGCGTGTGGGATCAGTGCAGACCGCGGAGAAAAGTGCAAGCTAGTCGACTGTACTCAGTATAGAGAGGTGCGTGTCTGTTCAATCAGGAACGGAAACCAACACAGAGTCTGGCTGGAATTTAAACACAGCCTACGAACATTCCTTCGTCTTTCTCATCATCCCAGGCTACAACACCTGTGGTGTCCGGGTGATTCAGGTAGCAGGTACGCCGCCGGCTGCCGTACTGAATTTCCTGTATTTGAAAGGATCGGGGCTACAAACCCATATTTTTTTTTTAACTCAGTGGCATCGCCGGGCCTACGCTGGTCAGAACTTGACTGACTGATCACACAGGCCGTGACTTTTGACCCATTTTAGGAGAGAGGGATGTTCGTATCGACTCAGTGATGACTAGTGTGCCGCTGCCCAGTGCCCTCAGTGTTGAATGCTATACTACATTTTTTTTTTCTTTCTTTTTTGTGTGAGGTAGCTTTCGACGTAGCCCGAGTAACTGAGTTTAGTAAAAGTAGCGGAAAAGCCCATATCCGCACCACCCTATTTCTCAATAATCTCGAGCCCCCGGTGTCGTCTTTGAGGCCATTCCAGCGTTGGTTTGATTTCACATGGGCCCGGTCACGTTATCAGTTGTCGCGCGACCCCTTCTGCGCTCAACCTGTAGTACGATCGTCCGAGTCGGCGGCCACTGCCGCCGGGCCTCGATCTTTGCACGCCTCTGCATTGCTCGTACAACTTGACTGACGTGACTTGAGGTGACAAAAATACGTAGTCAGTATCAGTCAGCCTGACCAATCGAATGAGGCGTACTAGGATGAAGTCAAAACAATATAAAATTTTTAGTTTACAAGTGATTTCTCGGTCGTCAATACAGATTGTACTGTCGATAATTCATTATTGTTTTCCTCTATCAGATTAAAATAAAACTTTCGTCAGTCCTTATGCTTGCTTGCCGCGGATTGAGCAGAACTGGAAAGTGAGACTGACCTCAAGCCGGCTGTGGTCTGTGTGTGTGTGTGTGTGTGTGCGCGCGCGCGCGCGCGCGTGCCGCCATCCGTGCGTGCATGTGTGCTTATATGTGCGCGCGTATGAGACGCCGATATGCATTTTCGTCCTTGTTCGCGAAATGATAACTTTCCGATAACACTTCTATTCCAGGCCTGCATCCTACTGCCGTGATCTGTTCTCCATGTCGTAATGTTGCCAGATTTAGGGCCTGCATCAGATTACGACAATCCACCTCTAACATTTACCGTCCCCTGTGTTTATATACAGAGCCGGTCGGCTGTTGAGGAAGGGCAATATGTAAGGAGTAATATACTGTGTATATAGTGACGTACCGGCCGAGTCTAACACTGATCCACGGCTGGCTGTCGGAGTTACATCAAAAGAGGATGAAAGGCTCGCGTCAAAATAACAGGTGATGAAGGAATGTGTATGATGTATTTCTTTGGTGATAAAACATATGCTGTGGGCGAAAATGACAAACACAAGCAGGCAAACACTGACAGCATTTTGCTATTTATTTTGCCTAAACGTTGCACAATAGTTTTGTATTTTAACCTCGTACTGACAGAGAGAGAGAGAGAGAGAGAGAGAGAGAGAGTCATCAGCAACATTCCTCTCTTCGTCGATAACGTCAATTCAAAGTTCTGCAGATTCAACAGAACTGCTTACGCCATTTTCAAGTCGAAGCAAAAAATGAAATAAAATAACATAATGAAAATGCGTTATTGTCATAGTGTGTATATGTGGAAAAGCAGCTGATTACTCACAAGACAATAATGGAAAAAATCTTTTTCTTACGCAAAGATTTTTGTTAGAAGCAATATAATGAAGTTCTCATATTCCCACCCCCTCCCTACCACCCCCTCACCCCCCCCCCCCCCCCCCCACCCCCATCACCCGCTCCCCCTCCCCCCTCCCCCCCCCCCAACACCACCACTGTACTGACGTGTGAAAGAAACTGCAGTGATGAGGAAAACTGGTTATGACTGGATGACACGAAAGGTAAGAAAATCAGCAATAATGTAAAGCTATGGGTGGAATGGACGACAAAACGGTAGCGGTGACAATGGCACTGCACAGCTGCGACACGCTTTCCTTTTTTGACGAAAGCAACTCCGCTATTACAACGTTTGTTTCAGCAGCTTGTGGGCTGTCCTACCGGGATTTTAGCATATGGGCACGTATAACGATTAACAAACACATCAGCACATAATTCACATCAACCCAGCGCTGTGCTGATTCTTACAGACAAAAGTAGGTCAGAGCTTGCTGCGCAGTCTGATTAGCTGCACGTGCTGCTGGTCGTGTCGCTGGCTCCGTGTCCCAGTGTGCTCCATGTAAGGAGGCTGTGACGTAAGAGTGACGTCATTTTTGGCTAGTGACTGATATTTTCCTGGCGAGAACGCACCAACTGGTACTGTCTCCCGGTGACTATAGACTTTGGTGATAATTAGAATAATTATATATTTGGGTCAAACTGGAGGGGGAAGGGGATACTCAGGGGTGGGGGGAGGAGGGGGGGGGAAGGAGTAGTTGGAGGAGGTGGGGAAAGGAGGAAGAAGTTGCTGTATATAGCGTGTAACAGGTGTTCATTGGTCCTTCGCCAGAAGTGGTAGTTTTGTGTGTCAAGTGGGTTTTTTGTTGTCAAGTTGTTTTTTGTTTTGTTTGTTGTTCAGTTTCTGTGTTTGTTTCATAACTGAAACATTTCTACTTGCCAGCAGACAGGCACAAAATGAACAAATCGTGATTTTACGTTTTCTTTTAAGAATGTACATTTTGTTTCACTTGATATTTGTACGCTGTTTTCCTTGCGGCATTTCTCATTTGTTTGCTTCAGCGGGAAAGTGCAAGGGGGGGGGGGGGGTAAAGAGGGGGCGGGAGGGGGTGTTTGGGAGTATAACGTCCTTTTCCACCACGTAATGGGTGATATCAAAGAGGTTGCAACGAGAAAAAGTCCAGTACAAAGACTTGTCCCCAGCCGGGATTCGAACTCACGACCCGAGCATTGAAAGTCCGGGAAAGTGCAAAGTTCTGCAAATCAATGGTATAGACAGATCGAAATCAAAGTATGTTTGTTGTCCCAAAGCAACAAGAAAAAACAAAAACTGGTTTGCGACACACTTTAAAGTTGAGCCGCGGAAAACAGTTCCTATGCACTACTACATAGAGTGCCAATGTAAGAACTGAGCGTTATCTGCTGCATTACTGTGTCGTGGCACGATAGGTCTTCCATAAATATACACGACTGCCGCGTCTCCGCGTTCCTGGGTATAGATTGTATCTCACCTTCCGGTACAACCGAGAATAGATCATCGCTAAGGTAACCTGCTTTGCAAGCATATCGCAAGCAAAGCGTGCAGCACTTCAACTTGATCTCTCTCTCTCTCTCTCTCTCTGGTGGCCGAGACGGCCGAATGGTAGAGCGTTGGACTCTCAATGCTCGGGTCGTGGGTTCAAATCCCGGCTGGGGCCAAATATTTGTACTGGCCTTTTTCTCGTTGCCCCGTCTTTGATATCACTCATATGTGGCGGAAAACGACGTTATAATCCCAACCCCAACCCCATCTCTCTCTCTCTCTCTCTCTCTCTCTCTCTCTCTCTCTCTCTCTCTCGGGGAACCGAGAAGCCGGCCGAATGGTAACGCGTTGGACTCCCAATGCTCGGGTCGTGACTGAGTTCGAATCCCGGCTGGGGCTAAATATTTGTACTGCCTGGCCTTTTTCCCGTCGCCCCGTCAGTCTTTGATATCACCCACATGCCCTCTCTATGTGGTGGAAAGGAACGTTGAACTCCCAAACACAACCGCAATCCCATATCTCTCTCTCTCTCTCTCTCTCTCTCTCTCTCTCTCTCTCTCTCTCTCTCTCCTGCCGGCTTGAAGCATAGAGAGGGCATTGACTCAGTATTGACTCGGGATGAGAGATGAATGGGTATGTCTGTTTCACCGCGGAATTTCTTTGTTGGCGAGATACATACGGTGCATGAGGTATCTTATCGGGGAAAAATTGTGTGCTGACGTCTACGTCTACATACCGACGTTCTGAACAAGGTGTAGGTGTAAACGATTCGTGTTCATACGGTAAGAGGACTCATGGATACAAACAGTGTCACTGAACTAACATTTGGCCGCGTCACGGAAAACATGAAGCGGCAGAGACAGACAGACAGACAGACAGACAGACAGACAGAGACAGACAGACAGACAGAGACAGAGAGAGAGAGCTGCGTGTTTTCAGGTAAGTAAGCAGTATACCTGCTTAACTCGGCGCATCAGTGCGTGCTTGCAAAACATCAGTATTGCAGCGTTGTGTTATTTTTCACATGTTGGCTGCCTCTGTGTGTGTGTGTGTGTGTGTGTGTGTGTGTGTGTGTGTGTGTGTGTGTGTGTGTGTGTGTGTGTGTGTGAGAGAGAGAGAGAGAGAGAGAGAGAGAGAGAGAGGCGTCTTTGACTTCTTTTTTTTTTTTTTTAAATCAGTCTTCATTCTGATGTCAGCACGAGGTTAGAATTACACAGTTACGTGCAAGTCAGCGCCACGTGCAGTTTGAAACTCGTGACAGAACTGAACCATGTCGTGATGCACAATTCGATTCATGGCCGGAAATAAAAACGAGACAACTAGTGAACTTCGGCTCGACTGTAATCTACATTGATGACTGACTCGACATAAAGCATACCAGTCGTCGGTACTGATAACCTGACATTGAAACGGTTATAGTGACGCCGATTGACTCGATCTGTTGAATCAGACACATCCAGGGACATACACACACCGTGGCAGGCACACACACACACACACACACACACACACACACACACACACACACACACACACAGACTGAGAGACTGAGAGAGAGGGTGGGTGGGTGTTTTGGGGTTTAACGTCCTTTTCCGCCACATACGGGTAATATCAAAGACGGGGCAACGATGAAAAAGCCAGCACAAATATTTGGCTCCAACCGGGATGCGAACTCACGACCCGAGCATTAGAAGCCCAACGCTCTACCACTAATTCGGCCACCCCGGCTCCCCAGAGAGAGAGAGAGAGAGTGAGAGAGATCGGTGATTATCAGGGAGCTTCAGTTTTAAGGAAACCTTTCGACATCATTATCTGCTCTTCTCTATCCTCACAATTCGTTTCGTTGATGGTGTCAAACGTTGTACCAGCTCAAGCTAGACGCATGCACTGTGACAGCCTCCCTCAAGCTGGTACAGGTACTGAGCAAACAGAAGCCGACTTGCCCGGCCGCCATACCCTGACTATAGACGACAGGAGTCGTTCGCACAGCAAGCAGCACATTGCATTCAGGGGTCAGGTGCATGAAAAGAGACCAGACTAGTCCGAAACTTTAGCTGTAGTCGCAGACTGATTACAACAGGACTATCATTACCGTTTAGGCCCTGGAATAGGGCTTTACGCCGAGCCAAGGCAAGGCTTGTTCCATGTCCCATGCATTAGACCCCAGTCCCCACTGATGCAGGGGACCTAATGCATGAAAAGAGAGTAGAAAGAGTAGACGAGTGTGGGACGAGTCTAGCCGGCCTTGGATAGTCTCAGACATATTACGTTGTGACTGCCAACAGCTTATATTATCGTTTAGCCCCTGAACTAGTCGGAAACTTGCCCGGAATCGTCTCCGTTCATGCATCTCTTACTAATTTTGGAGTCTCAGTTTAGTCAAGCCGCTAGTCTCGGAATTTAGGTCCTAGTCTGCCTTCATGCATCAGGCCCCAGAGATCTACTTCTCTGCCGTCAGACAGACTAATTTTGAACGTCAACCAAGGCACACCCACAACTTAGCGGAACTCAGCAGCGTCCCAAACAAAACTTGTCTTGTGTTATCTCAATTTGTTAAAGATTTTAAACTAACTTTTTCTCTCTCTCCTTTGATCCTGGCTTTTGTGATCACACAAACGCAGCCTTTATCGTTTACGTTCCTGTATTGCTTCCTTCCACAAAACCCAGACAGTTGAACTGAGTTACTCCGTCAGTGGAATCACTACAGCCACACCTGTTCTCTGACGTCTAGATAGCTGTCTTTACGTAGTCAGTCATAGCTCACTGACTATCTGAGTTTAGTGACCTCGGCAACAGGTGAAAGTGGGGATAGAACCGCCGGAGGTTCTTCTGGTTACAGAAGTCAGGTCAGTAACTGTTCTCAGTTGCCAACTGGCTGAGTCATGTTCCAAGCACATTCCACTGAGGTACGCCAAGAATGAATACATTAATTTTGTTGTTGGACTGAGGTGGTGGTGGTTTTTTGTTGTTGTTGTTGTTGTTGTTGTTATTGTTTTTGTTTATTCTTGTTGTTTTGTTGTCGTTGTTGTTGATTATTAATTTATTTGTTGTTTTTTGTTTGTTTGTTTTTTCCGGTTTTTATTTTCGAAAACATTTTTTTCTGAAACTTCCTTCTAGCAATACAAGACAAGACAACATAATGCAATTCATGTAATGATGCAGTTGCAATACAATACAATACAATACAATACAATACAATACAATACAATACAATACAATACAATACAGTTTTGTTCAGTGCTTATATACGGAGAGGAAATTTTATGAAAACTCAGTAAGGAAACAAGAATAGAAAGTTTGGTGGCTTTGACTCCAAACGAAGCGTACTCCGAGTCCATGGAAGCAAACTGTCCGCATTTTCCCGCATTCGCTCCATACCTTCCACCGTAACTACCAACAGATGTGCGAGGGCGTTGCCCTTTGACCTGTCCCCCTCTGAGACGTTGACCCTTTTCCGGGTGAAAGGTCACTCGGTCACTACTACGTATTGTGTTAGCAGGAAGGGTCGGTCATAACAGGTCGCCGACACGTGCAACTCGTAAGTGGACGAAAGTAACGTTCTGTTCTCTGGCAGGTCACGTTAGGAGGTAAGTGGTTCTGTGTGGAGCCAGGCGGTTTTCCATAGTGGGCGCCAGTAGCCATTGCCATCTTGAAGGAGTAGTGGAATGGTATTCATTTACTGAATCAAAAGGTACATGTAGTAAGTTTTCCGGTCCCGCTGCATGTATGATGCTGGAATTCCACAGCTGATGATGGGTGTCGGGTTGAGAATCTACGCATGTAGACTGTTACAAGCAACCGCCGTATGGACTGAACCAACTAATATTGCAAACGTCAACTGGAACTCGTGATCGGACGCCAAAAATATTCAGCTCAGTACAATGAATAGTCAGGGGGGAAAGCATCAATGCTGTTAGTTGCTGCTTTCGTTTTGCGCTGATATGATAGCATGACTGACAACGCAAGAGATCTAGGATAAACTAGTAAGCCTTCTTCGCCATTGAAAACAAACGTTACTGAAATCAACCTTTGATCGAGTCAATCAACCTTACAGAAGAGGTGAAAACTTCTACAGTACCAGAAGATCAGTTCAGTTCAGTCCAACATCTGGAGATGTTTCCCCAATCCTTTTTTGCCCAGCCGACAACAACCTGATCAACAAGGTCAACGAACTCGAACGGAGAGGGATTTTCTATCAGCTACGTCAGGAAACCGAGGAATTAGCACGGCTGACATTATCTTCGACACGGGAAATTGAGCCTGCAGTCTGGATCTCATGACGTTGGAATGAAGTGCATTTTTGGGGGGGGGCAGATACTGTACAACTTTACCTGCTCTTGATTACAATTCAATTCTTAATTAATACAGTTACTTCAACAAGTTGTGTGTCGTAACTTTTTTTTTTCAATGAAAAGGATGCCTATCAGTTTCAGAGCGGATTCCCGGGTCAGAGCTAGATTTGGTAGACTACTGAGGTAGCTTCAGTGCATACCAACAGGGCCCGCTTGTAAAACTTGAGTCAGTTGGGGTTAGGGAGTTTAGTCCCGGGTTAGAGTCTAACCTCGAACTAAACTAGCTCTAGAGTTAAATTTTCTGCTTTTTTGTTTTAAATCAGGAAGCGGGTCCATTCCAGCAACGTGCCTATGCCGTTATAGAAGGATTTTTGTCTTTCTTTCTTCGCGTCCTTTTTTATTTAATTTTGTTTTGGGGTTTCTTTTGTCCCAGTCTAGTTAGGCCCGTAGCCGTGGGTTAAATTAACCTCGAGTTCTACACTAGTACGGGCCCAGAGCAGTATCGTAATGATCGAATAAGTACAAGGTCGTTCCTTTGCCAGGTGCACAGCTGGCTGCTCTCGGAATACCAATAGACTGATTGTTTCACGGTGAGAGCGGCCATCTGCTACAGGTCCACTGCAGGTTTTATTGACTTCATGATTGTTTACTCCAGCGACCGTCACGGTTACCTTTACCGCGCCCTTGTAAGTACCTACGGGTACTGTGAGGTGCAAAGTACTCTTTGAGCAAAGGTTAAAGCTGGGGTGAGTTTACATTTCCACCATCATGATGAAAGACGTACCGGCCGCCGGGCACAGAGACTGGTTGAGTGTTTCCACGTTTTTGTATTTTTGTTCTGGGTTTTACTGAGGGCTTTAATGCCAGGGCCAGCCTGGTGAAGGTTGTTAGGGAGCAGGAGCAGTTCTCAATGGTATACACAGTAGTAGGAGTAGCATAAGCAGAGTTAATCTGGCTTACACCAACCAAGCCGGCTCTCTGGTGGCCTTACTTTTGCCTCAGGCATTGAACGTACTGGGGTGGTATTAGAGCAAAGTGGATGCTGCAGGTAAATGCCTTGGTCTTGAAGATCTGCCGCCAGGCAGCCTCGGGCTGAGACCGAAATTGATGATTACTTCAACAGGAAAGTTTACTGCAAAAGTGAAACTCCACTAAGCTTGGAGCACAGGCGGCTTCGGGTTCTTGCCCAGCCAGAGGGTTTAGTATACAGTGGGAAAACTTCACGTTGTTGCAAGCAGTGCAGACTCTCCCTAGACACCTTCCTTATTTCCAAAGTTTGTACGGTCTTGTTGCTAAGGGCGCAGTGAATCAGTTGCTACGAGTTTAGGCCGGTCAGTGCTTTTCAGTGCATGTGGAATCCAGACGGACAGACAGTCTGAATCCGCGAAGGAGTAACATGACAGGGTCCTCAAAAGGCAACGGTTAGCCGTCATGGACCGCAAAACTTGGAACTAAATACTAGTAGCTCCAAAAGATTCCATCGAAGCCAAGCAAGTGCAAGGGACTTAGCTGAACGGGAGTGGGGGAAGCGGTGACAGTGTAAGTAGAGATACTGAGTCTGATCTCTAGTCAGGCATGATCAATGGGGATGGGGGTTGGGGGTGCGTAACGGATCCACACTCAATTTAGGATCATTAGGCAATCACGAAGCAGTCAGTGGAAGCATCTAGCTCATCAGTTACGGGCAGTCGCCTCGAAGACGTCAAGTTAATCAATGCAAGCATGCGTACTGTTGCAGCTCCTGCCGGTCTATCATCTGGTTCTGGTTGGCGACTTTCGCTCCATCACCTCCAGGAACGCCAGCTTGTCCAGGTGATGACTGACGGACCAGAGAAAATCGAGTTCCTAAGGACAGTTTGGGGTCTTACGTAACTGAATCTTCACCACGTAGCGACTACAAAGACATATAATTATGTTGATAATGAAATCAAGTCAACGTTTTGGTCGAGTCTACCGTTCCAAAGAGGTGAAAATGTTACAAGAAAGTAGAAACTCAGTTTAGGTCTAACGTATGGAGACGCTTTGCCAATCCTAAATGGTTGGCACCTAATCGGGATTCGAACTCCAAACCCGAGCTTTCAAAGTCAAGGTTCTACCTGCTCGGCTACCCCCGTCCTCGAAAGGCGACAGGGAGAGGAGAGATAAAAAAAAAACTGATAATACATAAGAGGAAATGATAACAGCAAAATGAAAAAAAAATAAAAATTCTACTTCCGTAGAAATCATTTCAGTTGCAGACATTGCCAGAACATGTATCAGAATCACACACCGGACACGCCGCTCACGTGAACAATGTTCAACAGTGTCTCATATCAAACAAAGACGGACTGAGAAAAGACCGGAACCGAGGGAAATAAGCAGCACATATCTCTGAGCCCAGTCTGGATCTCATGACGTTGGAATGAGACTGAAATCGGAGGCATTGTCAACCCAGGTTAACGTTAAATAAATAACGATAACACATGCAAAAGAAAGCAAGCCAGGCTGCGTGTGGCCAGTATAAATAGACGTGCGCGGCTAGGGGTTGAACATGACATTCATGGCCAACAGCCAATGGGTTCTGAGCCTACAACTGACTGCAAGTGTATTGCGGCCTCGGGCCTGTACAATCAGTAACGCTATCCGGAGACAGATAAAGAGCGTATCATAACCACCTCTTGTTCCTTTCAGGAAGGAAGGAATCTTCACATCCTTGGAGGAGCCTGTGCCAGTGTCTGGCAATGGAGGGAACTATTTTTTGTCTTCATTTTTTAAAACTACTTTTTCCCCCATTTTGGGAATTCGGGCTACTTCCTCCCGAGGAAAAGCGTGTCGCCACGGTGCAGCGCCACCCGAAACCTATCCAATTTTTCGATTTCACTTTTTCAGTGAGTCTCAGTTCAGTGTAGGACTGTGACTGGTTGCCTTTACTGCATCCGGGTCTTGCCTCAGGAAGAAAATGTCCTCCTCTAGGAGTGAATTTTCGGAAAATGACAACATCGGACCGAATTTGCATAGAAGATCAAGTTATAATTCGGGCATTTGTGTGCTATAAAGTGAGCCATTGAAGTTTTTTTGCTGCAGACTACTCGCTTAAATTCACAAAACCCCTCTCTGTTCGTGGCTCGACCGACCGCGGTGAAGCTGATTACCGGCCGCTTGTGCTAGAACGTTCTAATTCACGTGACTGATTAAAAGGCCACCTTCATGAGTCTTGACTCACCCGGTTTATCCCAAGTCATGTCCATCACTAACTGCAGTGCGGTGGAAACTGATCCCCCGGCCTCGCCCCACACATGATGTCAACGCCCCGTCAGCTGCGGAGTCCCCAAAACTGTCACGGTAGTGAGATTCTCTGACTAAAACAGCCCTGGCCTATATCAGTAAAACAACCACTGGTGAACTCAGTGCTGTTTTCCGCATTAATCGACTGACTGGTCCGAGGCAGACATCGACTGACTATATAAGTAGGAGGTCCGTCAGTGGATCATCATAGGTTTTATCGTATCTCGAGGTACTTTACTCGGACTGTGATGTATACTCCGGATGGCATTGGCGGATTGCAGTCTGGCATCGCAGGTTATCAGTCGTGACCCAAACCAGTCACTACATTCCCGCTGCCTAGATGCATCAGTGGACTTCAGGGCGGGTAATGATCAACGCCGGACTGAAATCCGATTTCGTCAGTCACGTCCTCGTTTCGCTTCACTTCGTTACAAATTTGCGGCCAATACAAATTGTGCGGAATACTAGCCGGGGTCAAGTTAAAGTCCAGTCAGTCAGTATTATTATTATAAATTATTATTACTATGTCCTTCTTTGGTAGACAGGCCACGAAACTGAAATCAGACCGGCATAGTTCAGCCGGTTATAACCAAACAGCTGTGGAAGAACTGAGACTAAACGAAAGGGAACACGGTTCAGTCGTTGGTGGTTCTATACTGAATATTTTGTCGGTGTCAACTTGGTTCAGTCACGTCCGTCACTGAGTAGCTGAGCCCCGGGAAGGGCGTACTATATATAAAAGCAATTCGTACCGAGTCAGAGATGGTAGCACTATCAGTGGAACATATACCAAACACACACACTGGAGTGCAGTGAAGTCTGGTACTTTTGCACTGGCACCACTGACAGTGATCGAGATTTCGCAATGCTAACTTGACTTGGATCAGATTTCAAGTTGTGCACTGACGCGACGGCCTCTTGGGGATTTCAGTCCCGGTCACGGCCGGCCGGACAGTACTAGGTCAGCTGTTACTTTGCTACCCAGGGTAGCTAATTACTGATTGTTCTGGAATTCTGTAGTAGGTGAAAACAGCTCGTTACTGACATACCCCCCCCCCTTACACACAGACACTGACACACACAGACACACACACACACACACACACACACACACACAGTGCTAACCAACCAGCTGACCCTATAGCACTCCATAGAACAAGCTTGTTACAGTCGTTGAGTGTGTGAGCAGCACTTCTAATGTAATCCGCAATATCATGAGTCTCCCATCTCATGTATCACTATGCTCTGACAGACCTCTCAGCATGAGACGTGTACACACACACACACACACACGTCCCATTCGTTTGTACCTTGCCAAGCCAGACAAGTAGCAGAAAGATTAACCCCCCCCCCACCTCCCCCTACCTCCCCCCTTCCCCATTCCTCACCAGGGAGCCTCTCTCCCACACCATTCCTTCTGGTAGCCTGGTGGTTACCCGGCCGCGGCTGCGGCCTTCTTGTCAGTGCACAGGTATAAACACAGGTATGCCGCTGGCTAACTTCTGTTGTACTGATGTACGACTGACGGAGCCTATGTAGGTTCATTCCCGCTGCTTATGTTAGAAGTGCTGTGTCAGTCTGTTTTTCTTGGTCCGGGGCGCGAGATCAGTGGTGGGGTCGAAAAACAATTTCTGGGGCTCCTTCAGTCACGGCTTTACTCAGCTGGTCTGGAGTGACTGATGTGGTTCCAACCACATCTTCCTAAGTCCAGTTTTGGTATCGCTTGTGTTCCATACTCTCTCGTGACGGAGCTTAGTATAGCCAAAGGCTACAGATCCATCCGGCCTGCGCATCGGATCTAGTATTATAGTTTTGGGTATCAGTCGCTGGTTATCGATGAACGGACAAAGGAATGAAGAACAATAATTATATAATAATAAGAAATTTTCCGCTTTTGCCTTACTACTTCAAGAGGACGCCCACAACTTGAACTGATTCGCTTAAATTAAAACTGACTGAAGACTGAGCCGACATTTATGCGCATGGATTATGTTACTAGTACCCGGCTAAATGACAACTGCGGAAGCTACTGCGCAGATCCGGCCTCAGTACACCCTGACGGAGGGGTGAAATTAATTGTTAGATCAGCAGCCCGGGCCGGCAGCAGCTGCCGGCTTTGACTGACTGATGCGCATATCTGCTGCGGCATAAACCTGCACACCAGCGAAGGTTGCTCCTCAAGAAAGCTCAGTGTTACCTGCCAAAAGAAAGCCGGTGATATGTTGGGCTGTGTATGTACAGCGGTACGGTACAGATCCGGGCGGCGGCAGAAAATAGAGACTGAGAACTGAGAAGAACTTGACTTGAGCGTCTCAGTTCTTGAGCTTTTGCCCAGTTCCCGGTGCCGCTGTGGGATGCGGCACCAACTCAGTTCAGTACTTGTGGCAATCGTTAGCGAGGTGTTGGCATTAGATAACCTACCCCCAATGTTACCCTGCGCTTACCCGCCCGCCGGCAACCGGAATTACAGAGAGAGTGTGAAAGGTAGGTTACTGCGCAATAGCTTGGTCTGACCTAGCCAGACACATTCCGGTTTGATGCACGGAGTCTGTCTTATTGTCACGTTCACCAGAGTGAAACAAGTACTAGTGCAAAACTTAAACAGGCCGCCAACCGGCCTCGGTTAGTAAACTACGTCAGTCTTGGAATCAGAATCCTTGGATTTAAGAAGCACTTTGGGCCTTATAAGGCTATTTAACGGTAGTCTTGTTCTCAATATTGGCGTCCCGCACATCCACCATCTGCGTGACACCAAAACCAGACACGACAAGCCAACCTCGGTTAGTATACTGCGTCTTGGAATCATCTATCGTCGTTTGATACTGAAAGGGCTCAAGCGCTGAGGAAGTGAGAAGCACTTATGGCCTTTTACCATTTGACCAGAATCTTGTCCTACTGGCACGTCAGTCCACCACCATGACGAAGCGAATACAGTCAATACAAATGTAGAACGGGTCAGCCTCGGTTAGAATTAGAATACTGCGTCTAGGAATCATCTATCTACTGAAAGGACCTATGCGTTGTGCATTTGAGAAGCGCTTAGGGCCTGTTACTCTTTGACGGTAGTCTTGTCCTATTGGCACAGGACGAAACCAGAACATGTCAACCTCGGTTAACTTGCCGTGATACTGCGTCTTGGAATCATCTACCGTCATTTGGTACTATAAGGACGGTGGCGCGAGGCGGGTTAAGCGCCATGTTTCCGGCTGGCCCAGGTGCATTTAGGGTCCAGCTATACGGAATCTGTCGGCTTATTGTCACGTGCAACAATATGAAACAAGTACCAGTTCAAAACCAGAAAAGGTCAACCTCGGTTAGAACTGATACTACGTCTTGTCAGACGGTCATCTACCCTCGTTTGGTTAAGGCCCTAAGCATTATGGATTTGGAAAACAACAACAACAACAACAAAAAAAAAAAAAAAAAAAAAACACTTAATGAGCTAGGGAGCTATGGGTTTTAGAAGCACTTACGCCCTTTTACTTATTGCCACGCCCACGATGGCGACTGAATCGAGTTCATGTCGAAACAAAACGAGAACAGTTATCAGTATACTGCGCCATACTTCGAATCACTGTGACTGATCTACCGTCGCCATTGATATGAGATCTGCTGACCATATGACGGTATTCATGTGTTATTATGGCAGAAAAACCCCCACTGTTCAGTTTCGAAGTGTGTGTGTGTGTGTGTGTGTGTGTGTGTGTGTGTGTGTGTGTGTGTGTGTGTGTGTGTGTGTGTGTGTTGTAGGACTTCGCGGTTTTAAAATATTGAAGAAATCAGACGTCACGAAAAAAAAAAAAAAAACATTGAAAAAAAAACTACTTTTCTTAACTTGCGGCCATCGGGAGGCAGGCTATAAACAGAACACGCATACACGCCTTCATGGTAGTAGGCCCTCTCTGACTCGGTCGTGACCCCCACACAGGCCTGTGGTGTCAAGTCAGTTAAAATCGAGGCATTTAACACTTTCAAGAACACAGCCGGATTCAGTTTCACATATTCGGCAAACAATTCTTCAATGTTGATAGATGCTAAACACACATTATTATTATTATTATTATTATTATACACAAACTTCTCCCTACGATGGTGAGGTAACGGTAACTAAATAGAAAATATGCTATGACTGCTGGATTTCAAAGTATGAAACTGGGTTGGTATGCTAAGGGAAAATTGTGCCGGACTTCTGACAATGACGGTGTTTCACACAAACTGAGAAGGCGAGAGTTCCTTGAGAGGTGCGCTACAAGCCTTGACTTGATAAGGTTCCAGACGAAACCGGCTGAATGCCGGCCGGCACTGAGATCCTCAGAAAAACACCATGACTCACGCGCGTACATTTTCGGCTGCACTCTTACTACAAGACCTCGGGTTTCGCAACAACAGCCATCCACAACAGAAACAAACGACAATAATGACTGGAAGACCAAAACAAAACAAAACAAAACATGCAGCAGGTCTTTCATTTGAAGACCGTCGGTCTGTAGTTTATAATGCAGATTGGGGATGACAATTGCAAGGGGGTGGGGGAGGGGGAGGGAGGGGGGGGGGCATAGAAGCCGGAGAATCAGCTTTACAAAAAGATAGTTTTGAGTAGCACACAAAATAATTCTTAAACAGTCGACATGGAACAGTTTCCGGGAAAACAAACAAACCAACAAACCAACAAACAAACGTTGGATTTTTTTAAATAAAAAGACACCTTCGCCACCAAAATTACACTAAAGAATTCTGCCTTTTTTTTTTCTTTTTTTTTGTCGGTTTGGTTAGAGACTGAGAAACATAGACAAAACATGTATACAAACAAACAAACAAACAAACAAGATCAGAACGGTGACCATTCGGTGATCGAATGTGAACGTTTCATTTTGTCAGTGGATGAATGATTCGACTGACTTCAGTTTGTGTGTTTCAATCGGTTGGTAAATCAAAGTGTGCTTCCAACCTAAAAGCAAGATTTTAGCTGAACTGATGATCAGTGAAATGCCTTAGTGTTGGACTGAGTATGCCGCGTAGAGCTGTAGACTGATTGAACTATGATCCGGCGACTATGATAACAAAGAGAGGGATGGCGGTGGGTCGGGGTGGCATTGGAATGTGGACGAAATTATGGATTCCCCCGTAAATTGTATTGAGAGAAAAACGCCAAATACTGAGAAATAAATCTCCGATTGTTTCCCAAGGGTCTACTTTCACTATCTTGCCATATTTGGACGCTGTTTCCAGCGAAAGCCTAGCCGCCCAGCATCTCTGTTCTGTTCTGGTCTGGTCTTGAGTAAAACGATCACCTGTTTCTTGTTACTTCTTTTTTTTAGCATCGCCAGTGAACTGCATAAAACAGTCTTCGTTTGCACGCTCTAATCATAGTATTCCTTAGGCTAAGGTGTCAACTGTGCGAGTAGTATAGATAATTATTATAGCTGGCTCCGGCTGGGAGGGATGGGGCAACTGATGAGAAAGTTACAGCCGCAAGAACTGAGGAACGCATCATGAGCTAATGAGGTTTAAACTAGGAAGAATCATGGACTATTTACCAATGAAAAATACCAGATAAACAGACAAGCAGAAAAGAAAGAGATAAATAAAAACCAAGAAACAAAATCTTACCTTTGAGGTGAGAGCTCTGTCCATTCCCATGGCCTTTTCACGGTTTGACATTTTGTTGGTTTAGGTGACTTCGCACAACTAAGAAACAAAAAAATTAGGAGCAACTGAGGTGCACACAAACTGGACGTTGACTGCGACGCTCGCTCTCTTTCTGTCTCTCTCGCTCTCTCTCTGTCTCTCTCAGAGACGTGGACAAGGCTCAGCAGAAGCTGGTCAAGACACTGACAAGTTCCGGCAGCCTGTGGTAGAGGAGCAAGTCCAAGATCTTCGAGTCTTTCAATCTGGGAGCTGCGTGGACTACAGGTTCAGCCTCTGCTACACCTTGCTGCTGGGGGGAGAAGGAAGAGGAAGACGAGGCTAGCAGGTAAGGCAAGATCAGTACGGGGGTGGAGGATGGTGGGGGAGGAGAGATGGGGGGTGGTTGGGGAGGGAGGGGGTAGGGCTGAGGGGGGAGGGGTTGTTGCGGCAGTAAGGTTCTGTGATGCCAAGTCGACTGTTCGTGTTGTGTGGACCTTTCTCGTGGGCTCTGCCGGTCCTGCTAAGTTTGACGGAGATAGGTCTTGCTGAAAAAACAACAAAAAAACAAACAAACAAACCAAAAAACAACCGGACTTACTGTCTGGGCCCTAATATTATTTGTTGAAGTGACCATGGGTTTGACGTAATTGTGTTTGGCCACCAGCCCTTTGTGGGGGATAGTTGCCGGTTCATTTGTGTCAGTTTGTCGCTGTCCCCATCCTTACTCTCTCTCTCTCTCTCTCTCTCTCTCTCTCTCTGTTATAACTTCCTCTCTCTTGATTGAGTAATCTGATTTGATTTATGTTTTTTTATATTTTAGTTATTTACTTTAGATTCTTTGTTTTTGTATACATTCTTTTTTTCTTCAAATGTTGTAGTAGTGTGTAGTTTTACTAGTGTCAGCAACCGGCAGGTATCATAACTGTTTTACATCAACTGATGGCCTCAACCGTAAAAAAAAAGAAGGTTAGTATTTCATTTCATTTCTCTCACTCAGTCCACACTTTCAGTCACCCCTACTTTTGAAGCAACCATCCCCACACTTCCACGCCGGATCCACGCAGGACGCCTAAATTTTCAACGATGAGCAAGAGGAAAGAAAAATAGAAAGGGAGGTAACCGGGGTTCATTTGTGTGAAGATGATGCTAGAAGGGTTGGAACCAGTCCCTGCTTCTTCGCTGCATCTGCTAAACCTGTGGAGGTGTCGAGTTTCCCGCAAGGCATGCCATGGCCATATATGTACGGCGTACGCGTGTGCGCGTGCGCGTGTGCGAGCGTGCGCAGACGGCTCGTGTCGGCGACTAAGCGAGAGAACACGTGCGCGCGCGGAGCCCCTACTTGCTGTACCGCGTACGGTACGGTTGTTTAGGCCTCGATGTTCATGTTGATTTGTCTGGCAACATCTTCTTGTCAGGGGCCGCCTGCGTCACAGAATTAGACGGAGAGGAATTTACCCATACGTGTGTGTGTGTGTGTGTGTGTGTGTGTGTGTGTGTGTGTGTGTGTGTGTGGTGTGTGTGTGTGTGTGTGTGTGTGTGTGTGTGTGTGTGAGAGAGAGTAAAGAGTTTTCAGATGGATGTACGAGAAAAGTGATTATCTTATTTTGGAACTGAAGGGAATGGAAAAAACAACTGATCCGAGTTTGAGAAGTCAGTCATATCTCTCTCTCTCTCTCTCTCTCTCTCTCTCTCTCTCTTGTAATCTAGAGTAGCAACGGCAAGTTTGGAAATGGTAACTGTGCCAATAGCTTTACCGTTGAAAAATAAAGGAGCTGTCAGCTGTCTCTCGGGCTCTCACCGCCGTGCACACACACACACACACACACACACACACACACCCGGCGTTTCGGACTTTTCCGGGCAATCAGCTCCGATTGCCGGTCTGATTAATCCGGGTCAGTCTGCAGAGGGAAACCACCCGTCCACCCCGGCGTCCACTGACGACTGAAATCAACCCAACATCCCGCTCACACCCCAGTGACCCCACGGCCTCCACCCACCGGCCACCCCCGCCACCCTACCCCCACCCTGGCCACGGCTCTCGTGTGAAATATCGCCAGAACTGTTCAGTCGTTTTTACAAGCACAACTGACGCACTGAGTGAGGAACGCTGATGACTCGGAAACAGTGTCAGTGGCTTGCCAGCAAAAGTGCATTTGCTAACGTTCAAATAACCAGCGATTGACAAATATAGTAACACTGAGCTGTGTATGTCTCGCGGGCCGGAATAACAAACTTAACAACAACATTCATTTCAGTCTCTAGTGGTAATTACGTCTACTGACATCGTCATACCGCGATACCGGTATAACTGCTAGAATTACTGATACCTTTCGTTATACATTTTCCGACTGATATGATGCGTAACAGGACGCATCATAACGGTGCTTCTCACTTCTTTTTTTTTTTGACCAGCCAGAAATAGCCTGTGCCGGAAAAAATCTTTTTCAGAGAGCATGTAGTTGTTGTTGTTGTTGTTGTCGTTCGCCTGTTGGTCACTCACACTGGAAGTTCAGTTCTGAGCATGAAATGTGCTGTCCTCTCCAGCTCCCGCTGAGGGCCGTACAGTTTGGTGTGTCAGTAGAGGCGTTTCCGATGGCCACGTCGTCATCCTTAGCTGTTGGTATAGTGGACAGTCCTGGGTGATGTGTTGTCCGGTCTGCTCGGCATGGCCACACGGGCAGAGGGGAGTTGTAGCCAGTTTCAGTTTGTGGTACAGGTGCTTTTTTCAGTCTGTTGTGTTCACTGCAGAGTCTGAACTGACGCTACCACGTGGACTGAAGATGTAAAATGTAGAGCATGTAGTAATATGAGAGCGTGCAGTGCATACAGAGGCGTACGGACACAAACTGACTGCGGGGGTCATATTTGGTGTTTATTTGAGGTACCCTCTTTGGCAAGTGTGCTAGTCTGTAGTCAGTGATTTTTGTTGTCATGAAAGGCGTGATTTTCGTGATTTTTGTGTTATCATAGTGTAGGTCAAGGTGCATGCCAGGCGGTCGCCAAAAAAAAAAAAAAAAAAAAAGCTGCAAGCTGCCAGTGAAGCTGGGACTTTTTGCAGAGACGTCGAGCACTAGTGAGGCAAGCGGATTTGTGTGAGCTGGCTCTCTGGCCTAAAGAAAAAGTAGACGTGCATTACTCCAGTGAGCCTGCCTGAGCGGAAAGGAGACATTCAATTTTTTTTTTTTTAAACTCCTGTCAGGTGCGTGCCTTTGAATGGTCTGTTCATGGTAGTAATTGTTTCTAGATCGAAGCATTTCAAGTTTAGGGGTTACTATGATGCCTGATGCTAGTAGGGAATATAATTATAAGCATGTTGAGGCCCTCTAGTGTGTATTTGTGTCTTTCACCCACGTGCTCTCTGTCGTTTTCAACAGCTTCCCGGCAGCAGCAGCACTGCCGTGACTGACTTCAGTCTTGATGTCAAAACTTAGACCATCTAAAACCTTACTTGCACATTAATGAAGTTTTCTCGATTTCTTCAGTTTTTCAGTCTTGGTTTCGTGTTTGTAGATTCATGTTTCGTCTGAATGGTTGGTACAAGTAGCTTGGCTGTTTTGCCGTCAGAGTCAGTTTTATTTTTTGTCATGACTGATAATAGAGAAGTTCAGAAGTAGGGCGCAAGAACTTTTTACAAGGCAAAAGAAAACAGTCTGCGCCAAAACATAAACCCTCTTAACGTACATCACCGCAGTACCAGCTATATCTGCACAAATCTATTTTTTAGGTATTTTCGACTTTTGTTTTATTGCTCTCATTTCTTTTATTTGTTTGTTTGTTCTGGTGTTGTCAGTGTGTGTGTGTGTGTGTGTGTGTGTGTGTGTGTGTGTGTGTGTGTGTGTGTGTGTGTGTGTGTGTTGGTCGGTGGTGTGGGGGGGGGGGGGGGAAGTCTGATGATAATGATAAGGAAGTTGGGGTGAGCGGTGGTCTAATAGGTAGCGCGTCGGATTTCGCCGCTGCGTTACTGAACGGCCGTCACCAATGTCATGGCGATGAAGCGTGGGTTCGAGCCCAGGTCAGGCTTGTGATATGTGATACCGGTTTTTCCTGGCTACCGGGCTGCTCATCGGGGGTTTCTCCCCGGGTAATCCGGCTTTCCTCTCCCATCAAAACTGTAAAAAAAAAAAAATAATAATAATAAAAAAAAAATATATATATATATATGATAGGTATTGGGTGGCGCTGCACCGCTGCGACGCGCTTCCCCCGGGGGAAGCAGCCCGAATTTCCCGAAAGGGATTAAAAAAAAAAAAGGATATTAATATAAGGTGTATTCAAGCTGGAACTTCTCAATTTGCCTTCCTTGTTTTCTATTCTCTTCAGCGCGATCAACATACATCTCACAAAATTGCCAACCGCAAGATATAGAGGGCAGATTCTTGACTCCTTGACAGAAGAATGATTTCCTCTTTGCGTGAGGGAACGCCAGGCACGTCCTATCACCTGATGCAAACAGACATTGCGCGAGAATGACAGGAGCAGGTAAGTAATACAGCGTTCTTTGGAACAGGTAGGTGGCAGCCATCCCGCGCTCCTCAATCCTATGGTAACCCAAACACGTCATATGTCTGGCGATATCAGCATGAGTATGTGTAGTAAATATCATCAAGTTTCTTTTACTGACGATATTAAACTTCTTTCAGTGATAACTATCGATCGATCAATCAATCAATCAATCAATCAATCAATCAATCAATCAATCAATCAATCAATCAATCAATCAATCAATCAATCAATCAATCAGCCTATCTTGGTGTCTGCCTGCTTGCTTGTCTGTCTGTTTGCATATCTGTTTATGTCAGTGTTAGGTGCTTGTTTGTTTGTTTGTTTGTTTGTTTGTTTGTTTGTTTGTTTGTTTTGTTGTTTATTTGTTTTTGTTTGTTTGTTGTTTTGGGGGGTGATTTGGGGGTTGTTTTTTTGTTTGGTTTTATGTGTGTGTGTGTGTGTGTGTGTGTGTGTGTGTGTGTGTGTGTGTGTGTGTGTGTGTGTGTGTGTGTGTGTGTGTGTGTGTTTTGCCGGTCACAGTTCTTTTTTTCCTGGCCATTGAACATCTGTACAGGAAAACCTGAATGTATTTTACTCAGTGCCTCACGCGTCAATGTCTAGAAGCATTCATCATCACTCAGAGTCAGAGGACTGTTTCTGCTGATTGGATAGTTGGTTGGTTGGTTGGTTGGTTGGTTGGTTGGTTGGTTTGTCGATTGAGTGGACTGATGACGATGATGAGTATGGTTGAAAACCCGCCTTAAAATGAACATACTAGTATTGATTACTGAGCTGTTTGCGTGCTTCAGTCATGGCACTGGTCACTGGCTGGCTCCTCGGGTTAACTGATTCTCTCACTCGTAGTTCCAGGGTGGGTGTGAGTGTTTGTGAGTTTAACGTCCTTTTCCACCACGTAAGGGTGATATCAAAGACGGGGCAACGAGGAAAAAAAAAAAAGGCCAGCACAATATTCGGCCCCAGCCGGGATTCGAACTCAGTTCAGTCCAGAACTTTCGATCAGATCAGTCTTCCATAATAGCAGATCGCCGCACGTGCCGTTTGGTGCTGGTATAGATAGACGTCTCGCCACCTTGTCCTCGCCCTTTCAGTCTCTGCCAGCGGTAAGTCCGTGTCATGTTTGAGTCAGACGATCCGGGAAGCTTTCTAGGTGTATACTCGGATCTGTTTTTTATACTGACATCGCTCCCCTGACTCACAAGGGGAAAATCGAACCTTTCATCGCAGGGATTGAACACATGTTGCACGTGCCTCTCTCACCAGGTGCACAACTTGAGGGTTACACAAATGACCCACTTATGTTTTTGTTGGGGGGGGGGGGGTAGGGGGGCGGAGGTGGGGGGGATGGACGGGGAGGGAAGGTTCGGCCGGGGGTGGGGGAAGAGGGGGGAGAGGGGGGGGGGCAGCTCCATTGTTCCGGAGTCAGTTTCGCTTTTAAGTGAGACTGACAGACCAGCAGTGATAATGAACAAGAGTTTTACAAGATGAAGTAGATTTTCATGGTAATGAAATTGATGCCGACTAGTATCTCGCATTTATTTATGTAGTTAATTATCTATTTATTTAATTAATGACTAGAACATCTGGGGACCCCCAGTCAACCCCCCCCCCCCATCCCGCGCCACCCGCCCGGCTCCATCCCCATCCCCACTTCACCTCCTCCCTCCAACCCCCCACCGTCCCCATCCCCTCTTCCACACACACACACACACACACACACACACACACACACACACACACACACGCACGCACGCACGCACGCACGCACACACACACACATCCTCACCCCACAAGAAAAATTAAAGTAAATAAAATTAATAAATAAAAATAAAAATGAAGAAAACGCCTTCGCCCTTAACTCGACTTCTGCTCAACCACCTCACCAATACACACAGTGTACATTTAAAACACATACAGAGAAACAACAACAACAACAACAACAAAAGTCTGTGGTTTCGGTTACCCTGTCCTACCTAGACTTTCAACGTTGACTCGACTGAACTGGTCTTGTTTTCAGCCAGCCAAAGAAAGAAAGAAGGAACCGTAAGATGAACAGACAGACAAAGAACAAAACAACAACAAAAATGACTGACAATAACATGAGCCTTTACAGCAGAACAACCAACAAACTGAGTGAAAATGCAGGTTTATCGAGCATTTCTCAGAGAGAGAGAGAGATAGAGAGAGAGAGAGAGAGAGAGCGCTCTCAGACGGTTTGGCCCGTTACAGAGAGAGAGAGAGAGAGGAGTTGGCAGTGTTTTCAGTTTTCAGGTAAGTAAACAGTATGCGTGCATAACTCGGCGCATACCTGCACGCGAACCATCAGTGTTACAGAGCTGTGGTGTTTTCTTCAGAACTTGGCTGCTGCTGCTAGCCCTGTGTGCTAACTAACGGACAACTGCGGAGTGAACGCGGTTAGCTCGTCTGATATTCATTACGTAATTGCGAACACCGTGTGGGTGTATGGATCTGGAATCATCCGGAAAAAATGCACTGATCGAGGGGTTGGCCATGGGAGAGTTGTAATGTGGGCTCTGTGTGTGTGTGTGTGTGTGTGTGTGTGTGTGTGTGTGTGTGTGTGTGTGTGTGTGTGTGTGTGTGTGTGTGCCCGTGGGTGTCTGTCTGTTCGACTCTGTGTGTGTGTGTGTGTGTGTGTGTGTGTGTGTGTGTGTGTGTGTGTGTGTGTGTGTGTGTAAAATATAATAATAATAATAATGTTTATTCGGTTTTTGAAGGCCATTCGGCCCATATGAACAAGGAGAGAGAAAATTCAATACAAAATGAAGTGAGTGTACTGACCGTACATCACAAGCAAAACTCAGTTACGCAGCAGGATACCATACGGTAAAAAGGATAACTAAACAGCTCTAACAATCGTTCACACAGAAATTTTCTTCAAGATCTAATTTTCAGACATTCACTGATACACGCTGCCATTTTGAAAGTTTGTTTTTCGGAAAGGTTGGCACAGAGTAGCTGTACCATAAACGTCGACGGAAAACGGTGGTAATAGAGAGGAATGTACTTTTAGCGCGAGAGACTGCATATGTAGGACACAACAACAGAAAATGACACAAATACATTGACTATCACACTGTTTACAATACATAGCTATCATTCTTCCATGTATTCCAGTGTTTTTCTAGAAGGATATACAGAAGTTTCATTCTATGTACATCATCATACGCTTTTGAAAAATCCACATAGAGTGTGTCAGTTAAAACGCCCACCTTGTTTTGTCAGGTACTTTTGGACCGGAGACTGCAATGAGAAACTCTATTGTGGTGTAACCTTTTCGAAACCCTGCCTGCGCTTCCAGAATACTTTCCGTTTCTTCACAAAAGCGGCTCAGTCGGTTGTTAATAACAGTGCTGTACAACTTACTGATGATGTTTAACAATGATATATTACCCCTGTAGTTATCAACACGCTTGGGGTTACCCTTTTTATGCAATGGGAAAATGACTGCTTTTGTCCGACTCTCTGGGTACATCCCACTCACAAACACCATGTTGAATAGTGGACAAAGAAAATTGACAAGAATATCACTAGCATGGTGAAAAAAAAAATCAGTGGGTAGACCGTCAGGTCTTGCCGCTTTGCCTTTTTTCATGCTGTTAATTGCATTTCATATCTCTGTCTCAGAAAAGTCTCTGCATCTCAGTAACTCAGTGTGAATTCAAGTAATCATGACACCGATCAGCCTGTAACATGACCATTCAACACATCTAAGTTCCACCTCTCTACATGTACTGAAGCCAGAGTCATCGCCGTGCCGTGCCGTGTTGTTGTTGTTGATTTTTTTCATTCTTTTTTTGGGGGGGGGGGAGGGGAGGGGGGTCAGTTTTTCTCAGTACTGTGGCCAGGCCGGACCGGCTGATACATCAGTAAAACACGGACACTGAAGTGGACCTGCACTGAACTGATGGACTCTCAGTTTCAATTTATTGTCGTGCGCGCCCAGTTTCAAGTAATGTCGAGTAAAGTTACTGACTCTCTGTGTGTATGTCACCTTGTGGGGGTCACTGTCACAAGCCGCGCCGCGGCCGTCACGGTTCAGTGGACTGAGGAGGAGGCCGGGGAGGGGCCCGGGGGCCGCCGGCCGGGCCGGGGGTGCGGGGGGGGGGGGGGTCAGTCTAACTCGTCACCCTGGCGGCCGGGCCAAGCTGATGATGAACTCAGTGTAACTTCGTTCCGGGGTAGGTCAAGCTGTGACTCCCAAGTTTCAGTTCTTTCCTTCAGGTACCTTCGTGGCCACAGTCTTGGCCCGAAGCGAAAGCCAGTCAAGAGTTCCCCAGTCAAGGCCAGACGGTCTATCACATTTAAAGTAGTCTACTTCACTCGGATGCACGCTGCAATGGTAAGCCATATAACCAAATTATAGCTGTCACTGTGGTGCACAGTTTATGCTGATCACACACTGTTCCAATATCCGATGCTTTTTTAATTGTTTTTAACAAAATTAAGTACGTTTTAGCAGAGACTTGCATCAAACTATCTCTGAAGATGTATATAGGTTTGACTGTGATTTACATTAGGAGATCCACTTCCTTTCAGGACAGCCAATCAACTCGCGCGCCGTAGTTGACAGGAACACTGACACTGCTTCGGGCAACGCGGGTGCTTGAGATTGTAAACAAGGCGTTGTCTCTGCACCAAGATTCTCCTCCTGAAAGGTATACCTGCACACGTTCGACCAGCAATCCAAAATGTCTGCAGGCGCAGTGATTTCGCAGCCTGGCAAAGGAGGCGAGGGTATGGCGATGCAGCCTCAAGGTATGGCCCCTGGCGGACCCCCGATGATGTCGATGCCTCAAGTGGTGGTACCCGCTGGTCTCCCACCCGGTTTAGCTTACCTGGCTAATCTGGATGAGATTCGCATACACCAGCAGATGGAGTTGCTGGAAGGTGGGTGCCGATGATAATGATTAATTAGCGTTTGAATGCATGCATTAGCGTTGCTTTACAAAGTACTAAGTTGCTCGCCTCAGCTGTTGTAGCACGAATTCTTAGGATCGGTAGGTTTCTCGTGGAAAGTAGGTCAGTACCTTGCGAAATGCAGTACGAGCGTACAAAATGACACAAGGTCACGCTGGTGTTCGTGTCACTGAGCATTTTGAAAGATCTGCATGTGTGTGTATGTGTTTGCTGGGAGAGGGGATGGGGGATATTATTGTGCGGTATATAGACCTCCCTGCGTCCTCTGTTTCGAAAACGGCCCTGGAAGACTGCAATGAAAAAAAAAAAAAAAAAAAACCTGTCACATCTCAGTGAGAGGGCCACTTGTATTTTACAGTTTTGCTCAGTTTGGTATTAAATGTTCATAAGGTTATGTTTACTTGATTGTGTGTGTGTGAGTTTTGTTTGTTTTTTCCTTTTGGGGTGTGTGTGTGGGGGGGGGGGGGGGGCTCTGTTTGCTTTTTGAGTTGTATGTGTGTGCTTTCCTCAAGAGGCGTGGGGTGGGATGGGAGGGTGGTGGAGATGGTAATAAAAGCTAACCCAGTCCCCATAAATGATAACAGGACACAGGGATGGATTTACTCAAAAATGCCAATGAGACATTGTCTCCTTGACCAGTCATTTTTATGAGACATTTTCATTTTCTTTGAGACAATCAAGTTCACCCGCATCACTCTGTCACATGTCTGTGCCGAGAGCCTGTTCCTACTAGGTTAAGTGCAGTGACGTTCAGGTTCAGGTGAACGGAAAAGGACCTCTCGATCGCAGAACTGAGAAAACTAACGCGCCAATATTTTTTGCAACTCTTTCGAGCGAGAGTTCCTGGCAGCGCGCGCGGTGAGCGGGATAAGTAAGCCTCATCACTAAAATTAGATTAGTGTAACAGACTCTATGACTGACACGGACAGCGCATCTCTGCTTCGCGTTGTCAAGTGCGCTTGTGATCCCTGCAGCACAGCATATGATAAAGTTTTGGAAGTCAAGCACATACATAATTAGGCCTACACCTAAGCCTCATGTGGTCATTAATAATAATGATAATAATAATACTGTTGTGTAGGTGCTTTATTGAAGTGCCGCGATCTGAACTCAACAGATACGCTCATGTGAATCACACGCATTCTCTCACACATATTGCATCAACACAATACAATCACCTGGTGCGAAGGGTCAGCTCAGCTATGTTTTGGAATTAAGATTTGCATTTATTTTCAAATTTATGCAGTCACGTAACGCGAATGGTCAGCTCAGCTATGTTTTGAAATTGAGAATTGCATTTATTTTCAAATTTTGTGGACTGAACATTTCCAAAGCAGAGGGGGTCGAGGAAGCCAGAGAACCCAGAAAGAACCCCCATCAGCCCGAATGAATGGTGCCACAAACGAGAAAGAAAAAATCTTTTCGGAATTTCCACAAGTAGGACTCGAAACTGACATCTCACATTGGTGGCGAAGTCTTGATCACTAGACCGCCGACTACCCCTGATTTCCAGTGCAAATCCTGTCCATTGTTAACCCCGACGTGAAACTGAAAGTCAAGCCAGCACTTTCTTCTGTGTCTCTGGTTAACCCTAACTCAGATTGCCGATAACATTGTATGCATTCTCAGTGATCGTGTTTACCAGTAATTATCAGAGTTTTATGGGTCAAAATTTAAAAATTACCGAATGAGCAATTGGCAACCTCTTGGTTGATTCTCAACTTTACCAGTTTTTCCCATTATATATATATATATAGCATCTCCCTGCAGTTCATGAAATCGGTGTACATGTTATGTAGTGATTGCTGTCACAGTGTGTTCAGAAAAGGCGGATAATCGTTCGCCGATTAAACCTTTTCTTTTCACTTATGTTTGATTGTCACTGGTTCTTATGAACAGCCTGCCTGGTTTGTTTTGCTTACAGTCCAGCCGTACAGCATGATTCCGGCATTGTATCCAGTTTCATACATGTATGTACTGATGTAGATAATGTATGCATGATAATACATGCTTGGTATTGTGTAAAGTGGATTGGTAATACACGTTATGTGTTGTATTTTATGGCAACAGTCTCAAACTTTGTTTTCCAGTTATCGTTGGCTGGGAGAAGAACAATCGTTACTCCATCTGCAACACCCAGGAACAGCAGTTCATGTTTGCCAAAGAAGGTGAGTGAAATAAAAAAACTCAGTTTAATTCAACAGACCCCCCCAAATTTTGAATAATCAGTGGTCAAATGTACATGTATACGATGTCAGAGAGACTACATTACCGAGAGGGGACACTCGAGGCCTCTCTGCGAGGTCAGCGTCAGAGTTACTTCCCTTGCCCCTTGCGTGTACGTGGGGGGTGTGTTCACTACGCACCCTGCAATGCAAAGGTCTGTATGGCCGGCCGTACACACATCGTGGGTTGATTTGTTGTGGGTTTTGTGGGTTAACATTTGTTGTGTGTGTTTCGGACTAGTTCAGTGCTGAACACACTCGGTCAGTCCTCATCAGCGGCCACCGTTTTGATTGTATATGCCAGTCATTGCAGGTCTCATTCATTGTGTTGTGCGCCCGTCTTGTGCGGGTTCCGATTTCAGATTTTTTGATCATGTTTATCTGCCGTAGTAAGTCAGGTGATCAAAAACTCCGAAATCGGAACCCGCACAATTCGGGTCTACAACACAATGAATGAGACCTGCATTGACAGGCATACACAATCAAAACTGACGGTGGTCGCTGATGAGGACTGACCCGGCGGCCGAGTGCGTTCAGCACTGAACTAGTCCGAAACACACACAACAAATGTTAACCCACAAAAAGGAAACAAATCAACCCACGATGTGTGTACGGTCGGCCATACAGGCCTTTGCATTGCAGGGTGCGTAGTGAACACACCCCTTACACGCAAGGAAACAAATCAACCCACGACGTGTGTACGGCCGGCCACACAGGCCTTTGCATTGCATGGTGCGTAGTGAACCCCCCCCCCCACCCCCCCTTACACACCGAAACAGCTTGTATGGATGCAAGTACAGGTAGAATTGTTGAAAAACTATCATAGACATTTTTGATTATGTTTGGCTGTTGGTGTGCTAGGTGTAAACTTACGTTTGGTGGCTTTTGGGTTTGGATTTGAATCTGCCTGTGAACTGTGGGTGACCAAAAGATGTACCTGTACTGATAGATTTTTTTCCTATCTCTGTAGTTCAAAATCTGCTTCTAGAATATGTGCATTAATGTACATGCAAGCACAGGTGTATTGACCGTTGTCGGCAAGATAGAGCATTTGCCGAAAAAGTCTCATAGATGTGTATAATTGTGAGAGGCTATGTGACCTCACTTTTGGCTGAGCGAATTTCTGATTAAAAAAAAATGTAATCTGGTTTACAAAGAAAAGAAATAAATTATGTGGTTGTTGAAAATAGGTAATTGTTGTGCCATCTCTAAACTGTCGTTTTGAGTATAAACTGTCAACCACGTCATCTTTGGCGTGCGTGCGTGCGTGTTATCAGTTGATGTTTGAAAAGAAGAAAAGTAAGCATCAATGTAATTGCAAACAATCAAAAATACAGACAGGGTGCTGGGAAGTGCGTTTCAGGTACTCAACAATTTATATTTCAGCACTTTCTGTTCTGCATGTGAATAGTAAACACCGCTAAGTGTACACTGTCCGCCTGCTTGCCGAAGGCACTGTACACGCTAGCGCCAAGGGAGACAACCCACTCGCTGAACATCACTCTTTGTATAGTAGAGAACCCTGAGTGTCCCCTCTCGGTATGTAGTCTCTCTGACGATGTATAACAATATGTAGCAGAAGGATAGGTCGAACAGCAGTTCATGTTCGCCAAAGAAGGTGGGTCAAATAAAAAACTCAGTTTAAATTCAACAGACCCCCCCAAAAAAAATTTCTGAATAATTAATGGTCAAGTGTACATGTATATGATGTATTACAATATGCAGTCGAACCTGCCAAGGCGGTCACCTGTATAAGCCAAACCACTGTCTAACCTGGTCACCCCAGAGGATCCCCTGACACACTAGCTGTTGACATGACACCCTGGATAACCCGGTCACCTGTCTAAGGTGGTCAGTTTGACCCAGTCCCTTGGGTGACCGCCTTACACAGGTTTGACTGTAGCATATAACATATTATGTAGCAGAAGGATAGGTGGAAGGCAACTAAATTTGTACAGTGCATCACAGCAGTGTCAGACTGACTGTCATTTATGATCTCTGATCACAGTTTTCCCTTTTCCCTCTGTCGTATGAGGAAGGGATCGATCCCCCATCCCAAAAAGCAAGCACAACAATGACTCTTTGATCATACACTATACAGTAGGTAAACCACACCTGTATTGATTCCTTGAATATTTTAACCCCAGCAAACATGTAGAGTAAGCTTTCATAGACAGATCCAGTTCACACAGGCAAAGAAAATGGTTAATGTTTTGTAGTAAGCACAATTTTTTTTACTAGCACAGTTTCGAGAAGGGGTCGAAACTCAAGCACTTTCAGTTTCACACGACATGCGCGAGCGCGTGGATCAACCCACTACACGGTACACCACATCGGCTGCCCTGTCATCAGCGACTTCATTATTATGTGTCCTTAATTTGCAGAGACGGACTGCTTGACTCGCCAGTGCTGCGGCACAGCGCGGCCGTTTGTCATGAACATCACCGACAACCAGGGCATGAACTTGATCCAGCTTCACCGCCCGTTCCGCTGCAGGGGCTCTTGTCTCTGGTGTTGCTGTCTGCAGGAGATGGAGATCCAGTCACCACCAGGCATGGTGGTCGGCACAGTCAAAGAAGTGTTTGTACCATTGATAATCTGATTAGAGAGAGATTTACCTACCTTACATAGGGGTTTTTTGTTGTTGATTTTTTAATACTTTATTGTCCCTTTCGGGAAATTCGGGCTGCTTCCCCCGTGGGAAATGCGTCGCCGTGGTGCAGAACCACCCAGTACCTATCCTTTTTTTTTTTTTTTTTTTTTAAACAAATTTGCTGGGGGAGGAAAGCCGGATAACCCGGAGAGAAACCCCTGATGAGCAGCCCGGCAGCCAAGAAGAACCGGTTATATCACAAGCTTGACCTGGGCTCAAACCCATGCTTCATCGACATGACATTGGTGACGGCCGTTCAGTAGCGCAGCAGCTAAATCCGACGTGCTACCTATTAGACCACCGCTCACCACTGTTTTCACATGGTATTACTGTTAGGCACTGTGTTATTCCAGTTTGAAAATTCGTGGGGGGGGGGTCCTTCATGCACACATGATGTTTATTTATTTTCCGTTCTGCGGCCCATCCTGGTTGGAAAGGGATTTTAACTGTGCACACTTGATTAATATCATATGCAAGCTTGAGTGCATGAAGGCAAAACGGGCACCATAAATGAGTCTGTACATGAATGTTCAGTTTGGGAAGTTAAATTCCCAAGTAAAATTCCTGGGCTTTCAAACCCCATCCTTAAGATCTACAGCATGCACCTTAACTACTTAGCCAAATCCCTTTGCAGTAGCCCCTAGTAAAATGTCTGTGCTTTTCGCTGGTCTGTGAATCACAGTCATTTCACTCACGTTCAGAAGCTGCTCCAATTTATACATTATTGTATGCATTTTTCTTCTCAACTCATAGATGGACATGTTGGATTCCCAAGTACAGGGTGTATGATGCCACCCAACAGTGCATCTTTACCATTGTTGGAGATTGCTGCTACTGCAAGTGCTGTGTTGATGTCGTTTTCAAGGTATATCATGAGGGTTTCATATAGATCTATGTTGGACATCACTCATAGGCCGATTCTTTTCTTCTTTTTTTTTTCTTTTTCTGCCCCCGTCTCTTTGCCACCAGTGGTATTCCTCCCGGGTCATGGATGGAATCCACAGAGGACTTGGAAGCAGGAACATTTTTTATTATGCATGACGATGAGGATGATGGTATGGAGGTCCGTGTGGTGTGAGACTGCGTGACGGAAACTAAAAATGAAACAAAAGAACAAAATTCTAGTCTCTTCCACACACATGTAAACCATATATATATAAGTTACGTTGTCAAGTAAATCTATAGATTCAACATGCAAAACTTTCTAAAACTCTGATGCGAGATACTATTTCAAGCAGCGTTGTTCACTGGCCCCACCAGCACACATGGTGTTCAGTGAAGATGGTTGCGTATCAAAACTGAATTTTTTATATTTTTTTTATTTTTTGCTCCTTGGTTTTCGACCAGACCTTCAAATTCAAGATTGTTCAGTGTAAAAAGCAGTCGAAAAGTTAGGGTTTTTACGGTAGTTGCTTCTTCCTTTGAAAGTCGCAGCAACATGTTGCTTCCACTAGCACCACAGTTTTGCATTACATGGCAACCACATGCAGTGTGTAGTGGGGGGGGGGGGGGGGGTGTCTCCCCGTTTCACAAATGGAGTGAAATTCCCATGAAACATCATCAAAATTTGCTGAGTGAGTGTACGCACATGTAGGGGGATTCTCAGGCTCTGTGTTCGTACTGTGTATTTCCTCATCAGAAAGTGTGTGCTTTTGTGCTCTAAAAATTACTTGTAGCAGACGATTGAATATTTTGTCACTGTGCAACTCAAAACGGTATTTATCATTTCGTGATATCCCTGGATTCTATGCTGACAAAATATTCCTTTGGTTTCAGGTGTTCGACGGTGATAGCGAAGGTCAGGAGATCGGACAAATTGTGAAACACTGGGGTGGATGCCGGGAGATGTTTGGAGCGGCCAATGACTTCTCTATCCGATGTAAGTCTTATGCTTTTTTCTCATATAATCACTTTTTTTTTTTTAATCAACAGATGTAGCTGTTGACTTTACCTTAAGGATCATGTGCACTAGTTCCACACCAATCCAGCTTTACCAATGAGTAGTGCTGTAAACCGGTTCGGAAGTCAAACCGGTTCACGAACTGCGGTTTCGTAACGAAACAGGTTTTTTAAAGCGGTTAACCGTGTACCACATGGTAGTATTACTTGGTCTGTGATATTGTGACGCCATCTGGCACAAAGAGGCGTATGTCGTACATGTACATTTTGCGATGTTATGTTTTCAAAAAACAGCAGTGTTTTCCAGTTAACTTGACAGCAATGCCATGCTTAGACAGGTTCGATGTCCCCCCTCCCAGGTTGATTTTCGCCTTGCATTCTTTACACACAGTTTACCCTTCCTCCTACCTCCTTCACGACAAAATGCTTCCAGATTTGGGACTTCCCCTTTGAATTATCGATCAGACGTTCTGCCATGTTGAGATTGTTGATATATGCTCGAGTTATACCCCTTTTCTCGTGTTCGGCAGTTTCCGGAAAGGCCCGTGAGTTGCCGAGCGAACCGCGGTTCAGCAATCAAACCGGTTTACTGAAGCGCCAAAAATTCAAACTGGTATAAACAGGGCTGCCTACCGTCCCGGAGTATCCGTATTTAGTCCGGAAAATGACAGTTTTGGGGACACTGTCCCGGAAATACGCTTTTCTGTACTGCGTCCCGGAAAACCGCGCGAACACGAAACTAAAACAAAAGCAACCCAAAACGTCGCAGGCACGCACACCGGAAATTTTTTAGGCATACCAAGCCACTGCGCATGCGCTCTGACCGCTCAACCGGACGTTGTTTGCGTTGCGCATGCGCGTGGAAGTTGTGTTATGAACCATGGCGTCGAAGCGAAAGGCAGCGAGTAACGACGAAGGCGATGGAAATCAGAAGAAAGTGAAACGGGAACAAACATTTATTCAGAAATACACCGAGACGTGGCCGTTCATCAAGCGGGGAAAACTCAATACATACGTGGCCTGTGAAATTTGCTCCACCGAGTTCAGTTTCCATCAAGTCGGGAGGAAGCGACGATATCAAACGCCATCGGAGAGGCACATGAAAAATACGGCCATTCAGTCGCGAGGGCGAGAAAACCAACAAGAAGATCAGAATTTCTACATGATCTGCTGTTGGTATGAATCTATGCGAAGACCTTCAGTGGGAATTCAGTTGGTTTTCGGGCTTGTTTGAATCGGAAGGAGCAGATTGTTAAAATCGAGAGATTGGTCCGCCGTTTTGATTTTGAAGAAATGTTCGTAGTAAGTAATCACTTAATCACTTTTGTTTTTGGTTACCGAGGATGTCCCTGAAAATTTCTGTGTGTCCCGGATTTTCATCAAGTGTGTCCCTGAAACCCAAAATCAGGGGTAGGCAGCCCTGTATAAACCGGTTTTCGGGGTTTTGGTGCACCACTACCAATGAGAGTAAGAAGATCAAGGGAAACAACAGCCATGGCTGACACCAGTAGTGCCCCCTGAATTGACTTCCTATACAAATATTGTACCAGTACTTTCACCATTTTCTTGTGTTTGTATCCATGGATTGAACCAATGTTTTCACCATTTTTTGTTGTTTTTATGCATCAATTTATCCAGTATTTTCCTCATTTTCTTGTGCCTGTGTTTGCAGTACCTCCGAACATGGATCTGATGAAAAAAGCGCTTCTGTTTGGTGCAACATTCCTGATTGACTTCAACTTCTTCGAATACAAAGGGAACAACTAGTCCCATCCTGCAGCTGTAAGATCCCCTCAAGCCCGTGGGCCCTCTCCGGATCATGTACTCATGTTCAGAGACCCTGCAGCGCCTCTGGACTAAGTACAAGAGTGGTAAATGAGGAAACGAACTTGAGATATTAAAAAGATCAAGGTCACAATAGCTCGTCAGCGTTTTTAACGAGATGTGTGGAACTGCAGTTTGTGTTTTGGCATGCTAATCGTGTAAGTGGACACAAATTTTGTGTCTGTCTCAAGAATATCGTGTGTGTCTCGTGAATTGACATATATGTCCGGTATAGCCCCTGCCCCTGCCACCAAATTACCCAACATATCTAGACTTCGCAGATGGCAACATAACTTTTGGAACAGTCACGCTTGTTAGTGCGTGCGTATACTGGGAACAGTCTGTCTTAAGGTTAGTGGAGCTTGATAAGCAATTCACTGATGACAGCAGTGCAAAGTTCTTGTAGTCGGCTGTGTTACTAGACTGTGGCAGACGCAGTACGTTTCAGCTTGTGTTTCACCTTCTGAATGCAAAATGCCAATCTATGTGGCATCAGATGCATCACTGGTGACATGCGTGTTGCTAACATTATTGTCAAAATTATAAATGAAACCATTTTTCACACTAGCCGTCAGTTCCTGTTTTAAAAAAAAAAAAAAAGGAAAAAAAAAAATTGTCATACTTGCTGTCAATTTTTGGAAAAAATTGTCATACTTGTACTAACTGTCAGTTCTAATACAAAATTATCATAATTGTTGTCAGTTCTTGAACAAAAAAAAATTATCACATTAGATGTCATTTCTTTTGGTAGAAGCATCAAACCCATTGTATGCAGTGTTTCGACTGAACTTGTGATATTGGTGTTTTCATGATTTTCAGTACTGAACAGGTATACATTTGTGTATAGTGAGTTGTATTTCTCTTCAATAATTTTGTGATGAACTTTGATGGATCTTGCATTGTGCTTGTGTAAGTGTGAGTCTCAATGCTGACTGTTTAAACACCTTGATTCTTAGCACTGTTATTTAAGGGGATCTAGTTCTTAAAGGAGATTTTTTTCAAGTCGTTGGTTGGACCATAAGGTTCTACAGAGTTTGCATCTGTAGCCAGAACTGTAAGAGTTGTGAAGTAGTGTGTGCAGTCGTCACTGTAGACAAAGTAAAAACTTTGTCTACAAGGTTATATGGACACTGCCATGGACAGCTCAAAAAAGACTTCTTTTTTTTTTTTTCTTGACTGTGTTGTTTTCAGTTGTGTCATGTCACTCTGGTGGTTTAATACTTGATTTTATGCATGTGACCTCCTTGACGTCAAATGGTACAAGGGACTAACCACTATTGAAATCCATGGTGCTTAGGCTCAAAAGACATTAGTATTGCTCACTGACATTGCGCAAAATTGGTGGTGGTGTAGGTTAATACTTTATTGTCCTTTTTGGGGAAATTCGGGCTGCTTCCCCTAGGGAAGCGTGTCACCGCAGTTCAGCACCACCCAACCCAGGGTCCATACAGGTCGTGGAATCCTGGAAAAGTCATGGAATTTGGAAATAGCTTTTCCAGGCCTGGAAAGTCATGAAATTAGATCAAGAGTCATGAAAAGTCATGGAATTTCGGAATTTTATGGAAGCCATTTTGAGCCCAACAGTGAAACGCTCAGCTTGGTGATTACTCACTGGACTGATTGCCAAAAATACCAACAAACTGCCTTCTCATAAGGCGAATGACTAACTCTGAACATTGGTCTTGCTGACTGCGATAACTTGTATAAGCTTATAATTTCTACCCTCGCGTTTGTCAGTGTTAAAGAGGGCGAGGAAGGTGTCATGGAAAACAGGAGAGTTGGCCTCGAAAAGTCATGGAAAAGTCATGAATTTTTGAGACTGTGAACCTGTATGGACCCTGTAAGTATATATATATTATTTGTGCATTTAAGTAATGCAGATGCTATTTGTACACTCTTCTGTAAATCTGCAACCATAAGGCAGATTTGAGACAGCTTTGTAGAAAGCCTCATGTAAGTGAATCATAAAATCACATTCCCTAGTAGGCTGCGTTTCTGACAGGCGACAAAACATTCATTGATGCAGTGTACACGTCATATATCCAGAAGCAGTTGCAGAGAGAGAGAGGGGACGTGAACCATTTTATGTTTTTGTGTTTTCTCTGTGAACTTTTTGTTTTGTTCAAATAATTGCCTTTGTCAAGAAGAAATGTTGGCTCAATTGCAGAAAACTGGCTTTTTAAGAGAAATTAATCGTGGCCTTATGTTGTGGAAGCTAAACAATGTCGTGTTCAGTTGCCTTTTGCATATCAGTGCTTTTCGCTGTTGTATGCTTTCTGTTCATACATGTCGATCTGTGCCTCTGACTTCAGCACTGTCCGTAATGTTTTGTTTTCTCTTGTTTTACTACATGTTGTGTACTACAGCATTTTTAGATCTTTATTGTGAAATGGTAAAGGGGCCTAAGTGAAGTTGTTTAAATGGAAAGGTTGTCTGGTGAAGCATTTTCAGACCTCTACTGTAAATTGTGAGAGGACTTTTCCATTCTTTTTGTATTATGATTCTTGTTTTTTTTCTAATTTTGTATTTTTCCAAGGTTGCAAGGGTTAAATTTACCAGTACTGCATATGCACATCTCTACTGTAAGATGCTAAAAGGTCGTAGATGCATATCAAAGCCAGCAGGTTCAGGCCCTCTGTGACCTGTTCTCGCAAAATGATGGAGAAGTCGTGACATTGCATTCCATTCAACACACACAAACACTGCTGAGGGTCAGTACTAACGCTGGTACCCCTGACAACTTTCACTGACCGCTGTGGTCACAAATTCAGGAATACAAATACCCTGAAATCAAATCAAAGAACATTTTCTCTTCTATCCACAAAAATGCACATTAGTGTCTGAATTTTGGTTAAAAAAAAAAAAAACCCGTATTGCGAGAATAGGTTACATTTTATCAAACGACTCCAGACCCCTTTCCCGACCCACCCACGAAAACTCGGAATAATATAAACATTAATAAAGGGATAAAAAGTCTTTTTAATGTGTAAATGAATTTGAAATTTGTTGTTGCATGCTCTGTGTGTGTGAGTGACATCCGTGACAGTTGAAAAATATACAGTGCTTTGTGATGTTCTTTCAGCCCATCAAATACCACCAGCATAGGTTGTAATTGTGTGATTAAACATTCTAAAACGTGAAAGAAGATGCAGAAAGGTGACAATGTACAATACAAGTGTACCAGTGTATCATGTTGTGGTTGGTCTAGTTTTTCATATTGTTGGTTCTGACTTCTACCTTTTGTATTTATATGCAACATGAATTGTGCTGTAACTTTCTTCTGCTTTTTTTAAAATTTTTAAATGGGTATTTTTATTTTCCCATTACCACGACTATTCTTGTTACTGTTGTTATGGCACCGGGTGTGGGGTGAGCACTTTTAATAGTTACATTTTGGCAAGATATTAGTTAGCATAATGTCTGAGCATGTCTGTGATTTACCCTTTTAGGGCATTTGATCAAGACAGTTGTTCCAGTTGGGGTTCATTATTTTATTCTATTTATTTATTAATTTTATGAAAGTGCATTTATGTTTTCTTTTTCTGGGTAAAACTTGTGTATTACGTGAAGGGAAGCGATGATGCCAGTGGAATTTATTTCATTATTTGTATTAGGTGATTATATTTTATCGGTGGCTCAAAAAATGACGAATCCATGTTTTTGCAGCTGCGTTACTGAGCGTAGGGCACCGCTGTCATAATGATGTCTTGATTTCATTCAAGGTCAGGTTTGATATTTGATTCCAAAGTGTCTTAGTGTTTCTGCTGCTCATCGGGAGTTTATCGGTGGGTCCCTCAGCTTTCCTCTCCAAGCAAACTTCAGATACCAGTAGGTGGGGGGGGGGGCACGGCCCCATGGGCACGTTGGGTACAGTTTTGCACTCATAAATTATAGTTTCGCCAAGTTACGATGCATTTTTAAGTTGACCAGATATTTAGGCACAGTGTTATGCTCTTACTTGCCCGTATTGTGGACATGAAGACATTACTTTTATCTACACTGACTTGTTTTTGTCTTTTGAACTTTTTAAAAAAATCTTTTACCATTTTTTTGCCTCTCTTTTTTTAAAAAGGGACCTAGTTTGCAAGATACACAAAAAAAAGGTCACACACAGAGAGACAGTCGTGAACATTTTGATGTTGTGAATTGTACAGTGTACAGTGTAGCTGGATTTTGAGAATAGTCCATTTTGTGAACTGTGGGTGATTTGTATTGCGTTTATCAATCAAGTTACAATCCATTGTAATATCAATTTTTGATAGCTGTGTCTCCCTGTTAACCAGCAGTTGGTTTTAATTGTCCAACCAACCAACTATAATGTGACTGAACCAACGCACAACAAGGTGACAATGTAAGATAAACGTAGAGATTTACCATGTTGTGGATTGTTTCTTAAAGCTTTGTTGATCACCACGTAAATCTGTTTTAATTGTTTATACATGTACGTGGTAAGCATCATTTGTATATTGTATAAAACAGATCTTGTGTTCGACGTTTCTGGGAAGTAAATGTTTGTACCTAAACTGAGAGTGGTTGTATCTGTCTGTCTGTCTGTCTGTCTGTCTCTCTCTCTCTCTCTCTCTCTCTCTCTCTCTCTCTCTCTCTCTCTCTCTCTCTCTCTCTCAATGTTCTTTATTAGTGTGTAGTTCCTTTAACTATAGATTCATTGCTATTTCTGTTTTGTTCCTGTTGCTGTACATGGGACTCTGTGTGTGTGTGTGTGTGTGTGTGTGTGTGTGTGTGTAGCTACGTTGGAGTCGTGACAGGACGCTGAAAGGCACAACACCTGTGTGCATCTAATTGGTTCGTCGCACATTGTCTACCGTCAAAGGCTAAAGGGTTCTAAGTAGGTTACCAACCAATTGCGTTTACAAAAGACGGTAGATATTCACATTATACCATGCTCGTAATTACGAGAATTGATTGCGGTACATGAAAAAGACAACTAGAGGAGCAAAGCCTCCTTGGCTCACTTGTGAGATGGGTCAAGGTCATTTCAAAAGACTCAAGGTCAAGGTCATTCAAATGGGTATGTCTGCATAGGTCTCGTTGCTTTCTATCATTGTGCCTTGTTTGGTGCCTCTGCAGTTTGTTGTTTCCAAGAAAATGCTAACGTAAAGTCTCCGCAAAACATGTTGAATGGCCTTGACCTTGACTCAAGGAAATTGAATACAAGTATGCCGGTACAGGTTTTGTCAATGTCTATCATCATGCAAAGTTTGATGCCTCTGGTACCCCTACATTCTGAGAAAATGACAATTTTAGATTTCCAATGAGACAGCTTTGATGACCTTGACCTTTAGTCAAGGTCTTTCGAAAGGGTATTTCTTGAAAGGTCTTACTGCTGTTTATCAGGAAGCCAGGTTTGGTGCTTCTGCTGTTTATTGTTTCTGAGAGAATGCCAATGTTAAGGTTTTGGAAGGTTGTCCGCAAAACTGCCTGTATGGCCTTGACCTTGACTCAAAGTCACTGTATAAAGGTATGTCAGTAAATGTGTTGTCAATGTTTATCATCAAGCAAAGTTTGATGTCTCTAGCTTTTCTAGATTCTGAGAAAATGCCAATGTAAAATTTCCAGACAGACAGCTTTAGTGACCTTGACCTTGGGTCAAGGTCAACTATTATGGTATGTTTTGAAAGGTCTTACGGCTGTCTATCAGCATGCCAAGTTTGCTGCCTCTGCTGTTCATTGTTTCTGAGAAAAGGCCAATGTTAAGGTTTTGGAAGGTTTTCCGCAAAACTGCTTGCGTGACCTTGACTCAAAGTCACTGCATACAGGTATGTCAGTAAGGGTGATGTCAATGTGTATCATCATGCAAAGTTTGCTGTCTCTGGCTTTTCTAGACTCTGAGAAAATGCCAGTGTAAAATTACCAGACAGCTTTAGTGACCTTGACCTTGGGTCAAGGTCAACCATTATGGTATGTTTTGAAAGGTCTTACGACTGTCTATCAGCATGCCAAGTTTGGTGCCTCTGCTGTTCATTGTTTCTGAGAAAAGGCCAATGTTAAGGTTTTGGGAGGTTTTCCACAAAACAGCTTGCATGGCCTTGACCTTGACTCAAAGTCACTGAATACAGGTATGTCAGTTAAGATGTTATCAATGTCCATCATCATGCAAAGTTTGATGTCTCTGGCTTTTCTAGATTCTGAGAAAATGCCAATGTAAAATTTCCAAACAGACAGCTTTAGTGACCTTGACCTTGGGTCAAGGTCAATCAGTATAGTATGTTTTGAAAGGTCTTATGGCTGTCTATCAGCAGGCCAATGTTGGTGTCTCTACTGTTTGTAGATTCTGAGAAAAGGCCAATGTTAAGGTTTACTGCGGACACACAGCCCACAGACAGACACGCACACAGACAGACGACGGAGGGTTATAACATAGACTCACTTTGTTACACAAGTGAGCCAAAAAGCTGTTCAGGGGTCCCACGCCACCTGAAAAGGCCCTAAAAAGCCCTATAAATCAGAATGAGGCCTTATAAAGCAAAGCTGAGGCCTTAAAAATCGAAAATGGAAGGTCTTTTTTTCAGACAGTACAATTTTACCGCAACGAGAAAAAAAAAAAAAAACCGTCAGTGAGTCAAACATCGTCTGCTACAGACGTGAGAGCCATCTACATCTTTCAGAAGATTGTGCATTGAAGGGTTAGTGGTGTGGCTTTGACACTGAATGTGTATGTCAACCCATTGAATCAAGATTGGATAGAAGGAGTTATTAGGGAGTTACCTTTGTGTGTGCCAACCTTTTGCATCAAGACTGAAGGTTTGTGTGACAGCTTGAGTGAGTCGGTATGTTGTGTCACTGTTTGTAAATAAAGAAAATGACTATATATGTTTGTTTGACAATGGATATTTGTCTTTGATCGCACTGATCGCTTTGATGGTCCTATATCGTCAATTTTTAGGCCTTAAAAAAGGTCTTAAAAAGGCCTTAAATTTGGTTCCACTCAGGGTGTGGGAACCCTGGCTGTTGCTCTTTATCTACCGTCAAATGGTAAAAAGGTCTAAGCAGGTATCTTACAAACTGCGCTTAGATCTTTTTACCAAATGGTGGTAGATATTTACTTAATGCCGTCCTCGTAATTATGAGAATTGATCAGCTGCGCTCCACGAACAAGACAAATAGCTGTTGTCGTACATACTGATACCTGAATGGCCATTTCACGCATCAAGACGACTGAATAATTATAGAAGGTTTCCGCCTCACTGAAACAGTCCTGTTCGACTGTGCTACCACGACTAATACAAGCCTTTATGTTTCGCTTTAAATGAAAGTCACCTTATCCCTACTATCATTCATATACCTTATCTCGTGATGTGTGTGGGTGGATGCGGGTGCTTGTGCGAGTTCGGAAGATAGGATGTGTGTGGATGTGTGTATGAGGAAGGAATCAGGATTTATATAGAGAGCTATTACCTGTGATCTGTATCCTGTGTTAGGTCTGCCCCTCCATCTTAATTGTTACTCTTAGTGCTGTTCAGCTTGACATACTTAATGTGAGGCAGTCTATTTCTTAAATTGTGTTTTAGCCAGTGACTCAGTGAGTGTGTGAGTGTGTAAGATGCATGTATGTCGGTTTTATTTTTTTTATTTCCGTGGTATGTTTGTGTATACGTGTGTATTTATTAAGAGAAGCAAGCCAAATTCTTCTTTGTAATGAACTGAGAAGCTAATAAATTTATCTTATCTTATCTATTCTTATTTGAGCGTTGGCTATAACAATAATTCAACATCTTTCTGATCCTATGGTAGCTTCTAGACTACATGTGCGCTGTCTTATTCTTCTAACGGCTCTTGTCGTTGTAGCTGCTCATGGTGTTGTTTATCATTGGCCAGAGATGACGAACTGGAAGTTTTCCTACAGAACAGTCGTTCTTTCTGCAGAAAATTTCCTTTTTTGTCTGCAGAAAAACTTGACTTTTGACAGGTTTTCTGCTGAAATCCAGGTTTTCTTTAAGAAAAAGAAGGTGCCATTTTGTCATCTCTCGTCAATGACAGTAGTTGTTGTCATCAGTCGTTGCTACTGCTGCTGCTAAGTAGAATGGTCGTACATCTTAATTTCAGACTGCCTCGCTATAAAAGACAGACCTCCGATCCCGCGACCCCCACCCTCAACCCCTTGCTCCACACACACACACACACACACACACACACACACACACACCGACCCTGCCCAAGCCTCCCAATTCTATATAGTACTACAATGTACTAGCATACATAAATAAATAATGCTTCTAAGCGGCCTTGCACTCAGACAAAAACTCTTTCCAAACGGATGAAGCCACCACCTCTTCAGCGACGTGTGATGTATACGCACCGGTAAATTTGAATGGATCACACGGTACACAGCATTCGACCAGCTCTCACACCGTGGCCTCCCTCCAATGTGTGTCACCCTTAATACGCCAGATCTTACACAGGTAAGTTTACCGACCTCCCCTACGACCTGTTTTCTCAAGTTAGGTGGCAGCCAACCCTGCCGTCCGAAGGTGCAGACTTAAAGGCCGGACTGGCTTCATGACCGTGACTGATCATCGGTGAACAAGTTTACAGCTGGTGGTGTTCATCTTGTTAACGCTCTTGGATTCTGTGCCTAGAAAACAATGTAGGTATGATATTGGCAGGGTGTCAGTTTTCTGCGCTCTGTCCAAATGCTGCGCGGTCAAATGTATACATGCAGCGCAGTCAGTCATAACTGAGCAGTGGTGTACGGTCTTGTGCGACCGTTGAGAAGAAACTTGAATGGAGCAAAACTATGTCATGTGAATGTGTAGGGCAGGGTCAAGAAACCAGGTGTGTGTGTGTGTGTGTGTGTGTGTGTGTGTGTGTGTGTGTGTGTGTGTGTGTGTGTGCGTGCGTGCGTGCGTGCGTTTGTGTGTGTGTGTGTGTGTGTGTGTGTGTGTGTGTGCGTGCGTGCGTGCGTGCGTTTGTGTGTGTGTGTGTGTGTGTGTGTGTGTGTGTGTGTGTGTGTGTGTGTGTGTGTGTGTGTGTGTGTGTGTGTGTGTGTGTGTGTGTGTGTGATGCGCACCGCTAGTAGCGTGAGTAAGGTGAAAAATGAACAGGCGAACCTTCAATGTCGTAGGGCGAAAGTGCAGCGGCGATGTGGTGATGTGAAAATAATAGGTCAGCCATGTTTCACGATATGCAGCCGGAGTATTGCCTAATGGATGACGACCGGTGTGTGTGTGTGTGTGTGTGTGTGTGTGTGTGTGTGTGTGTGTGTGTGTGTGTGTGTGTGTGTGTGTGTGTGATGTTGTCACTGTCGTCGATTAGCGTATTATCAGTTTCGTATTTGCTCAGTCTACATTATACTGCAGCTGTAGAAACTGTGATGGCAAGATGAAGTGTTGGCACAGGTCTTCAACTCTACACAATTATTTTCCTAAACCCTACCTCATCAGAAAACTGAAAGTTCGTTGAAATAGAAGTTTATACAGTATGAATATGTCTATAGTACCAACAGTAGAGTTGTCTATGCAGTTCAGACCAGTGATTATGTGAGATGTAGACCTACCCAAGCAGGTTGAAACCGCAGAAGCCGGCGCTAAAGAAACATTTCATTCAAGGAGTTTTAAAGTAAATAATATACCGCTGTCACGTGAAGCACTCACTCTGCGAGGCTCTTGAAAACTCGACAACGCAATTGACTGTACTTGTCGACTGCCGGTCGACTAGGAAAGCAGACGATTGAAAGGTGTTTTGGGGGTGTCAGTCAGTCGAGGCGAGGAAATAGGTGAGTCATGGGAAATGATTAAGATTAGTTTCGGTCTGGGTGAATTTATGTCTGTACTGAGTCTATGGGACCTCTCTCTCTCTCTCTCTCTCTCTCTCTCTCTGTGTGTGTGTGTGTGTGTGTGTGTGTGTGTGTGTGTGTGTGTGTGTGTGTGTGTGTGTGTGTGTGTGTGTGTGTGTGTGTCTCTCTCTCTCTCTCTCGCTCTCAGACTGTATGTGCCTGGGGAGCCGGAGTGGCCGAGTGGTAGAGCGCTGGACTTCCAACGCTTGGGTCGTGAGTTCGTATCCCGTGCTGGCTTTTTCGTCGTTGCCCCGTCTTTGATAGCACCCGTATGTGGTGGAAAAGGGTGTTAAACCCCTAAACACCCACCCACCCCACCCCTCAGACTGTATGTGCGTTTGTTGTTTAATACACTAACAATGACACTTGTGATCGCACAATAAATTTCTCAGTTGAGAAGTATAGTGCATCCCATCCCATCTCATCTCATCTTATCTCATCTCATCCTATCTCATCTCATCTATGTGGATTTGTTGTTTAATACACTAACCGTCAATGACACTTGTGATCGCACAATAAATTTCTCAGTTGAGACAGTATAGTGCACCCCATCCCATCTCATCTCATCCTGTCTCATCTCATCCTATCTCATCTCATCCTATCTCATCTCATCCTATCTCATCTCCATTTCATCCTGTCTCATCTCAGCCTATTTCGTTTCATCTCATTCTGTCTCATCTGATCACATCACATCTCATCCTACCCTATCCAATTCTATCTCATCTCATCTTATCATATCATCTTATTACTGTCATATACTATTCTTCACAGACAAGCCCATGGATACGCTGTTTCTCTCCCTTCTCGTGGCGGCCCCCCTCGCTACACTCGCCCAGACGCGCTCCGCTGTGGTACAGACGACACTGGGGTCCGTTCAGGGATTGAGGAAGACTGTGAACAACGTTGAAGTCGATGTCTACTACGGGATACCCTTTGCAAAGCCCCCTGTTGGCGATCTGAGATTCAAGAGGCCCGAGGCAGCGATGAATTGGACAGGGGTCAAGAACACGACACAGATGCCGAACTCCTGTCTTCAGTCTATCGATACTGCTTTTGATCAGTAAGTTGGACAAACCTGTTTTTGATGTTGTTGTGTGTGTTTGTTGTGTTCGTGTTTTTTGGTGTGTGTGTGTGTGTGTGTGTGTGTGTGTGTGTGTGTGTGTGTGTGTGTGTGTGTGTGTGTGTGTGTGTGTGTGTGTGTGTGTGTGTGTGTGTGTGTGTGTGTGTGTGTGTTTCATGCGATAGTACTGTTACAGTGACTGTCCCATCAAGGTTACGATGAAAGTCTAAGTATTCAGATGAGTCAAAGTAGGAATATTTTTTTGGTAGTGTTTTTGGACGGCCAAGAAAAATGTTCAACGGAAACGTTGCAAACAAGCTGGCTTTGTGTTTCTGTCATGGAAAGAACATAAATACTGTGCAGTCCCCGCGAGGCAGGTTGAGGTAAACCTTCATCGTGTGATATGAACCTTCACTGTGTGAGATAAACCTTCCCTGTGTGAGTGATAAACTTTCACTGTGTGAGATAACCTTCACTTTGTGAATTAAACTTTCACTATTTGAGATAGACCTTCACTGTATGAATAATCAACCTTAACTGTGTGAGATAAACCTTTACTGCGTGAGATAAACAATCGCTGTGTGAGATAAAGCTTCATTCAGTTGTGTAAGATAAACCTTCACTGCCGCGTGAGACAAAACATTCGTTGTGTGAGATAAACGTTCACTGTGTGAATTAAACTTTCACTATTTGAGATAAACCTTCACTGTATGAACAATCAACCTTAACTGTGTGAGATAAACCTTTACTGCGTGAGATAAACATTCGCTGTGTGAGATAAGCCTTGATTCAGTTGTGTGAGATAAACTGGCCTTCACTGCATTAGCCGGACAAAACATTCATTGTGTGAGATAAACCTTCAATGTGTGAGATAAACCATCACTGTGTGAGATACGCCTTCAGTGTGAGAGACAAAGCGTTCATTGTGTGAGATAAACCTGCACTGTGTGAGATAAACGCTCACTGTGTGCGTTACACCTTCACTGCATGAGACAAAACATTCATCGTGTGAGATAAACCTTCACTGTGTGAGATAAACCTTCACTGTGTGAGATACGCTTTCACTGTGTGAAGACCTGTCAAACTCAAGTCGACGACAGCCGCCGGGCGACTCAGTTTTGTCGCCTTATCTCTATAAAACCTTTCCCTTCGCCTTTTCAGATTTAAAGGAGTGGACATGTGGAACCCAAACACAAACGTGAGCGAGGATTGTCTGTACCTCAACCTGTGGGTGCCCAGGGGTTCCCAGCCTCCCAGAACAACCATGGTGTGGATTTTTGGCGGCGGGTTCTTCGCTGGTACCTCCACACTCCAAGTCTATGACGGAAGCAACATGGCGGCCAGTCAGAATGTCATCGTGGTTTCCTTGAATTACCGCCTGGGGGCGCTGGGATTCTTATTCACAGGTGATTACTGGACGTCGTGCATGTTGTGGTCTGTGTAAAGTAGAACACGAAATGTGTGTGTGTGTGTGTGTGTGTGTGTGTGTGTGTGTGTGTGTGTGTGTGTGTGTGTGTGTGTGTTTCACTCTGTGTGTTTTAGCGGTTTCAATCTGTCAGTGTCAATGTATGCATGTATGTCACTCTCTCTCTCTCTCAATGTGTGTGTGTGTGTGTGTGTGTGTGTGTGTGCCGGTGTGTGTGTGTGCCGGTGTGTGTGTGTGTGTGTCATGGTGTGTGTGTGTGGGGGGGGGGGGGGGGGGGTGTGAGTGGCCGGTGTAGGCGTCAGTGTGTGTGGTGGAGGTATTCACACTGACCAAGAAACGGTGAAAGAAATAACTCACTAGTTAGTTTCATACCTCAGTCTTCCTCACTCAGAAGTTCAGTCTTGTCGTAGGTTAGTACAAAGCACCTTTCAAGGCAACGGAACTTGTTTCACAATACATGTGACTTGTTTGGGCGCGGCCGTATGAACAGAATGATACTAACATACTGTGGTACAGGACCACGTGCAGTAATAACACTATAACAAAGCGAAGTCCGTCTTCAGGAACACAAGACGCCCCAGGTAACATGGGTCTCCTGGATCAGGTCATGGCTCTACAGTGGGTGCACGACAACATCCACAACTTTGGCGGCTCAAGGGACGCAATCACCGTCTTCGGCGAGAGCGCTGGCGGTATGAGCACGGGCTACCACATGTTGTCTCCCCTGTCCAAGGACCTCTTCACGCGCGCCATCATGCAGGTTTGTTGGTGGTGGTGTGTTTTAATATTATAATGTTATCTATGTGTTTGCACTGTTTCTTTTGTGTTTATTTGTTTGTTTATGGGTTTTTTCTCGTTACTATTTTGCTTCCTTGTTTTTTTTTTCTTCTTCTTTTTTTGCAAGGGAAATTCATGTGAATTCATGTCTGATGGTGATCCGCCAGGGCGTAATAAAAAGATCCATGCAGTGAGCATGTTCACGACGCCTTAGGGATGAGGGAAAGGGAAAAGGGGGGGGGGGGAAGCGGAGAGATCCCGCTCCCTCCCTCCCCCCCCCCCCCCAAAAAAAAAAAAAACCCACAAAAATAGCATAGAACACACAGACACACACACACACACACACACACACACACACACGCACGCACGCACGCACGCACGCACGCACAGGGCGAGCACAACAACAACAACAACAAACACAGAACTGTCTGCCTCATTTGAAGTATGCTTTGTGACCTGCCTTAACAGAATTCTTTTCTGTGATCTGCCTCATTCAAATTATACTCTGTGATTGACCTAGCAGGCCTCATTTGAAGTCTGGTCTGTGACGTTCCTCATTTGAAGTTTGTTCTGTGACCTCAGTGCCTCATTTGAAATCCGTTTTGTGACGTACCTCATTTACAATCTGACCCGTGACCTGCCTCGTTGATTGGATGTTTTTCTGTGACCTCCAGAGCGCGAGTGTCTACTGTCCCATCATGCTCCAGACAAACAGCAGCGCCTTCTCGCGGGCGAGACGTTTGGCGCGAGACATGGGCTGCCCGGAGCGACCTGAGCGGGAGATGGTGAGCTGCCTGCGGGAGAAGGACGCTCAGGCGATCACAGACACCATGTGGAACACGGTGGAGTATTACTTCGACGTTCCGCACCCTACCGTGGTCGACGGATATTTTCTGCCGGAGCATCCCCACGACCTCATTCGGAAAGGGGAGGTCAAGGTGCGTGTGTGTGTGTGTGTGTGTGTGTGTGTGTGTGTGTGTGTGTGTGTGTGTGTGTGTGTGTGTGTGTGTGTGTGTGTGTGTGTGTGTGTGTGTTCGTGGAGAGGAGGGGTGGTGTTGGGGAATGCATCCTCTGCCATCAGGTTTATCTGTTTTTATCTGTCTGTTTTTATCTGTCTTTCAGCGTTTTTCCAAGTAGTTATCTGGGTTGTTGTTTTTTCTGTTCCTACATATATGTATTTTATGCACAGCGCCTAGAGCTTAAATCAGGTTAGGTGCTTAACAATTATCATTTGATGATGATGATGATGACGAACATGATGATGATGTTGTTGTTGCTGTTGATGATGGAAGGACACTGAGGTCCTTCTCGGAGCCAACAAAGACGAAGGCACCTTCTGGCTGCTGTACGCGTTTCCCGACGACTACCCGCTTAACAACTCGGGCCAGGTCTCACGGTCCAGGTTCAGAGAACTAATCCACGGCGTCACACTGAACGGTAACGACGAGATGGTCGACGCCTACGTCTTTGAGTACTCTGACAGCGTCGTCCCGTCCTTAAGGCGGACCTACAGGTTCGTTTCCGTTCATTTCATGATGGTATCTCTGCGTTCATACCCCATCTTTGTACCCTTTTCCGCCCCCCCCCCCACCCCCTCTACCCCCCCCCCCCCCCCAGCGTCATTTTAATGATACCGGTCCCCTCACTCCCTAACCTGCCTGAATTTTCGTAGTCCATGCCCTGTCTCAGTTGAATTCTCTTACTCCCTAACCTGTCTCATTTGATTTCTCTTACTCCCTAACTTGCCACGAGTCATTTGAATGTTCTTACTCCCTAACCTGTCTCAATTGAAATCTCTTACTCCCTAATCTGCCTCAGTTGAATTCTCTTACTCCCTAGCCTGCCTCGAGTTATTTGAATGTTCTTAGTCCCTAATATGCCTCAACTGAATTCTCTTACACCCTAATTTGCCACAACTGAATTGTCTTACTCCCCTAATCTGCCTCATTTTAATGTTCTTACCCCCCTAATCTGCCTCATTTGAATTCTCTTACTCCCTAATCTGCCTCATTTGAATTCTCTTACTCCAGTCCCTGCCTCCAGTCATTTGAATGTTCTTACTCCCTAACTTTCCTCACTTGATTTCTCTTACTCCCATGCCTGCTTCATTTGAATACTCTTACCTCCTCGGCTAACCTATCTCATTTGAACTAACCTTATGTGACCCACAGAGAGCTGGTGGGGGACATGGCTGGAGACGACCTCTTCACTTGCCCAGTGGCGGATTTCGCGAACGACTTCGCCAAGAATCACAGCGTCTTTCTCTACTCCTTCCAGCATCGTTTGGCTAACAACCCGTGGCCCGCGTGGACCGGCGTGATGCACGGTTATGAGGTAGAGGCGGTGTTCGGACTGCCGGAGGAATTCCAGTATAGCACGCAGGACAGGGACCTGGCAAGCAGGGTCATGTCATACTGGACAAACTTCGCTGAGACTGGGTAAGAGGCATGATCCTTCGTTTGTCAGTCGTCGATGTAATTAATAAAGAGGAAAGGGGCAAACTAGTCAATAGACATATCTCATCAGTCCCTTGTTTAAGTTTTTGCTGATGGTTTGTGTGTGTGTGTGTGTGTGTGTGTGTGTGTGTGTGTGTGTGTGTGTGTGTGTGTGTGTGTGTGTGTGCGCGCGCGTGCGTGCGTTACTGCTGCTGTTGCTGTATTATTTATTCTAGGGTTTGTTTCGTACGTGTAGTCGTCTTGTTGATGCTTTTCCTTATTGTTTGTGTTATTGATAATGTGCATAATATTATACCTATGCTGCTTTTCTCATAATCTGTACACAGGAACCCAAACAGCGGTGGAGTGACTGTGTGGCCCGCGATGACGTCAGAGGGTCAGGAATACCTGGTCATCAAAGGTGACGGTGATACTGTTGAAAACGGCCTGCGCTACCGGAAGTGTGCATTTGGTTCTAGAGGTAATCTGTCTGTGTGTGTGTGTGTGTGTGTGT
>JACVVK020000145.1:727500-737500 GCA_018292915.2 Batillaria attramentaria
ACGCAAAGGTGATATCAAAGACGGAACAACACGGGCAAAAACTGCAAAAATATTGACTCCCAGCGGGGAAGAAAAACAAGTAGTAGAAATGACATGGTGTCTACAAAAACTCTGAAGAGGCAAAACTTTCTTTCCCTCTCTACTTCTCAATCAGCACGGGCCCAAAAGAAACTTTATACTCTGCAGCTGATTTCTCTCTCACGACACCAACAGACGTTTCTCTCTTGCCAACCGCAGAACCGCACTGTACTGTGCACGCTGCGCTGCTGTCTCCGACCGGGCACACTCTGACGTCACACTCCAGGTACACTTCCGGGAAGTTGCCGGCGAACTCAAAGGCCATGAAGCGGAAGTCAGTGTTGTGAAGCTGGGTATCCAGAATCTCGGTGTTAACGTCGACTGCACATCTGTGAGAACAAGTAAATATGTCGCTATTGATACCAAGTCCTTTTTTGAGACGATGAATGTTAGTGTTTCATTTTTAGGCGCATGCATATGAATACGTGATACAAATAAATTGTGGGAACTCATGGAAGAATTATTATCATCATCATCATCATCATCATCATCATCATTATTATTATTATTAAAGAAATCACGGTACCCGTCTCTGATGATGTAATACGTGGTGCTGGACGCCGGTAGGGGGCGCGCATAGCAGTTCTGCAGCACGAGCTTCAGGTCAGAGTTACCCCCTTCTAGTTGAACTCTCAGGGCGACCTCTTCCTTCAGTCGTCGCCTCAGGGGCGTTGGTGCAAGGGCGGAATAGTTAGTGTTCTTTACGAAAGAAAATCACAAAAACAAGGCAGGTGTGATTGATGGGGAAAGGTGAAACTCACGTGGAGACGGAACACACTGAAAAGCAAAGAACGAATGAGAGTAGCATTTTTTTACTTGGGGGAGGGGGGGGGGGAGGAGGGGTCGTTCTTGTGAGTACACAAAGACCCCCCCCCCCTCTCTCTCTCTCTCTCTCTCTCATGTAGTTTTAATTTATCATAATTAATGACCAGTTTAACTTGCCATTGCAATACTGTCAATGTGTACTTGTTCCCCCCCTGAGCATTATCATAAGCGGTGCTTGTTTATGCTCCACTAATTGTTTACTTGTACGAATTGCGTTGCGATAAACCTGTTTAAACCAATGAGAGTAGCATCGGTTGTTCAGACAACAGGCATCTTGAGGTAAAGACGAGTCTGCATATCAAGAAACTGAAGGTAAACGAAAAGAAGGCTTAATAAGCAGGTATGGAAATACAGGTTTCTAGGTTTTTCCTCTTGGTCTTGAAATCTTTAAATGTCTTGTACTGCACAGTTCCTTTGAGTTTGCTATTGTCTTCAAAAGGAAGACATCCATAAAGTTTACGTTTAAAAATTATAACTGTTGGGCATGACATAAAAGAAAATGTTTCGCCGACACGTGTGTGTGTGTGTGTGTGTGTGTGTGTGTGTGTGTGTGTGTGTGTGTGTGTGTGCCAACCTGATACGCTGTAAGGGTGACCGGGAAGTCAAGGTCGATCGAAATTTGACCGCGAACCTCTCGACCTCGTCTGACGTGCCCATTCTCCAGTTCCGCTGAGCTCTGTACCACTTCCGGGTCAATTCTCAGATCCCGTTTTCCAACGTCAGGGAAGGGGTTGTAGCGAACCTAAATAAAATGAAACTCGACAGTTCCTCATTTAAAAAATATATTTGCCCTCAGAGCTTACCTGTTGTGAAGTGTTCTACTGTTAGAACATTCACTTTTGTAGCCTGACTTACACATGTTCAATCCAAAGTGCCAGACAGTAAATTTAAAATGAATTTGTACGATTACTGTGATATAGGATCAGGTAGCCACTACTGATGGTAACAGCCACACACAAACCGTGCAACTACTTTTAAACTTACTATAACTTTCTTCGTTCTTTTCCTAAAAAAAAAAAAAAAAAAAAAACTGTTGAAAGTTCCTCGCCGAAACCTCAAAACAGTTGGGGAGTGCGTGTTTAGCTTTGCTGCCCCGTCACTCTGGACCTGCCGGTCTGAAAGACCAGTCAGACATAGATCGTTTCAAGTCTGACTTGAAAAAGCATCTGTTCCGGCTGGCTTTCGAGTAGGTCCGCTTACCTCCTCCCGATTCAGCTGTGAAGTGTGTGTGTGTGTGTGTGTGTGTGTGTGTGTGTGTGTGTGTGTGTGTGTGTGTGTGTGTGTGTGTGTGTGTGTGTGTGTGTGTGCATAATTGTTGATATGAGTGCGGGAGTACGCGCATTGAGTCACTTTGTCGGAATTTGCGCTATATAAGTACAATTCATTATTATTATTATTATTATTCTTAAATGCATGACAATCATGGACTGTTCATGTCCGGTTATTTCTTAAAGACATTCCACAAGGAAAATAATTACATTCCTCTGCAATTTTTGTGTCTTAATATATTCAGGTCATATTTGTCCCTTTTGATAGAAGTTATCGTCCTTGCCTCGAAGTTGTCGGCCCTGGGCACTGAGCAGTGGACAGGAATCTCCCAGCGACGCTCTCTGACAATCTGAGTGGAGCCCTGAGCGAACACGCGGTCCACCAAGAAGTTGTGGTACTCGATGGTCGTTGGTGTCGTCTGCATCATCATCATCATCATCATCGTCGTCGTCGTCGTCGTCGTCGTCGTCATAAGCAAACCATTATAGTGATATATTGATTCGTGTGTGTTTCTCTTACGGAAGTTCGTAACAGCAAAATTTCCCCGCGGAAATCGCCATTAACCGCAAAACTATTATCATAAGAAGACATGGGGCATTGGTCCGGTGGGTAAGGATTCCCCTGCGCATCCTGAGATAATAGGTTCGAATCCCCTAGCTGTTAAGCTGAAATTTGTTCGTGGATTTCCGTGAAGACCCACTCACGATACTTGTCTTCATTTCGTGTATGCAAGCATGTCTAAATATTAAGTGTGCACGCTGAAAACCTATATTAAAACGGAAGAAGCCGTGGAATGAAAACCAGATAATCAATACGCCACAAAACACCCTTGTTGTCGGCGTGACATCCAGATCAACGCTCTTACCACCAGGCCGATCTACCCAAACTCGGAAACCGAGCCAATGATAGCTCAGTAAAGGTACGACCTCGACCTTTAGCCACGTGACCGGGGTTAGATCTACCCACCTTTATTTTGGTCCCGCACGCATCAGTCTCTGACGTAATGATGATGTGGTCAGAGTTGTCGACTGACGTCACTCGCCCGGTGCATGATGGGTCGGCCAAGGCGATCGTCTGCTGACTGGAGTTTGGGTAAAGGCGCTTGAGGAAGTTGTAGTCAATGTCGACAGTGAAGTGACCAGAACTACACTGGATGGTGACAACGTCCTCGACTCTAGCCGCTGTGTGGTGGACAAGTCGTGACAAAGTAACATTGTTACATTACTGACTCGTAACCTACAGTTTAAACTACGGTACAACTATGGCTTGCGTTGATGTACACTGCAGTCGACTGTATAGAAATCTGGATATATAATCATTGTGAGTCAAGACATCCTCCGTACAGAAACGTTCATATGTAAATCTGGATATATAATCATTGTGAGTCAAGACATCCTCCGTATAGAAACGTTCATATGTAAATCTGGATATATGTGACCCGTTCTCACAAAAGGGACCATAAGTCGAAAATTAACAATTTCGAGATATGTATTTCACTGCAATCTAATGGTTATGCGGTTTAATTCAACATAAGAATGAAAGCTGCACTACTAAATTTGACAGAGACATCAGCAGTTGAAGCTGGCTACTCACAAGGCGGCCATACTGACCCCCCGGTACTCTTTTCGCCTGTAGCGGCGTTCGGCCTAGCGCGACTTACGGTCCCTTGCTTTTGCGAGAATGGGTCACATATAATCATTGTGAGTCAAGACGTCCTCCGTAAAGAAACGTTCATATGTATTTTTTCTCCCACTGGGGTATTGTATGGAGAATGACTGACCGAGCAGTATTGTGTGACTACCTTCTCTTCAGTTTTATTGCGAATTAAAACAATGCGTAGGGTTCCTTGCAGGGTTCTCAGTCTTTTGAGAAAATACGTTTTATTACTGGCAACATTTTAAAAATTTAACTGTGCTTGCAAGAGGAGGTATCAAAAGTGTTTAAAGACTTAGAACACTAAAAATAAAGCGTTAAAAATAAAATAAATAGTTCTTTGAAACTATTAAAGGAAAAATAAAAAGTGAAAACGGTTAAAAGACGATCTAGACTGTAATTATGCTGGTTATATGTATAACTGGACAGTGATTATGCTGGTTATATGTATAACTGGACAGTGATTATGCTGGTTATATGTATAACTGGACAGTGATTATGCTGGTTATATGTATAACTAGACTGTAATTATGCTGGTTATTTGCATAACTAGACATTAATTATGCTGGTTATATGTATAAATAGACGGTAATTATGCTGGTTATATGTATAACTAGACAGTACTTATCCTGGTTGTATGTATAACTAAACTGTAATTATGCTAGTTATATGTATAACTGGACTGTTATTATGCTTGTTATATGTATAACTAGACAGTAATCGTGCTTGTGTTTAATTAATTCTTTCTCAGCCACAGAACGAAATGAAAACGTTCGGTTGTACACGTCTTAAGTGAAACACCTGCTTCCTTCCTGACGATTTTGCTAATTCCGTTTCGGCGCTGATTGATTTAAGGCAACAGGTGCACCGCGTGAGGACGCACCCAGCGCGTTTTCAATGACTAATTTCACTCATGCGGAAAAGAAACGAAAAGTTTTAAAATCCCGACTGTCATGGAATGAATTACATCGCTAGGCCAGGACTGTCTCCTGAACAGGTGTAGGAAAGTGGGTCCATGGAAAGTCCGAAAGTCCTTTGCGACTGAATTACGAAACACAGTTATAGTCACAAAAAGGACGGTGAAACAAAATCGACCAGCTTACTGGTCCCCGTAGTGTAGTGGTTAGCACTTCGGACCATGGACCGGGAGACCCGGGTTCGATTACCAGCCTACGTCGGCTCCTACCCAGAGCGGGTGTGCTATGGGCCCAATGGGAAGGCTGTTGCCACACAGCCGAGATTCACCCACTTCACGGGTGCGACTTTGGGGGTGCTTCCCTTCGTATGACACGTCTTATGATGTGGATGATTACACGGCCGGAACCGCAGGTGCCGTAGTTCCCGGGTCTGGTTAATGCCGGGATATTTATGACAGGAAGCGTGGAATGCGGCCCTGTCCCGCAGTCCCAAACCACACGGATCTCCATAGTATCATCTTACCATCATCCTCATCTCCATCATCATGCATATAAAAATTGCCCTCCATGGATTCCACCCATTACCAGGGAGGAACACCACTGGAGCCGGCAAAGAGTTCTGGCAGCAAAAAAAAATGTAACTGTGTTTGTAAGAGGTATCAAAAGTATTTAAAGACTTAGAACACTGAAAATACAGCGTTAAAAATAAATTGTTCTTTGAAACTATTAAAGGAAAAATAAAAAGTGAAAACGGTCAAAAAAACAATCACGAAAAACACGAAACAGCTTTTGAACAAAAAGAAAAGCATGCACGTGACAATATAAATCCGACGACAGATAATTTGAACTCTCCAGACTCACGTGACCAGTAAGCCTGGAAGCCCTCCATGGCTTTGGAGCCGTCAGTGACAAAGTTCAGAGCGAAAGCCTTGCCCAGTAGTCGGGGAGGTGCTTGGTGGCCAGCATACTTTGTGCCCCCTGTCGGTACATTCGATGGACCACTCAGGATCTTCACCTGCACGGCAAATATTTGATTCATAAGAAAATTCCCTTTTTACCGGCCCCCGTAGTGTAGTGGTTAGCACTTCGGACCATGGACCGGGAGACCCGGGTTCGAGTCGCAGCCGAGGCAAGCGGGATTTTTCCTACCAAGGTCGGCTCCTACCCAGAGCGGGTGTGCTATGGGCCCAATGGGGAGGCTGTTGCCGCCACACAGCCGAGATTCACCCACTTCACGGGTGCGACTTTGGGGGTGCTTCCCTTAGTATGACACGTCGTATGATGCGGACGATTACACGGCCGCCACCGCACGTGCCGTAGTTCCGTGACCTGGTCAATGCTGGGATATTTATGACAGGAAGCGTGGAATGCGGCATCATCGTGCATAATAAACATTGCCCCAGCTTCCGAGCCCTCCGTGGATTCCACCCATTACCATGGAGGAACACCACTGGAACTGGCAAAGAGTCGGGGCAGCAACAACAAAAAAATCGTTTTGAAGTAAAAATTAGTCATCTAATGGGAGGCAAGATTGTGTTTCCATGATTGTGTTTTCACTTTACGGTGAAGCAAATTAATCAAACACGAAACGTATTTCAAAAACTGAAAAGCTGCCGAAAGTGAAAGGCAGTTAATATACAGGTTTCTTGACAACACCGGAGACTAATAATACATAATATAAGTTACTTCATAAATAAAAACCGTACGATGAACAGGGGATTTTTTTTTAACATGACTTTTTTTATATGGGGCGGTCGGTGGTCTAGTGGTTAAGAGACCTATCACCAATGCGAGAGGTCAGGGGTTCGAGTCCCACTCGGGGCAAAGAATTTTTCCTTCTCGTATGTGGCACCGTTCATTCGGGCCGATCGTCTGGGGTTCTCTCCGGGTACTCCGGCTTCCTCCCCCTCTGCTTTGGAAATGTTCAGCCCACCAAATTTGAAAACTAATGCAATTCTAAATCCCGAAATTTAAATAGCTGAGCTGACCCTTCGCACCACATGATTGTAATGTGTTTATGTCAAGTGTGTGAGAGAATGCGTGTGATTCACGTGAGCGTGCGTGTTGGGTTCAGTTCGCGGCGCTTTGAGCCGATTCAGGAAACTGGGTAAAGCGCCTATACAAAACTCATTATTATTATTATTATTATATAGCGACGTCCTGTGTTTTGTTAGCGTTGTTGTGGTAGAGTCATTCAATTTCATTTTCAGTACTTTTAGTTTGAACGACATTTCAAACTTAGATTAGCAAAATGCGCCAAAATTTTCATTCAGAAAATATCTACTGTCTTGGGTAAATCAAAGTCCCGTATGTCAATCTTCTTTGACTTTACTGACTTTTTTGTTAGTAATATCATATTTATCTTTAAAAAAAACAAACAAACAAACAAGAAAACCACAAAAACAAAAAACACCCACATTTGTACAAAACGGATGTTTGGGTGAAGATAGGACGGGGGGGGGGGAAGGAGGGGGGGATTCTCACCTCAAGCGTATCACAGCATTCCTCTGTGGAGAAAGTAGTGTTGAACTCTAGTTTGTAAAGCAGCTGGTCATTGGTGGGCCGGATGACGTAGAGACAGTTCAGGTTTCCCGGGTAACCCAGCGGATAGTTCTCGGACTGCACCGTCCCACTTTCTGTCGTCAAAAGTGCTCCACAGCCTGTCAGAAACAAACAACAGCAAAAAGAAATCATTTGGTTGGTTGGTTGGTTGGTTGGTTGGTTCGATTGATGGGTTTAACGTCATTTTCAATCACACCAACGACTGGGCATTAGGAAAAGCCAGAACAAATTTCGGCTAAAGTCATACCCGAGAAATGACAGTCTGGCCATCCAGGGTCCTCGGAAAGTATTCAAGAGTATTCAAGAACAATGATGTAACTGTCTCCATATCCACTGGCGTTGACCCTCCTTTGTACTTTTTAATGATCATTTATCTGAACAGGGTTAGTCTTAGCACAGCCTCCCGCTAGCTGCTCAGTATTTCAGTAGAATCAAATGTTCGTCTCTGGCAATAAATCAAAATGGCCGCCCTTCACACCAGACTTGTGCATTTGACGTTACGCAACAGACTGAGACTCAGTGCCCGGATATTTCAAGTATTACATTCCCAAATATGGTTTCGCTGCAAGAGTTTACATAATACCCTGCACCAAAACTTCACAATTGTACATGTACTGACTGTAGCATTCAACTCCGGCACTGTCGCACTGTTCCCCTTCACTGGATGAACTTCCCTTGCACTGGGACAGATCACTCTCGGCTCCTGTGCAGTCAAGCTGGTGTACAAGAGGAGGTTGTGTCCCTTGGCCGAATTTTTGTTCCGTGTGAGCCGTTCCGCCTGTACCCCTGAAAACAGCGGACAGGAAAATGAATAGAATGGTGAGACCCACGCTTGTTCAGAATACCAAACCTACTAACAACTGGACCTGTTATACAATGTGGCACAGTCTGTGTACAAAGTCTTTCGGTGACCAGTATTTGCATTTTACTGACCTGTATTTACACATTGTTTAATTTTCTTTGGACTTTTCCGGGGGGGGGGGGAGGGGGGTGACAAAGATTTAAAGATTTTTTTTCGAGGTTCGGGGGTGGGGGAGGGGGAGGAGGGAGAGGGGACAAAGACTTATTTTGGTCCAACTTCCGAAAACAAGTGTGTGAACGCTCGTAAGTGTCCTTAACTGGCTGCCTGCTTCATGAATTAATGTTCAAAATCATTCCACACTTTAGGCAAAGTCACTGCCTATTTCATGAATTAGGCAATGTCACAATTTAGGCACCTCATATGTAGATGTATTATAAATTAGCCAGTTCGACCAGGTCTGTGGCCTGTCAGATAAGCTCATCCCCCCCCCCCCCCACACACACACACACACCATCCTTACTGTACCTGATGCCAAGCATTCTGCACACCACCTGGGCGTCAAAGTCCCCGAATCCATTCTTACAGACAGGACGCCACACCCCGTTTCTCTCAACCTCCAGTCGCCCCTCCCACGGGCCGTATCCACCAACCAGCTGCACCTTGGTCTGCTCTGGTGATGATCAATGACAGTTTGGAACACCTTGTCTATATCTTTTGTGGGTAGTTGGTAGAAACAAATGTGCCTTTTAGGGGCAATGCTAGATAGGGGGATGGGTGGGTGTTTTCCACCACGTATGGGTGATATCAATGACGGGGCAACGAGAGAAAGGCCAGCAAATATGTGGCGCAATGGGATGGGAAACTATATACACAATTAAATAAAATACACCAGAGAAAAACTTCAAGAACGAGTTGCGAGAATACGATGGGTCTTGTCATATATACATTTAGGCTGAAGAGAAGGTGGGGGTGGGGATGAGGGTTTAGGGAGGGGGAGAAGGGCAGATGAGCACCCGATTTTATTATTCTGTTGACCTAAACGCATAAGTTCCTGATTTATGGAGAATTTCTTAACATAGGAAGAATGGGTTGGTGTGTGCGTTAAGAGAGTGAATACAAAGCTCAGTTTTGTTTATGATTTACTGTATTTTATTAACGACGACAAAGTTTATTGATCTTGAACCTATTAATAACGATTTACCTAAAGTATCACTTCATTTTTTGTGTCAGCTATTATGAACAACAGCACCTGAAAGACCAAAAGAGCGACTTTGGACGCTGCAATGACTAAACTGTTACTGATTGTAAAGCGCTTTGAGCCAGCATCGTGCGGGGATAATGGGCTTTAAAAACGCCATGTATTATCATTATTATTGTTATTATTATTATCATTATTATTATTATCATCATCGTCGTCGTCGTCATCATCGTCATTATTATTATTATTATTATCTAACTGTTCTTGGAAGGGAACATGACATTAGAGGAAGTGACGTGGTCAATTGAGGGGGGTCTTGCATGTACTGAATAACTACCCATTGGCAACGCACCATTTACTGCGCAACTAACAGCGCCCACGGCCCCGATCGGGCATGACAGCTGCCCCCAGCCCTGGAACCTGCATTGTGAGATGTCCTTCTCCTGGCCCGTACACATCATGTTCGCCAGCCACACTTTTTGTCCTTGTTCCAGGGCCCGCAGGTCCGCCGTTCCCTTGCCATGCCTTGAGCACAAAGTGAAAAATACTCAACTCATGATTTTGCGCGAATGTGAGATTTTTAGTTAGCAAGATTGATAGGCTGTGTCTTGGTTTGATCATTTTGATTTTGATAATCGCTTGTTGGTGGTTACTGAGTAGGCGATTAAGGGTTTAACGTCGTTTTCCACAACGTAT
>JACVVK020000145.1:742500-792500 GCA_018292915.2 Batillaria attramentaria
CTCGACAGACCTAGTTTATATTCTAAAGGTCTGGTCTGATTCTGGTTCAACATGGCGGGCACCGGGTTGGCAGCGGTGAGGAATATCATTCTGTTGTTACACTGTATCGATCCATTCAGAAGACGATGTATTTTTTTTATTGTTTCTATATAGTGTTTGATTACAATCACACGATGTTTGGTGAGCACTTCCCGAAAACAAAGTCTTGAAGTTTCATAGTTGCATCATGAGAACTGGCGAAGTTACGGACATTTCAGTGGAAGTGTGGGTGCCGTTGCACAAACGTTGCACGGGGAAGGTTAAGGGTGAGTGGGGTGGGTGTTTGGGAGGTCAACGTCCTTTTCCCCCACGTAAGGGTGATACCAAAGACGGGCAACAAGAAAAAGGCCAGCATAAATATTTGGCCCCAGCCGGGATTCGAACTCACGACCCGAGCATTGAGAGTCCAACGCTCTACCATTCGGCTATCCCGGCTCCCCGGCGGCGAAGATTAAGATTTTTATAATATGAAATTGTCCATTGCTTGTCATCAGACTGCACCACAGATCTGTTTCACACACGAAGCTAATCAGTATTAGAAAATGCATGTCCTTTTTGTTGTTGTTGTTGCTGTTTTTTTGTTTTTTTGTTTTTTTTTTTGGAGGGGGGGGGGGGGGAGGTATGACGGGAGTGTCTTCTTTCACTGTGCCAGAGGCTTCTCTCGGACCAATGTCCTGACCTAGAAAAAACATGAAATCTGTGGCTCGAATACGAAAGATGCGATCGTGTGGGTAGAACTGTCTATCGTAACATTTCCCTCACACCAGCCTCTGTGTGTGTGTGTGTGTGTGTGTGTGTGTGTGTGTGTGTGTGTGTGTGTGTGTGTGTGTGTGTGTGTGTGTGTCTGTGTGTCTGTGTTATAAATAAATTGCCTTTGTAGCTAGCGAGCGTGGCACTGGTTACCATGGCAGCGGTTGCCATGCTGTTGGTCGCCAAGCCTTGGCAAAAGGACGAAATATTCAACCGCAAAAGAAGAGCTGATCCTGCGCCTGGTACGACAGTTACGCTGAAGATAAAATGAAATGAAATAATAAACTGAATTATATGAAATGAAATAATATGAAATGGAGTGAGACGAAACAGACCACGATGAAATGAAATACGATGAAATGCAATAATATGAACAAATGTGAAATGCAGTGAAACGGAATGCAATAACGTGAAATGAAATAACATGACATGAAATGACATGAAATAATAGGAAGTAATTTAATTTGAAATGGAAATACGTTAGCACGCAAGTGGTATGAATCGAAACGAAATGTCATTTCACACGTATTTCTAGAAAATCAGGGAAAAAGATTTGGGGGAAAGCTAACATTTTCCATCCTACAGTCGACGTTTACCTTTGAAATCTGAATCTCGATCTGTGTTATTTTCGATCACAGAGCAATTTCGTTCAAGTTGACAAACTTTTAATTCTCTGGCGTTGTCTTTCAGCTGCCTCTCTTGTCCTGTTACGTGGCGGGCTGAAGCCGTGGGAAGGGATTGTTATCTGGAGGGGCACGGGTAGTCCCATGTGTCGTCAGAGCGTGACGCAAGAAGATGCTGACGTCATATGCAGATCTCTCTTTCCAGATCGGTAAACTGGCGTGACCAAAGCAAATTTTATCTGTAGCTGTGGTTACCCAACCCTTTACTTAGATTTTCAAAGCACTTATCGACCGACAAATCCGAAACAGAAACAAACAACAAAAGATGAAAGACTTGCTCTCGCCTTTTCGTCCTGAAGTGTATGCAACAGACGGGCAGGCATCTACAAATTCAAAATTCATATTCTTTTACATTCTCTATTCTTTAGCCAGTGTGTTGAGTGATGAGATGAGAGTCCTTAAAAATAATAATTTTCAATAATTTGTATCCTTTAACATTCTCCATTATATAGCACACTTGTATACCAATTCACTTTACTGTTATTTTATAAGACGTGCGGACGTTTGCAAATAAAGTAGCGCCTAGCAGCGAGAGGCTTTCACTCCTTCATCACCAAGTCCTGCAGCGCCTTGAACGGATCAGAACGGATGTCTGCGTATAAGAGAAGTCTACCATAGTCATACTATGTCATGCCATGCCATGTCGCAGCAAGCTGCATTGATATTATTAATCAATATGATATTATTTAATACTATTAATGATTTCATTAATCTTATTCATATCTTATTCTGTGTCTTTATCCTGTAGGCCGATTCAGCGTGCTGTTCTGCGCGACCCCACTGGCTTTGTCGACAGAAGCCAGTACCCGACTGTTGCCCTTGGAAGCTTCAATTGCCATGGTTACGAGACAAGCCTTGATCAGTGTCCCCACTACACAACGCACGACATTCCGGCTGTCAACTGCCCAAGGGGCATCACTGTCCTCACTTGCGAAGGTAGCACGTAAAGCCTGCTCTTAACTGGGCACAGCGCGCGAAACACACATATGCACATCACAGTCGTTGCGGTCGGTGTGTCTACTAACTACAAAACTGAACACAGCTGTGCTCGGTGACAAACCGATTGAAGATGCACTGTCCGCCATGTTTGCGCGCCGAGTGACGTAGTACAGCCAATCAGAATCTGTTGTGGAAACCACAGTCACAGTTGTAGCTATTTGAACTCCAGGTTGCTGTGATGACGCCACAGCGGCGGAAACCACCAAAATCACAACTGTGTCGCAACTGTGGACAGCACTGTAGCGCTCCGCAGTGCCCAGTTAAGACCTGGCTTAACAGAATTTTTTTTAAACCCAGAGGAAACAAAAAACGTTACATATGAATTAGAGGTCTGCAATCTCAACAAAAAGGCGCCAACATTTGTTTCAAACTGCGACTTCTGCGACTGTGCATTATGCAGGCAACTCACATTTGCAGAGTTTTCAGCACTTTGTTTTGTTTTGTTTTGTTTTGTTTTTGGTTTGCTTTGTTTTGTTTTGTCTTTGTTTTGTTTATTTGTTTGTTTGTTTGTTGTTGGTGTTATTGTTGTTGTTGTTTTGCTACCCGACATTTTTTTTTGTATCTTCGGTATCAGTTAAAGGTGTAGGGAAAGCAAAGGTGGAAATTCAAAGCAAGCAAGCGTGCGCGCGCGTGTGTGTGTGTGTGTGTGTGTGTGCAGGCGTGTGTTCGTGCGTGCGTACGTACGTTCAGCTCAGTCCTTCTTTATGGCATCGGCTCTATATTTAAAAAACAAAAACAAAAAAACCTGTTACCGTTCTCATTCGGCAGCAACATCGAGCGTGACAGGGACAGTGCAACTGATGGGAGGAAAGTCAGCAAATGAAGGACGACTGGAACTGGCAGACAATGGTACCTGGCGATCTGTCTGCGACCTTAGTCTGGACACGAAACTCAGTCGCCTGGAGGCGGTCCCCATCTGCAAAGTTCTAGGTCTTTGGTGGGTACTGATTAATATCCCAACACAATATCGCATGCATCGATTCTTTTCTGCCTGAAATTATCTGTGGCTACGCACCACGAAGTCAAGAAGCCTCAAAATGCCTCTATATTGCCTGTTAGCCTCACCCGGCATCATGGTCACCCCTAAATGTTTCAATCAAGAAACAAAACATACCATGCACAGACCATCAAGAGGCACGCACCTGACACGAGGTTGTTGTTTTTTTTTTGTTGTTTTTTTTTAAGTCACATGGCACCTTTCCCTTTAGCCCTCGCCGGAATGATGCAAATGTATTTTCTGTTTCGGCTCGAAAGCCACTCGTCTCAACCCTGCCTGCATTGTCCACAAAAAGTCCTAGGTTCACTGGGAGCTTGCCTCCTATTGCAACCCCCTGGAATGCACGTTGCCCAAAAATACAAAACAAAACACCAAACAAATCGGGAAAGTCATGATACAAAGAATCACTACAAACTGACACAGTGGCCAAACAGGTTCCCTCGAATCAACTCCGCACTTGAACTCAGGGCCAGTTTGTGGTACTACATCCGTTCTGTTCCTCTTCTCGGATATCGTCGATAGCGCAAATTTACTTGACATGAATGAATGATCGGCGCAAATTTTATTTCAAAGCTGAACTCACATCGCGTTTCCATATTGCCAGGTACTCCACTCCTGCTGTCGCAGTGCCCGGCGAGTTCGGAGCAGGGTCAGGTGACCCAGTGACGTCAGTCCCACAATGCACCGGCGACGAACCGGATATCCGGTACTGCGCAGTCAGTACTCTGGCGGCTAGTAGCGTCTGTAACCACACCCAGGATGCGGGCATTCGCTGCACAGTACCCACCATGCGTTAGTATTCTACTTTGTAGGAAGTTGATATCGCTGTTTTGGCTGTTTGTTGTTGTTATGGGTTGCCTCACAATTATTTTACTATTGATTTGGAGTTCAGATTGTTTACTGTACGCTTTAGCCTGTCCTGTTTTTGTCTGTTTGTATCTTACAGTGTGATGCCTCTTTTGACGTTTTGTTTCTCTTACGAAGACATTTATGTGCAACCAGCACGAATGTTTCTTATGGAGTATCTCTGCAAGCCATAAATGGACCTTGGGTTGAAGTTGATGTTTTTGATGGACAAGTAAAGTATTTAAGTTACTGGGCATTGTTGTTCGTATTAGTGTTGTTGTTGCTGTTGTTGTTGTCGTTGCTGTTGTTATTGCTGTTGTTGTATTGTCGTTCGTTTTTGTTGTTCTTTTAATTCTGATATTTTGTGATGTTTTTCTGAACAGCTAGCACAGCAGTTACGTTCCTTGGTAACACTAACCTCCCCTGGAAGGGGCAGGTAAGCATCAAAGAGCCGGGAAGCGGTGACACGACAGCTGTATGCGCGCGCAGCTGGGATGGCAACGTCACTGATGTCACGTGCCGCACCGCCGGATACAAGTAAAGAGAGAGAGAGAATTGTTATCAATAAACTAATAGGCTTTCAAAATGATATCAGTTGAATAGAAATAATATCAGATTGACAACATCAAAAGATATCAAGATGCCAAATGCTACACTTTTGTAACACCCCCCCCCCCCCTTTCTTTTACCTTCAGTATTTACAAATGTATAGAGAATATATATATATATATATTATATATATATATGAGTGTATTGAAGCAGTGAAGTCAAAGAAACAAAACGTTTGGTACTCATGGATCTTAGAAATTGATATTTCTTTCTTTCTTCTTTCCTTCCTTCCTTCCATCTATCCTTCCTTCTTTCTTTCACCCGTTTCTTTCTTTTCTCCCTTCCTTTTTCTTTCTTTTCTTCTCTGCATCTTGTCTTATGTGGTGGAAAAGGACGTTAAACTCCCAAACACCCACCCACGCACCCTCTCCGCATCTTGTGCAGGTACGGAGGCACGACTCTCAGTTCCATTCCTTCAACCGCAGACAGCATCAGAATGAGGCTTGAACGGTTGGAGTGCAACGGTCAGGAGGCCACGCTGGCTGAGTGCCCCGGATATGACCTCGCCAACAGCTTTCAGTGCGGGACACCGGGACATACGGAACTTGCGGCAGTCGACTGTTCTGGTTGGTTGATATGAAGCATAGGTTTGCATAGTAATCAGCTGACTGTGCGTGGTAGAATGTTTGTCCTAAAATGGCTAGTATATTAGCAGTTCGTTGTTGCGGTGGTGGTGGTTTTTGTTGTTGTTGTTGTTGTTGTTGTTGTTGTTTGTTTGTTTTGTTTGTTTGGGTGTTGTTTGTTTTATTGTTGTTTTGGGTTTTGGTTTGCTTGTTTGTTTGGTTGTTTTTTTTTGTTTTTTGTTTTGTTTTTGTTTTTTTGGGGGGGAGGGTGTTTGGTTTGTTGTTGTTGTTGGTGGTTTTTTGTTGATTTGGTTTCTGTTTGGGTTTTTTTTTTTGGGGGGGGGGGGCGGGCGCGGGGGAGGGGGAGGGTGTAAAATATGGACACCTCCAGACTGCTTGCGAAGATCCAAAAAATATGCATCGCATTGTCAACGGCTACATGTCACAGGTGTGGAAACACGCCATATAATGGCGTCTGATCGTGTGAACATTTTATCTCTTGTGATTTGCTGTTGTATAATTCATTTCTGGCAATAACATCATTGTTATGCTGCCCGCCTGTAATTGCTTACGTAGACTTTATGCCAGAACGTTCTATCTCTCTTCTTTGTACCTGTAAGGATGGTACCTTCTGGCGTAGTATCTTTAGTTTGAAGCGGGATCATGCGCGCCTGATACTGTATGTTTGTATGGCCATAGCCGGTTACAATGTGAGCCTAATAGCATGTATGTTTGTATGGCTATAGCCCGTTACAATGTGCGCCTAATAGCATGTATGTCAGTATAGCCATAGCCGGTTACAATGTGCGCCTAACATCACGTATGTTTGTATGGCCATAGCCGGTTACAATGTGTTCCTAATAACATGTATGTTTATATGGCCATAGCCGGTTACATTGTGCGCCTAATAATATGCATGTCTGTATGGTCATAGCCGGTTACAATGTGCGCCTAATCAGTAGCATGTATGTTTGTATGGTCATAGCCGGTTACAATGTGCGCCTAATCAGTAGCATGTATGTTTGTATGGTCATAGCCGGTTACAATGTGCGCGTAATCAGTAGCATGTATGTTTGTATGGTCATAGCCGGTTACAATGTGCGCCTAATCAGTAACATGTATGTTTGTATGGGTCATAGCCGGTTACAATGTGCGCCTAATCAGTAGCATGTATGTTTGTATGGTCATAGCCGGTTACAATGTGCGCCTAATCAGTAGCATGTATGTTTGTATGGTCATAGCCGGTTACAATGTGCGCCGAATCAGTAGCATGTATGTTTGTATGGTCATAGCCGGTTACAATGTGCGCCGAATCAGTAGCATGTATGTTTGTATGGTCATAGCCGGTTACAATGTGCGCCTAATCAGTAGCATGTATGTCTGTATGGTCATAGCCGGTTACAATGTGCGCCTAATCAGTAGCATGTATGTTTGTATGGTCATAGCCGGTTACAATGTGCGCCTAATCAGTAGCATGTATGTCTGTATGGTCATAGCCGGTTACAATGTGCGCCGAATCAGTAGCATGTATGTTTGTATGGTCATAGCCGGTTACAATGTGCGCCTAATCAGTAGCATGTATGTTTGTATGGCCATAGCCGGTTACAATGTGCGCCTAATCAGTAGCATGTATGTTTGTATGGTCATAGCCGGTTACAATGTGCGCCTAACAAGCCCGGATAACCAGAAGTCACAGGGAGTTGTGGAGATCTACCTACCCGACACTCAGCAATGGGTCACCGTCAACAACGGCTCTATTGACGTCAACGCAGCTAAGGCTGCCTGCAGCTCCATCCAATATCAGTGAGTGAATTTCCTCTGCTCTCTGTTCAACGTAACGGTGCGATTTTTAGGGAGCGACGTTACTGGGGTGTTTTTTGTTTGTTTGTTTCTTTGTTTTTTGCTGCCACAACTCTTTGCCGGCTCCAGTGGTGTTCCTCCCTTGTAATGGGTGGAATCCACGGAGGGCTCGGAAGCTGGGGCAATTTTGTTTATTATGCATGATGATGGAGATGAGGGTGATGTGGTTTGGGACTGCGGGACAGGGCCGCATCCCACGCTTCCTGTCATAAATATCCCGGCATTAATCAGGCCCGGGAACTACGGCACCTGCGGTGCCGGCCGTGTAATCATCCGCATTGTCATACCAAGGGAAGCACCCCCAAAGTCGCACCCGTGAAGTGGGTGAAGCTCGGCTGTGTGGCAACAGCCTTCCTAACACTCACCCACCCCACCCTTTAGAATAAGTCATGTCAATGTTATCATGAGGTTTTCCGATAACCGGTCCAGCCTTCAGTACTACATTGCTAACCCTTCCCCCATCCTCACTGCTTTTTTTTTTTCACGTAGTTCAGGCACACTTAGCCGCGAATTAGTCTTAGTGGCTTGCGCGGCGTTAAATTAAGCCCTAAAAACTCACTCACTCTCCCCTATCCTGCTTTAATAATAAATAATATATTACACTTGTAGAGAGCGCGGATTTCTGCTTAGAAAAGCACTCCATGCGCTTTTTGCTCACCCATACACACAACATTCACATGCACACATTTATACACATCAATACAGGCGGTGGAGTTTAAACTGAAAGATTAAAAGCTAGTTTGAAAAGATGTGTTTTGAGTTGTGCTTTAAACTGTAGGAGGGAAGGGACGTTTCTCAGAGAAGATGGCAAGGAGTTGGCTTTGAGAGATCTTCATGGCTATCTTCTCTTGATGTTGTTTGTAAATATATACTTATACTTTATACGGTGGTGATTTGATTGACCGGGACGGTCGGTGGTGTAGTGGTTAAGAGACTTGTCACCAATGCGAGAGGTCAGGGGTTCGAGAATTTTTCTTTCTCGTATGTGGCACCGTTTCATTCGGGCCGATCGTCGGGGGCTCTCTCCGGGTACTCCGGCTTCCTCCCCCTCTGCTTTAGAAATGTTCAGCCCCACCAAATTTGAAAAAAAAATTAAAGCAATTCTGAATTCCGAAATTTAAATAGCTGAGCTGATCCTTCGCACCACGTGATTATAATGTGTTTATGTGCAGTGTGTGAGGGAATGCGTGTGATTCACGTGAGCGTGCGTGTTGGGTTCAGTTCGCGGCGCTTTGAGCCGATTCATGAAATTGGGTAAAGCGCCTATACAATACTCATTTGTGACGATAGGGATACTGACCCTGGCGTGTACGGAGATGTGGTCGGTTCCAACAACACCGTGGCCAGTCTTGACTGTAGCTCAGGACAGAGTCACATCGCACAGTGCGTCATTCCCAAACCTGCAGTCAAGGCCGGACCTCACGCTGCTGTCAGGTGCTTCCGTAAGTACTGATTGTGTGGTTTGTTCTTGTTGGTAGTAATAATGGTGAAGATTATTATGGGTCACTGTTGTAGGTAGTATTCAGGGGTTTTTGTTTGTTTGTTTGTTTGTTTTTTGTTTGCTTTGTTTTTTTAATGTTGTATTTTGTATATCTTATAGTTCCGTTAGTTGAGGGCAGGGGGGGGGGGGTGCTGTGTTTTAATGTTTTTGCATGTGTGTGACTGTTTCCATCCCACGACCCCTACTGTATGGAAGGATCCTTAACATGCACACTTGATATTTGTGCGTGTGTGTGTACATGTACGAAGGCGAGACAGTCACCGTAAACGATGCTGCACGTGAATTTGCTCGATTTGTGAAAACAAAAATCACTAAATTTCTGCCCACCTGGGATTGGAACCTACGCCTCAAGATCCGTAGCGGACGTCTTTTTTAAATTCTGTTTTTTGTTGTTGTGTTTGTTGTTGTTGTTGTTGTTGTTGTTTTTGGTATATATATTTGGTATATATATTATACAGCGACAAAGACAAGTATGAAATAATAATAATAATAATCATAATCATAATAATCATAATAACAATGATAATAGTAATAATAATAATAATAGTGATAATAATTACAGTACTTATTATAACCTATTAGTTAATAACATTTCTAAGCGCTTAAAAAGCACTTAAACGCTTGAACAGACATGGCATTTTGGTAGATTCATGACACAGTCATAGGGATAATGCGAGAGCTGTCAACAAAGGATCAAGTCGTTAGTCCTTCATGCACATGGGTCGGGTAAGGCCATGCCGGCCGTAGTCGATATCTTAACCTCTTGGACAAATCCCTGCTTGGTGCCAAGGAAGAGACCCTTTTAATATCTTTACTGTGGCCACACGCCACCTATGCTTTGTGCAGAATGTGGGACTGTGCAGCCAGCAGCAGCTGAGAGTGGTGACATGGTAGTGTTGTCTGACACCTCCAACTCCGGCCGCGACTGTATGTACGTCATCCGGCCCAGTGGCCCCGCCAGCCTCTATAAACTGTGGGTGGACGGTGCAATCCTACTGGACGGTGACATGATTGACGTGAGTCGAGAAAATCTGATTGGTTGGAAATTGAAGTCCAGTTTTTAAGTTTAGTTTTTGCTTTGTTTTAATTATGTTTGTTTGTTTGTTTGTTTGTTTGTGTTGTTGTTTTGGGGGGTTGTTTTGTTTTTGTTGTTGTTTTGGGGGGTTGTTTTGTTTTTGTTGTTGTTTTTTGTTTTTGTTTTTCTTGGGGGGGGGGGGGGGTCTTGTTTGTTTTGTCGTTGTTGCTAACTCGATTTTATAACAATTGTTATTTGCAGGACATTTTGGCCGAACACAAACAAAACATGTCCCTTCGTCCCCCGAAAAATCCTACTGACTTTCAATCGTTTCAGATCCGGAAGTCACCAGAGTTAGGTCCCGTTGGTATGTCTGTGGGTCCGTCCACTAACGGCCCATTCGTACTGTTCGAGAACGAGGCTTACGTGAGGGTCAAGGCCAGCAACAACACGGGTCACAAAGCCATGCTACACTGGAGACGTAAGTGACTAGAAAAATAAAACAGTAATTGTTCACAATCTATCTTTCGAAATATAGTCGAATATACATGTCTCAATGCTGATCAACGATCTTATTTTCTGCATAAGTATCTGTAACTTTATTGTTCACTTTCATCATTGTTTCAGCCATTACCGTGGAGACTGTGACGTCACTCACATGTACCGATGACGACATGAAGATCCGCGTGAACGTCACAGAATTGCGGTGGCTGTACAACGACACAGACCCTGGCTACATCTCCCTCATCAATGAGGGTTGCACTGGCAGCGCTGCCGGGGATACATGGATGATCGACAACCCTCACTCGCAGTGCTACACCCAAAGATCGGTGAGTTGTCTGTCTTGCTCTTGGGCCTGTCGGAGGACTGGTTGTAATGGCTGGTTGTTTGTAATCTGGTTGGGTGGGTGGATGGGGGAGGTGGATGGGTGGCTAGCTGGCTGAGGGATTGGTTGGTTGGTTCGTTTTGTTTTTTGGTCGGTTGGTCAGCTGGTCGGTTGGTTGGTTGGTTGGTATGTTTGGTCGGTTGTTTGATTGGTTGGTTGGCTGGTTGGTTGGTTGGTAATCTGGTTGGCTGGGTAGTTGATTGATCGGTTGATTATTTGGTCGGTTGTTTGATTGGTTGGTTGGCTGGTTGGTTGGTTGGTAATCTGGTTGGCTGGGTAGTTGATTGATCGGTTGATTATTTGGTCGGTTGGTTGCCTGGTGGACTGACTGTTGGTTTGGTCTTCTTCTTTTTTTCGGTCCGTAATTGAACCAAGAACCGGACATTGAATGCCCTTCTCTCTACTTGACTATACGGGAACTGTTACATTAACTTTTCAGTGACGTAACCACCATCAGAGACAGACACTATTTACCGCTGTGTGAAAACGGAACACGGTCACTTAATTTTTTCACAAAACTGATTATTCAATTCAATTCAAATTAATCCCAGAAGGGGTGGGTGGGTGTTTTGGGGGGTTTAACGTCCTTTTCCACCACATACGGGTGATATCAAAGACGGGGCAACGATGAAAAAGCCAGCTCAAATATTTGGCCCCAGCCGGGATACGAACTCACGACCCGAGCATTAGAAGTCCAACGCTCTACCATTCGGCCACCCTGGCTCCCCAATCCCACCATAAAACATAATAACAAGACATAATAATAAGAAATAGATCTTGCACTAATTAGGCCTATTTACACTAATTTTCATGTTTTCGAATGTGTTGACAGGTGGACGAAAATTACGTGCACTATCGCAACGCGCTGATCTACAAGGAGAAGGGGTCGGGACCTATCGTACGTGAACACCGCTGGAGGGTCGATCTACAGTGTAACTTCCGCCGACAGAGGAAGGTCAGAGCTTATACGCATACACACCGAGTGTAGTCTTTGTCTTCACCCTGTAGTCTTTGGCTTCGCCGTGTAAACTTTGTCGTCACCGTGTTATCTTTGTCTTCGCTGTGCATCCGTTGTCTTGACCGTGTAAACTTTGTCTTGACCGAGAAAACTTTTTTCACAGTATAAACTTTGTCTTCACAGTGAAAACTTTGTCTTCACCGTGGTATCTTTGTCTTCATCTGCAATTGTTGTCTTCACCATGTACTCGTTGTCTTTGCTGTCTTTGCCGTGTAAACTTCGTTTTCACAGTGTAATCTTTGTCTTCACCGTGAGGTCTTTGTCTTCACAGTGTAAACTTTGTGTTCACCGTGTAATCTTTGTTTTCACCGTGCAGTCTTTGTCTTCACTGTGTAATCGTTGTCTTCACCGTGTAAACTTGTCTTCGCCGTGTTTTCTTTGTCTTCACCGTGTAATCTTTGTTTTCACCGTGCAGGCTTTGTCTTCACTGTCTAATCCTTGTCTTCACCTTGTAAACTTTGTCTTCACTGTGTAATCTTTGTCTTCACCGTGTAATCTATGCAGGTTGGGATTGATTATTTGGTGTCTGAAGTGTACAACTACGAGATGAACCTCAAGTCGGACTACGAGGCCGACATCCACCTGTTCAACGATTCTACACTCAAGACGGAGCTGACTGGCTCACAGGTGGGTTAAACTAGCTTACTTGAGCGGTTCTTCCCTTCTCTGAAGGCAAGGTGCTGTGAAGGCAATCTACCGTGATTTGGCAATAAGGCTTTGAACAGCGCCATGGATTTGAGACGTCCATATGCCCCTTTTGCAAGTTGACGGTGTAAATGATCTCATGGCCACGCATCATGCATACATCATACGTGTATTGTATATCAAATACGAAAGAAACGCAAAAGCAGGAGAAAAGCAAAATTTACTGGCACGGAACTTAGTTCTTTCTCCCGAATCCTCTTGCCAGCCCCCATGACGTCAGCTGTGATTCTGCGTCATGTACTTACTATGTAAACATAATGTCAGGTGCGCGCGAGACTGGGTGATGACCTTTACGTGCGTGTGGATCTGAAGGGAGAGTGGAACGTGACGATGCATCTTCAGGACTGTGTGGCCCGCCCTACTCCAGACTCCAGCGTCGCCTACACTCTCATTCAAAACGGGTACGTGCGTGTACTGTCTACCTGAACAGCTGCGCTGGGCGAAATATGTTTATGAAAAATGTTTAGGCTCAGAACACTTTCAGCTTCTCTGTCACTACTAGCAGCGAAATAAACTTTGTTGCATGCTTGGCGTTAAGCCCTGTAACTAACTAACTAACCTCTCCCACTACACCTCCACAGACTGAAAATCTCTCATTCATAATGGCGGTGTGGCACGGGCGACACGGTCCCCTCCGCCCCCCCCCCCTCAACCCCCCAACCATATCCTGCAGTCCTGCCCCTCCTTGGACACTCTGAGACGCCAGACGTGGCCAAGTCCATTGGGGATCCACTAGAACCTCTGGGGATCGGCAGAGACACCGCTGCGGACTGTGGACTGAGGCCTTCGCACGACTTAGCGGACTGAAAATCTAGCACGACCTGTTTGGGGTGGGGGGAATTTAACGTTCTTTTCCACCGCGTTTGGGTGATATCAAAGACGGGGCAACGAGAAAAAGGCCAGCACAAATATTTGGCCCCAGCCGAGATTCGAACTCACGACCCGAGCATTGAATGTCCAACGCTCTACTGTTCGACTATCCCGACTCCCGGTAGCATGACCGGGAAAAAAGAGGAAGGAAAGGAAGATGATGATGATATAGTGCAAGCTGTTCGTTGGAGTTGGCCGTTTTTAAAGCTCTAACACTACTGATGGAGTGATTCTCCACGTTGGCTTTGCCACTGTGTTTGTAACTTTGGGGGTTCCAGTTTTGAGGAAATCAGGCGTTAGAGAATCCTGACCGACTTTTCTTGGGTTGTTGCTGCCGCCACCTAGTGATGCATAGAGAAGGAGCCGGGATAGCCGAATGGTAGAGCGTTTGACGGTCAGTGCGCGGGTCGTGAGTTCGATTCCCGGCTGGGGTCAAGTATTTGTGCTGGCCTTTTCCTCATTGACCCGTCCTTGATATCACCCTTACGTGGTGCAAAAGAACGTTAAACTCCCAAACACCCACCACACCGCATATGCATAGTGCGAGCCTACGTGCACGTTCTGGTCTTCCCCTGACCCAAGTAGAGGCCTGTGATGTTATTACTCGAGAAATTAAACACTTTCAGCCGCACTTTCCCTTAACGTTGCTGTATGCTGGACGTGCACATTTTATTTTAAAGATCATTTGGATTAAGATAGAACTGCTAGGTCAGCTGTTCGGCAAGGTATATTTTCCTTCTTCTTTGTTTAAAACAGCATGCGTCACCAGTGACGTATTATTGGTCATGTAGAGTCAAACCCCTTTGCAAATTCTAATCTGTTTTCAAAGCTGGACTCTGGTCTTTTCTCCCGGAGGTGTCGGCATGTGATGTAGGTGGGCAGTTACTCAAACGCCTTTTTCTCCTCAAAACCTTGTGCCATACTTCACTTGCTGCTGTGTGTTGCAGGTGCGCAAGTGACTCCGAGACGTTTATTGTGTACACGTCACACAACACCACTCTGTTCCACTTCAAGGCTTTCGAGTTCTACTCCGGGTTCAGCACCGTCTACGTCTTCTGCGACGTCATCTACTGCGCGCCAATGGACACTAACCCTAAGTGCACGCACAAGTGCTGATTGGCTGATCATTGTTATTATTAGATTTGCATGCTCTCGTCACATCTCAATATTGAGGTGTTACAGAAATGGAGACTGACCTAGAGATAAAGAACTGCACACAACATGGTCGGGTAGACTGGCCTTAGCGTGGTGTGTCTGTCTTGTTTTATCCGATTTTGTTTCTCAGTATTGTATACACGAATGTGTGTGTGTGTGTGTGTGTGTGTGTGGTCGATGTTTTTTGTGTTGTTGAAGAATTTTAGCTGTAGTAGTAATAATAATAATAATAATGAGTATTGTATAGGCGCTTTACCCAATTTCATGAATCGGCTCAAAGTGCCGCGAACTGAACCCAACACGCACGCTCACGTGAATCACACGCATTCTCTCACACACTTGACATAAACACATTACAATCACGTGGTGCGAAGGGTCAGCTCAGCTATTTAAATTTCGGGATTGAGAATTGCATTTATTTTTCAAATTTTGTGAGCTGAACATTTCCAAAGCAGAGGGGGAGGAAGCCGGAGTACCCGGAGAGGACGCCCGACGATCGGCCCGAATGAACGGTGCCACATACGAGAAGGAAAAATTCTTTGCCACGAGTGGGACTCGAACCCCTGACCTCTCGCATTGGTGACAGGTCTCTTAACCACTAGACCACCGACCGCCCCAACAGCAACAGCAAAACAACAGCAAAAAGAAAAGCAATCAATGTTCCTATTGATCGATTTCCCACAGGACAAGTTTTATTTCCACAGAATGCATTTTTCATCCCCAAGATAGATACATGTATATATACAGGGGGAGTGACATATATATCGGCCTTTTCGAGGTGGGTGGAGGATGGGGATAAGTTGGGTGAGCGGTAGTCTAACAGGTAGCCCGTCGGGATGGGTGGGTGGGTGGGTGTTTGGGAGTATAACGTCCTTTTCCACCACATGAGGGTGATATCAAAGACGGGGCAGCGAGAAAAAAGGCCAGCACAAATGTTTGGCACCAGCCGGGATTCGAACTGACGACCCGAGCATTGAAAGTCCAACGCTCTACCATTCGGCCACCCCGGCTCCCCCGTAGCCCGTCGGACTCAGCGGGTGCGCTACTGAACGGCCGTCACGAATGTCAAGGCGATGAAGCGTGGTATCGGTCCCAGGTCGAGCTTATGATATGGTTTTTCCCTGGCTTCCGGGTTGCTCATCGGGGGTATCTCTCCGGGATATCCGGCTTTCCTTCCCCCAGCAAAATTCAAAAACAGGATAGGTAGGTTCGGTGGCGCTGCACGGCGGCGACGCGCTTCCCCCATAGGGAAGCAGCCCGAGTATCCCGAAAGGGACAATAAAGTATTTAAAAAAAAACTAACCCCGGCCCCTGGAGGACATACCATACTAAATGAGCGATAGCAAGCACCAGCCGGTCTTATCGACCGTTAACGTAGCGAAGAGGAAGACGTGGAAATCCACGGTGTATGCGAAGAGTTTCATTCCACATAGCATGAAATTCCCAGTTTCGGCCACCACTTACCACGATAGGACAGTGGTAACCCGACTTTTGCATGCATTCCAGCGCTTTCCTGCTGTTCAGCGACATATTTCTGTCGTAATCTATACCATAATACTTCACGTTTCCGGCCAAAAACGGAAGTATGCCGTAGAGGTATACGTCATCGATCCAGAAGAAGGGAGCGAAGAAGGCTGCTTGGTAGAGAGAAGGGATTAAGTCCCCTGTGATGCCCATGGCAAATCCGCTGCAGTAGGTGAACGGGTAGCGCCTCAAGCCGCGGAAGAGATGGTCGTCCACTTTCCACTTGCCGGTACGCAGGATTCCCATCGTATTGTTGATCCACGGGTTGCAGATAAACGCCCTTCGTTTACCATCAAACAGCGGCAAGAACCTGCGGCACAAGAGAGAAGAGTCAGCCAACAGATTGACTGCTAACAGATGATTAGTTCTCGTGGTTATTACGACGATAGAACTCACGAGATGTATGAATCCTTTACCGTAGTTACCGAGCCTCCACGCGCGCGGGCGCACACACACACACACACACACACACACACACACACACACACACACACACACACACACACACACACACACATTAATTTTCAGGATTTTTTTTTCTTTCTTTCTTTCCTTTCCTTTCCTTAGTATTTGTTTGTTGAATCCCGTGCCAGGTAAATGTATTTGTATTAGTAATGTTCCTATGTGAGCAAAGTGTTAATATGTATGTTAGAATTATGCCACAGGTGGCTGTGATGTATGTATGTTAGTTTCCTGTTTGTTTCCAGTGCCCCTAGAGGCTCGGAAAATAAATTTGACGTGATTTGACTTGACCTGGCAAGGAACGTCGGTATCCCTGCTGCGTGAGACTGCGTTGTGACCAATCAGGAGCTCAGTAGCTACAGCAACATTTGACACATCTGGTGCTTTCTGTGGTGATATCACTTTTTTTCAAAGCGCTAGTATTAGGCCAAAAAAAAAAAGTTGTTTCTGGTAACATGGCTAAAAAAAAATAGGGTAGGTAGGTAGGGTTTTTTTTACCACCCCCCCCCCCACCCCACCCCCCCACACACACACATATCCAAGAACAAAGAAACAGGGTATTTATAAGAAATAATGCTCTGTGAAACTGTATTTAATATTATAACACGTTATCTTACCATATTTCGTTCTAATCTTGGGTCCGCGATGGCGCACGACTTCCCTGACGACAGGCGCATGAAAACCGAAACTGGTCGTGCTTGTTTTTCTTTCTTTTTTTTCCAGCAGCCAAGAAATTTTTTTAGGGTCGGGGGGGGGGGGAATAGGGTCGGTCGGGTTACCAGAAACAACAATATAATATATATATATATATATATCTAGGGAGCGCTCTCAGCTTTACTTACTTCCCCTATATATATATATATGTATATATAGGGGAAGTAAGTAAATTGACCTGATTGAGCGCATGTTTTCGGCTCTAGCGACGCCTTTGTTCCAATTCTATATATGTATATATATATGTATATATATGTGTATATATATATGTATATATATATATATATATATTTTATTTTTTTTGGCCTTATCTCATTTACTTGTTCAGAAGCTTGAAGGTGTCCACAAAGGCGTCGTCGTCCATCTTGAAGACGTAGCGCACGTGCGGGCAGTAGTGGGTGATCCAGTTAAAGCCCATGACGCCCTTCTGGCTCAGGTTGTGGTAGTGGTCGTGGAAGCGTCCCTGCAGCGTGTCTCCGTACAGCCGGTGCTCCGCCTCCAGTAAGGCCTGCAGGGTCGCGTTGGGCACGCTTCCTAGCAGGAACAACGTCCGCACCTGTTGACAGGGGACAGTAGTAGTAGGACAGCTTCGCGCCGTTTCATTTCGTTTTTGAACGGCCAGCAAACGCCATCGTATTGCATTCGGAACCCGACTTCCTTAAAGGGTGCCACTGACCTGAGCAATACCAGATGCCCGTGACACCGCTACACCCAAATTCCGCCCAACATCCGGTGTCTGCCATGCAGCTAGCGACGCTCCCGCACGTACAACTACAGTCTACATCGGCTACGAGCACGGTCTTGGAGGATGAGAAAAGACAGACCCTCCTGTTTCCTTGAGGGACCTTGAGCATCCTGACCATATGTGGTCCAGGAGCCGTGTCCGTTCACTGGAAGGCAAGTTCTCCGGCTGTAACCTTCTCGGTAGAGGGAACTGATTGTAGTGTTTGATACGTTGTGTGTTTTGTGAGGGTCAGTGTACTGCTTGTTTGTATGTGATTGCATTGTTCTGTTTTTCTTTTCTTGTAAAGAGCTGTGAGCTCACTGTGAGATAGAGCGTTATATAAATATCAATTCTTATTCTTATTATTATCTCCGATTTCCGCTGTGAACGTGTACACCGCCCGCACGCTGCGAGACAGTCTACCAAGCTGTTTGGAAGCACGCGGTCATGGCCTGGCTGTAAACAGATCTGCCAGCATCGCCTGTTGGTAGTAGGCCAGTGGACACTCGGATTTATAACTGTTCCGAAACGGAAGTTTGTCATCTGTGTCATCACCTACTGTGTCATCACCTACTGATTTTAGAATTGGCGGTTATTAAGATAAGATAAGATATCACTTTATTCGTCCCTCGAAGGGAAATTGTACTGTCCGCTCAGACAAAACTGACAATAAAAATCATTACAAACATTGAGCCGAACCAGCGCGCGCGCGCGCACACACACACACACACACACACACACACACACACACATAAAAACGATCATCCATACATATACAAATTACAACCGTCAGGTAATGATAAAACAATATGTAAAACATTCAGAAGAGCTGTCGTATCGGAACAGACGGATCTAGTTACTATACTATGGGATATAAAAGCAGAACATACAGTTACTGGGCCATGTGTAAACTAACCACCACTACTACCAGCACTTCCCCCCCTCTCTCTCTCTCTCTCTCTCTCCATCAACCAACCTTAAAAGGAGCGAAGAACGACTCGTTACATGTGGTTGCCCTCAGCACTGCACGCTTCTCCAGGCTGCTCGGCCTTACATGCACTATGAACAACACATCCACTTGGTCAGTACCACACAAGTTTGGATTCATGAGCAGGTATTGGTAGTCAGGCGCCAAGGTCAAGGGCAAATGTGAGGGAACCTCGTCCTCGGTCAGGTTCATAAGTCTGGAGAGAACACACACACACACACACACACACACACACACACACACACACACACACACACATTGTTCCTGTTCCCAGGGAGACCCAGTTTTTTGTTTGTTTGTTTGTTTGTTTTCTTTTAAACAGGAACCAAAAACCTGTCGGAACTCCATAGCACCATCACACTGTCACCCTCAGCCTCAGCATCATGCAGGAGAAAAACTGCATTCGACCGGTACCCACCAACTAGGAGGAGTACCTCTGGAGTTGGCAAAGAGTTTGGGCAGAAAAAAAATCCGGTATTAAGTGTTGCGTGCGTGCGTGCGTGCGTGCGTGCGTGCGTGCGTGCGTGCGTGTGTGTGTGTGTGTGTGTGTGTGTGTGTGTGTGTGTGTGTGTGATGGGAGGGGGGGGGGAGGGGTGCACGTAGGTAGGATGGAAGGTGTTACATATAAAGGATCTGTTTTTATAAGCGTTGGAAAATGAGAAACAAACGTTTGGCAGAAAGTGTGAAACAGTATTGCGAAAGTGTACCAGATTCTCTCAAAAACAAACAAACAAACAAACAAAATTGATTACCATGAAAAAAAAAAAAAAACACCTGTCTGATCGGATATTACAACGTGTTGCCGGCTAAGGGGCCTACCCAGGAACACCGAAACCATATGTTACTAATGAATTGTGACTGTAGCATGTGTAAATACACACGATAACGGCTGAAGCTGGTCGATTTTTTTTTTTCACCGCCCTTTTTGTGACTATATCTGTGTTTTGTAATTCAATGGCCAAGGACTTTCGGCGGTAACTTTCCATGGACCCACTTTCCTACACCGGGGCCCGCATGTAAAAGTCGGGGTTAGGGAGTTTAGCCCCGGGTTAGACTGCGAACTAAACTAGCTCTAGGGTTAAATTTCTGTTGTTTTCTGTTTTTAATCAGGAAGCGGAAGTTGCCTATGCCGTTATAGGAGAATTTTTGCCTTTCTTTCTTGGCTTCCTTTTTTTAAAATTTAATTTTGTTTTGAGGTTTCCTTTGTCCTAGTCTGGATTAGGCCCGTAGCCGTGGGTTAAATTAACCTCGCCTTTTACATACGGGCCCAGTTCAAGAGAAAACGTCACTGCTGGCCCAGCGATCTAATCCATTCCATGACAGTCGGGATTGTAAAACTTTCCGTTTCTTTTCCGCATGAGTGAAATGTTTCATTGAAAACGCGCTGGAGAATGTCAACAGAGCGTACATGATTAGTTCGAGTGACTTAACACGAAAGGAAACCATGATTTTTTTTTAAACTCGCAAACTATGAAAAAGCCAGCAAAAATATTTGGCCCCAGCCGGGATACGAACTCACGACCCGAGCATTAGAAGTTCAACACTCTACCATTCGGTCACCGCGGCTCCCCACACATGTAGAGAAACAAATCGGTTCCGTCTCTATTAAAAAAAAAAAAATTGTATGTAGCGGGAAAAGTGGAGGGTCTGTGAAACAGGCAAGCGCTTGGATGCGAGCTGTATGCAAAATCCACCGTGATATACAGAACGTGTATTTGCGTCGGATGCGCAAATCACCGACCCCTAGGGTTGTGGTGAATGTTCGAAGAGCCCGTCGTCTTACCGAGGACTACGGTGACAGTCAGGCACACACTCTTCACGTACGAGTTCATATACTGACTGCGGAAGAAGTCTCATTCACTCACAAAAGGACTCGTGAGCACGTAGATAAGTTATAGTTGTGTGGAGTTTGTTACAGCACGTCTCTGGTATCACACTGCACGCTCAAGCGTCGCACATGAGCTTCTCTCGTGCACACCCCCACAAAAACATCTCAGAGCCTTTATATAGCCTCATGGCGTTCTAGCACCTTCTAGACTGAACCTCTATTATGAAAGAACCAATCCAAAAACAGAACGTAAATCACCTCATTACTGTTTTAAAACTGAAAAAAATCCAGAATTATCGAGTACCCGCCCACCGAATCTAGGCGCGTTATATGTCTCGTTCTAATCGTGAACAAGTCATAAGAAAGCGATTTGCACGAGATTTCCGGGAGACTCTCACCTTGACCCTAAACGCATACCGCCTCCCGTGGCAAAATTAGCTACAGTCAAAACAAGGTCACCACTCTAGAATTTTCGTGAAAAACAATAGAAACTTCTGCATCTGAAACTTCTGGAAACTTCTGGATCACGGAAAACAGATCTACATTACTAAAACACAATAAAACAATATGAACTAAAGTAGGCAACTTCTCAAACAAAGCAGCCACACTCGTAACAAGGGTCAACTCGCCGGCAAATGCAGGTCAGGTACACAGGAACTCTTGGAATCCCGGCTAAGAGTAACAAATAAATAAATAAAAATTTGCTGACCTTTTCCTCGTTGCCCCCTCTCTGATGTCACTTTTATGAGGTGGGAAAGGACGTTTCACCCACAAACCACCAACAAAGTACACGTGTATACTTGTCTGCAGGAACTCACCGCCAGTTAGGGTCCTGAGTTCGATTCCAGGCTGGGGTCAGGTATTTGTGCTGGCGTTTTTCTCGTTGCCCCTTTTTTTTATATCATCCTGATGTGATGGGAATGGGCATTAAACAATCCCCCCCCCCCCACAAACACACACTCACTGATAGCTGTTCACTTTGACCTACACATCCCGGCAGTTTGACTGTCTTACCATCAGAAAAAAAGTTTTACCTAGCTGGATTGCTAGTCACCTTCCTATCTGAACGGGTCGTGAGTTCGAATGCCGGCTGGAGCCAAATATTATTTTGTCCTAGCCTGGCAGAAAATTATGATGCTGCGTGCGCCTTTACTTTGCTGATGATACTTTTGGTATGACTGTGATACTGGGTTTGTTTGTTTTTCTGGCTTCAAAGACTCCTCATCAGGTTTTATGTCTTCGGGATCTCCGGCTTTCCTCCCATGCAAAATAAAAAAAACGGCCCCCATGGGGATTTTTCCTACCTAGGTCGGCTCCCACCCACTTCACGGGTGCGACTTTGGGGGTGCTTCCCTTCGTATGACACGTCGTATGATGTGGATGATTACACGGCCGGCACCGCAGCTGCCGTAGTTCCCAGGCCTGGTTAATGCCGGGATATTTATGACAGGAAGCGTGGAATGCGGCCCTGTCCCGCAGTCCCAAACCACACGGACCTCCATAGCATCATCTTACCATCATCCTCATCTCCATCATCATGCATAATAAAAATTGCCCTAACTTCCGAGCCCTCTGTGGATTCCACCCATTACCAGGGAGGAACACCACTGGAGCCGGCAAAGAGTTGTGGCAGCAGAACAACAACAACAAAACCACCGTCGGTGGCACTGCAGGCCAACCCGAATTTCCCGAAAGGAGCAGTAAAAGAAGCAAAAATAACAATATTGCACATGCCTGTAGAGGGTTTTCAGTTTTGTAGGATCAGGCCTCCAGCTCCAGATGTCTTCTGCAGGAACCTGGTGAGACAACTGGTTCCTGAAGTCCCAAGCAGCAGGCAAAGGGTTTGTAGACACTGTTTTGGAAAGGGATTCCCACAAGTAGATGTGAAATACCAACGCAGACAGCGCAAAGACGGCCACGGCACGCACTCTTCTCCATCGTAGTAACAACCGTACCTGTGTGTCAGAAGAATGTCGTATGAACTACAACACAGTTGGGTTATTTTAGTGGGTTAGTCGGGTTTAATGTCCCACGCCACAAGATGTGGTTGGAGACGGACAGGGTTTTTGGTGGGTTTTGTGTTGTTTTGTTTTTGTTTGTTTGTTGTTGTTGTTGTTGGTTGTTTGTTTGTTTGTTTGTTTGTTTGTTTGTTTGTTGTTGTTGTTGTTGTTTTTTTGGGGGGTGGAGAGGGGAGGGACAGCTACCCTAACTGAACAGTCCAGCTGAACGCTATTTGAATCCAGTCAGACTGCTAGATCGGTAACATTTAATGTTTCCTTGACTGTGATGGACGAATAACACAAACAGATCCAGTTCGCGCGATCTCATAAAGACAAACTTGTAACATAAGAAATGACAGAACACCGATACCTATACTAAGACATAAGAAATCGGAATTTTTTTTTTATTTTTTTTTTTGGTTTATCGATGTTGATCTAACAAAAACTACAGCTAAAATCATGAAGGTGAATATAAAGGATTTCTTAATTAAGACAACAGGAGACTTTCGGGAGAATCAGATGTCAGTACCTGCATTCTTTTCCTTCGAGATGTTCTCCTGAAAATGAGCGAAATGTGTTAAACAAAGCTAATCTCTTTGCGTAAAATTGCTTTTTCTAAAGAAGACGATAAAGTATCTGGACTGGATTATCGCCTATGTATTATGTATGCTTTATTCTGCTAGAAACGGAAGAGAATAAAGTATTTACCTGTGTCGACAAGACAAAAGACAGACATGTTCGTATCATGTGCAAAAAGTACAGAACTGTGTTGTACTGAAGAGAAGAAATGTGACGGGTTTTCACAGAAGGAGGACAAAGGGTGATTTAAGGCATATTGGAGTTATTGCTGTCACCGGAAAGTGCAGAAAATAAGCTTTCTTTTGGTTTAAAATTAATTCTGTAGGACGATGTAGGTCTGAGATAAATTTGTTGAAAACTTGGTCTTGAAAAGCGGCCATGTTGAGAGAATGGCACGTGAAATATAACGTTGGAATCACGCCAACGTGACGTGGCTGTATTATATGCTCGTTTATTAGCTACATTCAGCTTTGAAACTTTCGCGGAAGTTGTATTAGTCGTTTAAGGGCCCGAAAATGAAAAAAAAATCTCAAAGTCAAAGTCGCCAAATTTGACCTGCCACCATTTTTTTTTTCATTTTCTCAAAACTGGTTGGGCGACCATTTTCCCGTTTTGTGGAAGCCCGTCACAAATACATACCTGTTAGCAAAAAGAAAGATCGTAGACACTTTCGTACAGCGTACGAAAGCACTGGATTAGATTTTTACCTATGCTTTTTGTCTGCTAGACAAACTGAAGAAGTAACATTCATATCTGAAAACAAGTAAACATTTCCCATCGTGTAAAAAGAAATGAAAGCACTGGATTGGATTCTACGTAAAGTGTGTTTGTTAGAAAGTGAACACAGTAAATCCACACCTGTTCACAAGAAGAAAGACTGAAGACAATCTCGTACTGTGTATAAAAGCATTGGACTGGATTGTAAAATAATACACCTTTTCTGATAGAAACTGAAGAAACTACATTCATACCTCTTAGAGCTCACAGAGAATAAGCGCAAATAAATAGCCTTTTTTTTTTATTATCACTAACAAACAAAATGTTTGACATTTTCCTATTTTCTACAATGGTACATGATTTGATTGTACGTACGGTGTTGTTTTTGGTGTTGTTTGTTTTTGTTTGTTTGTTTTGTTGTTGTGCTGTTGTTTGCTGTTGTTGTTGTTGTTGTTACTAGTCTAAACTGAACACAATACAATCATACGTTAACAAGAAGACTATAGACGATACCTTACCGTGTGCCGCTTCACTGATTCTGCGCACAAATTGATAATGATTGCATGTGCTGTAGCTGGTGTCGCCGTCTGTTGCTCTCCCCCTCTCTCTCTCTCTCTCTCTCTCTCTCTCTCTCTGTACAGCTATATGTCATATGATGATTCACGCTCTACGAAATCCATACCTCGGGGTGAAAACTCACTCTCTCACTTGATGGACTGTTGTCAAATGTAGGCGACTGTTTTCAGCGCTGTTCCGCTTAAATCATGTCAACGATGATTGATTACGTTCATGCACGGTACTCAATGTCGCTGTCTGGCTGACAAACAGCACATTTCTCAGTTTCCGACAGACTGAAGCCCGTTTGAAACACTCATACACTACGGTGTACGTTCACAATTTCTCACATTTTATGAATGTTTAAAAGCAGTCATAGAATAGATGATCACACTAAACGGAGAAATTGAAGATGCTGTTGCAACGGACACTCCAATATCACTGAGGATTTTATTCTACGTTCCAGGGGGAGCCGGGATAGCCGAATGGACTTCTAATGCTCTGGTCGTGAGTTCGAATCCCGGCAGGAGCCAAATATTTGTGCTGGCCTTTTTCTCGTTGCCATGTCTTTGATTTCACCCGTATTCATACGTATTGGAAAAGGGCGTACGGTAAACTCCCAAACACCCACGCACCCTTTAACTCATTCGTGACGGGACGCTTTGAACAAAGGTTCAGCTACGCATCGCCCATCGAAATGAATTCTCAATCCATTTTTGATTTAGGATATCAATTAATCGACATCATTAGAAAATGTCGTGTGTGTGTCTTCAGTGAAGCATGCTAGAGAGGTTTGTTTACATGTAGACAGTTTACTGCAGTTTCATGGGGGCAGGCCGAGGCATAAGCAGTGTTGAGGCGGCAGCAACTTTCAGTCACAATAGGGTTAAGCTCAAGATTTTTTTTTTTTTTTTTGCTGCCTTAACTCTTTTTGCCTGATCCAGTGGTGTTCCTCCCAGGTCATGGGTGGAATCCACGGAGGGCTCGAAGGCTGGGGCAATTTTTATTATGCATGATGATGGAGATGAGGATGATGGTAAGATGATGCTATGGAGGTCCATGTGGTTTGGGACTGCGGGACAGGGCCGCATTCCACGCTTCCTGTCATAAATATCCCGGCGTTCACCAGGCCCGGGAACTACGGCAGCTGCGGTGCCGGCCGTGTAACCATCCACATCATACGACGTGTCATACTAAGGGAAGCACCCCCAAAGTCGCACCCGTGAAGTGGGTGAATCTCGGCTGTGTGGCAACAGCCTCCCCATTGGGCCCATAGCACACCCGGCAGGAGCCGACCTAGGTAGGAAAAATCCCGCTTGTCTCGGCCGGGATTCGAACCCGGGTCTCCCGGTCCATAGTCCGAAGTGCTAACCACTACACTACGGGGGCGGTTTTTTTTTTTTTAAAGCGGCACCTGGCAGGATGAGCAACTGCCACAGTGTCAAAAACACACGTTTTGCACAGAAACTGCCACTGATGAGTCAGAGGTCCTTCCGCCTAAGTTGCAATATTTGCTGTATATGCGCTTAGTATTTATCTTTGTTTTACCTAGTTGTAATTGCTATTTGTTATCTACGCTTTTCTTGTGGGGAGCCGGGGTGGCCGAATGGTAGAGCGTTGGACTCTCAATGCTCGGGTCGTGGCTGGGGCCGGCTGGGGCCAAATATTTGTGCTGGCCTTTTTTTCTCGTTGCCCCGTCTTTGATATCACCCTGATGTGGTGGAAAAGGACGTTAAACTCCCAAACACCCACCCCCTGCGCTTTTTTGTAATTGGGAGTTCGATAAATTAGCATGAAGGTGCAGTGTCTCCTGCATGTCCTATGTTTATATTGCCCCGTAGACCAGTTTGCATCCTTTGTCCAGCGTTACATTTTTTTTTTCATGTGAGTTAGTTAGTCTTTGTGGCTTGCGCGGCTTTAAGCCCTAAAAACTCACTCACTCACCCTTCCAAAGTGTGGTTTAGGGCAGTGTAAACTTGTAATCAGTGTCGAAAGCGGGTAGCACACTATTTGGAAAACACGGTTGGAACTCTTCTGTCCATGGCGCCTCCAAGTCCGTGCAGCGGGGAGCAACAAAGTGACGCTGAAACGAACAAGAACCTGAAAAGGAATACATCTTACTGTTGAAAAGATGTTTGCACGCGTGTAGATGAATGCTTCACGCGTCTTGCAGTGAAAATTCAGTTGTACCAGCCGCCATCAGTGATGCACACGGGAAAAGTACACAAACTCCAGAGTACAGTCCCCTTTCGTTGTCTCGTATTTCCCACACCAATAATTTCAATCTCTGCGGACCTGAAAAGGAAAAAAACACACAAACGACCGTGTAACGACACAGAAAACGTACAGCGACTTCGGGATTTCTAACGGTTGCAGTGTCACGGTAGGATCCTATAGTTGTCACACCTTTGATTCCAACCCAGTTTGCCACCCAACCGACACACAGACAAAATCTCCGCCGCCCCACAATGCTCCGAACAGCCTTTGTGAATGTAAGAATCTGACTCAGGCCTCCTGAGTCAGATGAATAGGACTAGCGGCGAGGTATGAAGTCTCCGCACGGTGATACGACAAGCTCCGTGCTGATAACACGTTGTCTCACGCCGCGGGTCTACAGGCGCTGTACTGTTTGACCAGCCGATGGGGGGGGGGGGGGGGGGGAGAAGATGAGTCGAGCAGCACGTGTGATCACAGAGTTTGATGAGAGATGTAGCTTTGTGGTGTAATCCTTGAGGGTTATATCCAAGGTTTCAAGTTTTTTGTTTGTTGTTATGTTGTTTCCATAGTAATGGAAACAACATCATAGGACGGGCTAAATTTTCCACGTTCATGGGCAAGCATCTGTGGTACAAACGCACGTCACTGCCGATCTCCCGCAGAGACGATTATGCAAGTGTAACTCTGACAATGACGTAAGAAAACGTGCGTCATCGATGCTGGCATGTATGGTGCGCCGAACGCGCTTCTCCTCCTCAGTGAGTGCCGTGTGTGTGTGTGTGTGTGTGTGTGTGTGTGTGTGTGTGTGTGTGTGTGAATTGTGTCCGGGCCCGTTTCTTCGAAAATACTTAACCGAATGGCTTCAAATTTGGGTTCCATGACACTTCAGCGCCACCATTTCAGCGCCAACATTTCAGCGCCACCAATTCAGCGCGACGAGTTTTCAGCGCCGTACATTTCAGCGCCGTACATTTCAGCGCCAAACGATTAGAGAGAGAGAGAGAGAAAACTAGCTAAACACATAAACTAGCTAATCACATTTTTTTAAACAAGTTAAACTTTAATGACAAATTATCTAAAACCCATGGTGTCCATTAAAATCACTAAAATCCAAATGGGTCGTTTGGTGTCTCTCCATTGTAAAACATGCCTAGCTGGCCTAAAACATGAACGCAAATGCAAGTCCCTCCATCGTGTCCATGAGAGAACGATCTCCTGCATTGTACTGCAGGATTATGGTTTTCACACACTTTTTTAAGTCTTTGTACTTTCGCCGCTTCGGGGCAGGAGCCTGACCTCCAATAAGACGCGTAACGTCAGCTTGAACCATCGCTTGCTCTTTTTTGTATGAATGATCAGTCACGATTTGTAACTCACAACGGGGTAAATGAATGATCACTCACATCACTTAAACCACGTAATGCAACAAATGCCCCCCCCCCCCCCCCACACACACACACACACACACCCCCGGGCTGAAATGTATGGCGCTGAAATGTACGGCGTCGAATTGTACGGCGCTGATAAGACGCGGCGCTGAAATGGTGGCGCTAAATTGTTGGCGCTGAAATGGTGGCGCTGAAAATTAATGACGTGTCACCTCAAATTTGGGGTATCCAAATATATCAAAATGTTACATTAGAGGAACCAAGCGTGTGATGATTGCTTAAGTGATTTGGGAGTTATCGCCCTTTGAGACAAGTTGGTTGTCTTTCGTTTACAGGCGTAATATTTATTTAAATCACTCAATTTTTTGGCAGTAGATAGCTTGAATACGGACTCTGAACAGAGTCACTACTAGAAAATGGTCGCTCTTATAGTTTTCATGTAAACCGAGCCTGAGTTGACATTGCATGTGAACCCAGTTCAGATGCCTATTTCTCCGAAAATACTGAACCGATCGATTTCAGATTTGGGGTTTCTAAATGAATCAAGATTGTTGAATAGAAGGCCCGATCCAGGTACGATTGCACACATGATTTGCGAGTTATCGCCCTTTTCAAAAAAAGTGGCTTTCTGGCGTTTAAAGGCGTAATATTTACCTAAACCACTCCATTTTTTGGACATAGATAGCATAAATACGGACTCTTAACTAAGTGAATTTTGGAGGTTGTCGCTTTTATACTTTTGGCGTAAGCCGTACCTGATGAAAGTGCTGGTGAACACACTTTAGATCTCAAAATCGCTCCTACTATTCATAGGTAATGAGCCTGGGGTGCCATAAAAAATATACAAAAAAAAAAAAAAAATAGAAAAATTCACTGCAGCCGTTATCGTCAGTTGACTCGAAAATTTGTACTCACAGCACATTTCCTCTACAAGCCACACGCCTCACAAACATCGAAGAAGAGACGCACGCGCACTGACGTAAAGTAAGTGCGTCATGTTTGATTGACGTGATGCTGTTTTTTCTTGGGGGTGTCTCGCCACTTTCTTTCCGAATTCCTCTGTTTGGAGACGTGGTGTATTTTACTTCTACTATGTCGCCATCTTCGTGCAATCGCAGAGAAGACACGGGATATAACAGAATACAACTCCAATACTTTATGAACAGAATATGCACGGAGAACAAATTCATGAAAGAAGAAGAACCCAGAACGCTGTGCAGGGCTGCTTACGTACTGAACAGGTCAGATCTAGAACATTCCTCAACGTACTGGAAGGTTCGAAATCTTTCCAAGGTGACGTAATCTACTGACGTTACTGCACCATCATGTTCTGGGATGGTCTAGAAATTATTTTGCATTGAAATGCAGTATCTTTTCGCGATCTCTACAACTTGACATGTGGAAAGCGGGAATTTCAGTGGGTTTCGTTTTTGCCACTGACTCACACTCAGAAGCATAATGTGTGTGTGCGTGCGTGCGTGCGTGCGTGCGTGCGTGCGTGCGTGCGTGCGTGCGTGCGCGCGCAAGCGCGCGTCTAAGGCGAGAGAGAGAGAGAGAGGGTCTCTTCTCCGATACCAGTAAGCAATCGTCTGTCAGTCAGGTCTGCGGGAAGTAACTCTGTCAAAGAGGAACGACTTTATTACAAGAACTCATTCACCCATGTAGAACCTCGCATACGCCAAAAAGTTTGTGACGTCAACCAGCTAGGCGAGCTCACACGACCTCATGTGTTTGGGTTTTTGCAAGTGCATAGAGGCACGATAAGGGTTTTCAGTACTTTCTTTATGTCAGCATGCTTGATGTCAGAGAGCTTGCGTTCGTGTGCGCGCGGGCTGCATACATGACACAACGACTACGACTGTGACTACAGCAGGTCATTGAATGGAAACAACATATTGGGCTGGTGGCCATCTTGTTTTAATTCTTGTTTTTGACATTTCACACACACACACACACACACACACACACACACACAACTCGTACAAAACACCCACGAAATTGACACCTGGCATAGTACACAAACACATATATGTTCGTGCCCGAGGGGTCAATGGGTCCTTTGACCTGTTACAGAACCCCAGCGAAACTTCAGCCGTAACGCATAATTATATCTTAATCTATGTCACACTCGTTCATACCCTCACACATACACACAGCTTTGCTGGTTTACAAGTACTTCTTTTCTTGTTATACAAAGTATAAAGTGTGTAGCTAGTGCAGTGATACCAGGTTAATGAACACCACTGGAGTGACTACGTAAAAGAAATTAAAAGTAAAAAACTGTGTTGACTTTGAAGACAGTACACTGTTAAAAAAGTGTAATACTGAGAGTAATCCGGATTTTCAAGTTGTCTGATAGGACTGATGCACAATATAGAAAATAATAATAATAATAAATGATATTTGTAGGACGCACTTCTTTAGCATAAAACTCAGTGCGCCGATCACTCACCGACACTCACGCACATTAATTTGACAAACAGAGACAGACGTACACTGGTGAAACTGACTGTTATACAAGATATTACTTGAAGGCTTGAGGGTTCGCAAAAGGATTTCACATTGCGTTTGGGAATTTTGAAAAGCCGCCTGGACGACGACCGGGGGGGGGGGGGGGGGGGTTTCGCGACGGTTGATAGGTGACAAGTGAAGCCGAAAGGTATGGTGGAAGGGTGCCATCAAAGTGACGATGTGCCAGAATGGAGATTTTATACTGAAGGCGGAAATGGGCTTGTGCTTTGCGCGAGTATTTTGTGATGACTCTGCAGAAAATGTAATTGATGTACATTTGACAGGAAAACTGCATATTACGATCTTTAAACATACACTTTACTGTTCTTTAAAGTTACGGATCATGTATTGCTATCCACAGCGTAATAAACATGGTACCCCATTCGAGTTTCCAGTTCGATAGTTGAGTTATAATGGAAAGGTTTTTTTTAAATTCTGTTTTTCTTTCTTTTTCACACACACATTGTTATACACACAGACAAAAAAATAACACCTCGGAGAGATATATATGCATATACAACAAGTACACATAAGACGATAACACGATTAACACAGCCTCCCCCCCCCCCCCCGGCCCCAAAACACACACACACACACACACACACACACACACACACACTGACACTTACTTACTTACTTAGGCCCTTGGCTCCACGTGGAGCATAGGCCATCGACAACCCTTCGCCATCGCACTCTGTTCTGGGCTAGTCTTGCCACTCCAGTCCAGTTGGTCCCCTGCTTATATAACTCTGCCTCAGTGTCCCGCCTCCAGCTGTTGCGAGGCCGGCCTCTCTTCCTTTTCCCCTGCGGGTTCCATGTCAGGGCTTGGCGTGTGGTGCTGGATGCTGGCTTCCTGAGGGTGTGTCCAATCCAGCCCCACTTCCTCCGCAGGATCTGCTTGGCCACTGGTTCCTGCCCCGCTCGCTCCCACAGCTCTTCATTCCGGATCTTCTCTGGCCATCGGATGTTGAAGATGCGCCTCAGACAGGTGTTGAGAAATGTCTGGATCTTCTGCTGCATCGTCTTCGTTGTCCTCCATGTTTCGCATCCGTAGAGCAGAACTGACTTCACGTTGGAGTTGAAGATGCGAATTTTGGTTCTTATGCTGACAACTTTGGATGCCCAGACGTTCTTCAGCATGACCATTGCTGCCCTTGCCTTGCCGATTCTGGCTGTGACGTCTCGGTCTGTGCCTCCCTGTCCATCAACCACACTCCCCAGGTAGACAAAAGACTCCACCTCCCTGATGGGCTCTCCACCGACTGTGACTGGTGTGTTGGCAGTGGTGTTGATCTTCATCAGCTCGGTTTTCTTCCTGTTGATCTTGAGCCCTGTTCCGGCTGATGTGGCTTCCAGGCACGTAGTCTTGTCCTGCATCTGGCTGTGGCTGTGAGACAGGAGCGCCAGGTCGTCCGCGAAGTCGAGGTCATCCAGCTGCGTCCAGAGTGTCCACTGTATCCCGTTTTTCCTGCCTGCTGTAGTGGTCTTCATGATCCAGTCGATGACCAGGAGGAAGAGAAACGGGGACAACAGGCATCCCTGGCGGACTCCGGTCTTCACCTCGAAGCTTTTTGACAACTGGCCAGCATGGGCAATCCTGCAGCTCATGTCTTGGTAGGTGCACTGGATCAGGGAGATGATCTTCCCGGGAACTCCATAGTGCCTTAGCAGCTTCCACAGCGCCTCTCTGTCTACACTGTCGAAGGCCTTCTCATAGTCTATGAAGTTGATGTAGAGGGGGGAGTTCCACTCCAGTGACTGCTCCACAATGATGCGTAGGCTGGCAATCTGGTCAGCGCAGGACCTGTTCCTGCGAAAGCCTGCCTGCTGGTCTCGGAGCATGGGGTCGACTGCCTCTCTCATCCTCTCCAGTAGAATTCTGTTGAGAACCTTGCCTGGCACTGACAGGAGCATGATCCCTCGGTAGTTGCTGCAGTCCCTGAGGTCCCCTTTCTTTGGCAGCTTGATGACGATCCCTTCTTTCCACTGGGCTGGCACCTCTTCCTTCTCCCAGATCTTGCTGAACAGGCTGTGCAGCATGTTGACGGCTGTCTCTGTGTCTGCTTTAATGGCTTCTGCTGGTATCTCGTCCGGCCCTGCAGCTTTCCAATTTCTCAGTGTCATGATGGCTTTCCTGATCTCCGCCTTAGAGGGCTTGTCGCAGTTGATGGGTAGTTCTGTCTCAGCTGGTGGGATGTCTGGTGGTGTTTCAGGGATGGGGCGATTTAACAGCTCCCTGAAGTGTTCTGCCCATCGCTTCAGCTGTTCCTCAGTTGTTGTCAGTGGGTGCCCGTTCTTGTCCTTCACTGGTTTGTCTGTCTGCTGAAATTTGCCCGCGAGCTTCTTGGTCACCTGGTACAGGTCTTTTAGATTCCCTTGTCGGGCTGCTTCCTCTGCTTGACTGGCCAGGTTGTCGATGTAGTCCCTCTTGTCCTTCCTGGTGCTCCTCTTCACTTCTCTGTCAGCTGCTGTGTATTCCTCTTGTGCCTTTGCCTTAGCTCTTCTTGTTCGGCTCGTGTTCAGTGCAGTTTTCTTCTCTTTCCTAACTTCCAGCTTCTGGATGGTATCAGCAGAGATCCATTCCTTATGTTGGGTCTTTCTCTTGCCAAGGACCTCTTCGCATGTGTCGTGCCAGAGTTTCTTGCTGTGTTCCCACTGTGTCTCGATGTCCATTTCACTGTCTTCTATCAGGTCTTGCAGTGGCTGGAACCTGTTGGAAAGGCTGATCCGGAATGCTGCTTGTGTGTCTGTGTTCCTGAGAAGTCCAACGTTGTACCTGGTCCGTGTGCTGTTGGCGTTGGTGTGCCTCTTAAGCCGAAGTCTCAATGTTGTTGCAAGAAGGTGGTGGTCTGATGATACATCGGCACCCCTCATCACGCGCACATCCCGCCACGATCTCCTGAACTTCCGGCTGATGCAGATGTGATCAATCTGGTTCTCCGTGACATGGTCCGGCGATCTCCATGTGGCCTTGTGGATGCGCTTGTGTGGGAAGATGCTGCCTCCTATCACTAGCTGATTCAGGGCACAAAAGTCTGCAAAGCGCTCGCCATTTTCGTTCATCTGTCCCAGTCCGTGTGTTCCCATGGTGTCCTCATAGCCTGTGTTGTCTGATCCAATCTTGGCGTTGAAGTCTCCCATCAGTATGGTCATGTCCTTGGCTCCTCCTCTATCTATCACTGTCTGCAGTTGTTGGTAGAAGTCATCTTTTTTCTCCTCTTCCGCATCATTGGTGGGAGCGTAGCACTGGATGATGTTCAGCTTGATGTCTTTTTTCTTGGTGATGAATTTGGCTGTGATGATGCGGGAGTTGACAGGTTCCCAGCCGATGAGTGCCCGCTGTGCCTCCGGTGCCAGCATCAGGGCCACGCCCTCAGTGTGGGGGGCTCCATCCTCTGTGTGTCCAGAGTACAGTAATTGCTCTCCCGATGAAAATCTCAGCTGTCCTGTCTGTAGCCACCTTGTCTCACTCAGTCCCAGTACTCCTATCTTGTAGTTCTTCATCTCTCTTGCTACTTGTATGGTCCTTCCTACTTCATACATTGTCCTGATGTTCCATGTGGCTACTCTCGTTGTTGTCCTGGGTGTTAGAAGGGGGGTCGGCCTTGCAGCTTCCTTTCGGCTTTCACTGCAATGCGTCATAGGTCTCCAGGATGGAGACCCTTCCTCGCCCAGGTGAATGTCTCGGTTTGTTGCTGTCGATGCTTCAGTAACTTATTGTTTTTTACAGGTAGGGCTGTTAACCCTACGCAAACCCGTTTAGCCTCTTGGAGAGGTGGTCCACATTCGTCTGACCTCTACCCTTCGACCTGTCCAGCTTGGGTGACCCTGCCAGGAGCATGTGCTCCTGCTGGCATAGTTCTCTGGGTCATTGAGGTACACAAGCCACTACCCCACGACAAGGGTTGGACCATGTAGGGACACACTGACACACAGAAGAAAAAACTCCTCCCCCTACTTCAACAAACAGTACAACCAAATATCTACTGCTTGCATGATCCTGAGTCATCATACCACTACATTAACTGGACATAATCATGCAGCTGTACAGAAGTGTGAGTTTTACAAACATTTGTATCGGAACTAGACGTTACTGAATTTAGCGAGCTTTACAGAAAGTCATACTCGAAAGTATATGACGGCTGAAGGTTTTTGGCCGAACAAAAATGTTTAGGGGAGATAACGTATCTCGTGTCAGTCACCTGCTGCTAGCTGTCTCGGAATTTGAAGCGGCAGCAAATACGTCCAGGCCTCATAGAGGGATCAAGGAAGTTCATTTAGTGCAGACAGAACAGGGTCAGCGCGGAACGAGGCTGAATTTGAAGATTAGAAGACATGTCCTAGGCTTGGTTCACGAGTTAGGTCAGCTCACATATGTACAGCTCGATGTGTGTGTGTGTGTGTGTGTGTGTGTGTGTGTGTGTGTGTGTGCCTGCGTGTGTGTGTGTGTGTGTGTGTGTGTGTGTGTGTGTGTGTGTGTGTGCCACAATTGCTGTGTCTTGTATTGTTCTCCCTTGCAATATTTTCATGCCATTATATTTTGTTTTCTCGTATCTTTTCTTAACTTCGTAAGCGCTCAGAGCTCACTCACTTTAAGCGCCATATAAATATCTATTATTATTATTATTCGAAGTCGGAGCAGTCTGAGAATTTCACAGCTGATACTGACATTCGAAACAGGGTGACACAGCTATCTACCACCCACTAATTCTCTCTATGGTGCCCAGCTCTTGAAATCCTTTATCAGAAGGCTTTTCGGTCTGTGGTTTTGAGAGCTGAAGGTCGAGTGTTTTGTTATTTAGTGTGTTTCATTAATATCTACCACTACCCTGTCTTTATCGTGCAATCTCCTGATATATATATATTTATACCACTCTACCACTATTACAAGTCATGGTATAAAATCCATAATTCACCACATGTGGTATAAACATTGTACCCATGACAACCACGCGTGAATTTTATGGCTGTACCTAAAGGCCATGTCACACGAGAGGGCAAAAACACTTGAAAACATTGTTTTCAGATGTTTCGCTGCGAAACAGTGCGTTTTGTCGTGTGACATACTTCACAATAATGTTTTCAAAACACTGTTTCGATCGTGTTTTCAGTTTTAGAGCCTGCCCTAAAATCCGAAAACATGTTTTGTGTTTCAACCAATGAAAGCCGCCGTGCGGAGTGTCAAGTGACACCTTCCCGTATCCGCTCAGTCAACATGTATGTTTAAGGAAAAGAGACATCGACTTTACCCAGAAACCCCATCCAGAGGTATTTCATACGCATTGAAGTTCTACATACAAGAAAAGGGTGTCTAGTAAGGTAGGAATGTCTTGACCGTAGCAGGGAAACTTGTTTTCAGTGTGACATCGCCTTAAAGAGTGAACAGGTATTACCCCTAGCAGTGTTCCAGCAGTGTGTTCTGGTGAAAGGATTTGCGTCACAATATGACGCGAAAAGGGACTAAAGAATAATTTACGTCACGACATGACGTAGTTCGACTTCGTACGGAAATGGGGACGAAGGAGCTTTGCCAGTCACTTGACGTGGAATTGTTGATCTTTTGCTGCGTGTTATCAACAAGCGGTCGTGTTTGTGACAAGCGTGAGCCTAGTTCCAGTTCTCTACTAAGACGGAGGCTTCGAAACGGAAAAGCTGACTTCTCAAAGCCTACGGACAAAGCGAGGTAAATCACCTCAGTCAGTGATGTCGCGTGAAGCATTTGGATTGCCGATGTCAGCTTTCAAATCAAAGACTTGAAATGCAGGTAGGGACGTGGTATAAATAATTTTCCCAATTCGGTGCCCCCGATTACGTAAAATACACCACACTCGTTTGTTGATTTCGACCGTAAAACTGCTCGTTAAAACTCGCAGTTTTACGGTCCAAATCAACAAACTCGTGTGGTGTATTTTCCGTAATCGGGGGCACCTCATTGTGAAAACTCTATTTATATATATATATATAATGAGGATTTGTCTGGCGCCCAACCTCCTGCTGGAGCTCTGGGCGCCTCACAGTAGCTAGTATAGTGGCACTACATACACATGAGATGAGATACAAATGAAAAATACATTACACATTATACATACACATGTATGAAATAGACGTCACATACACGTTACATACACACAGCTATGATAGATCTTAACATGACATCGTGCTTGTGCACTTAGCAGGTCACTGCAGGTGACATGTATCGCGGAAAACATTTACGAACATCGAACAGTTTAGTCAGAAAACGCTTCTTTGGTGTTGTGAAGTTCCCTTGTCACCGCATGTGCAGGTTAGTATGAAATATGATATCCAAGGGAGCCCTTTTTGGGAAAGGGATATTTTGAGGGTTTACTTATTAAAGTAGTTGCTGCGTTGTGAGTAGTGAACGGTTTGTCTCAAAGAACAGCAAACACGCAAGAATAGTATGATAAGTATCCCGGTGGTGTCATATCAAAAGTTTTTTGAAATCGCTTCAGTATTTTGGTCACAAACAGCCATCGAAAGTGCAATCTGTTTAATAATGGCGGAATACGCGTAATAATGGGAGTAGGGACACTTGATTGGTTTCTGCGATAAGATGTTTTTGCGAAAACGAATATGATATGATGCAAACATTTGGGCACATGCTCGGTGTTTCAGAATTATCTTTCGGAACTTGTATGAGAGATTCATTGCTTATAGATGACCGTTTATTGAGGCTATCAGTTCCCTGTATGGGTTGAGAGTGGTGCTTACTAAAGAGCCTGTCATATTTGCTTCGCTTGAATCAGTTTCTTTTTAGACATTTGTCGTGGTGGAAAAGACACTGACTAGTCTTATGAAGAAAGATCCCCGAATCCAAACTCGCACATCTTCTTTCCTTTCCAGCGTCCATCAATGTTCCCTATTTTTTTCACTTGCTCCCTTACATGCTACGTGGGGGAGAGGGTGGGGGTAGGTTTATATTTTTGCTGCTATTAGCTACCACTATTAACTTGTCTTTGTCTTACATAGTGTAAGAAGCAAGTAAGAGTGATCCAAGCAGAAGAAAAACGTGCATCCCATATCAAATTCCATAAACTGTTCACTGCTTGAAATAGGTGACTTCAGTTACCTTTATCTAATGAAACAGATCATTAATTGCTACGGGGGTAGGTTACCAAGTAGCCTGATATGACGGCCGGCCACAGTGTACTTACTTACAGTATGAGCCCATATTGCTGTGGATTATTTGTATTCATGCGCGGCTGGCACAAGAGCCAGCAGGCGACCGAGGAATGAGGGGGTATGTGGTCGCTGCCAACATTGCCAAAACAAAAAACAAAAACGGAATATTGGAATTTGTTGAAATATACTCTACACACGAGTCTTTCGCTGCCGGATTTTTGTGAATTATATTTTTGGGGATGAATTTTAAGGCATTTCTAGGGAGTCATATGCAAAGTTATGTGTAAAATAAATATATATATAGCGTTTTCCTCCAAATTTGCATCTGTGGTCTGTAACCTGTATTTGTCTCTGGCCAGCCCTGTGCACTGCCGACTAGCCGCACGCGCGCAGTGTTACGTATCCGCGGTGGCGCGCGTCTCAATTAGTTGTGTTTGTTTGTCTCTATATAGAAACAAAACAATCGAACCATCTCGGGGTTAGTCTTTCGCCGTAAACTACGACAACTAATCATGTAAGCTCTATTGTATTGTATTGTATTGTATTGTATTGTATTGTATTGTATTGTATTGTATCGTAAAGAAGGCTCCGCTTCAGCAGCGAGTGCAAATTGCAATCGTTGAACATTCTTTGGTGAATATTGATATCTTCAACTTATGATAACGTTTGTATTACAACTGAAACAAAAGCTTTTTTTCAAAGTGAAAAAAAAAGAAAAAAGTTCAGGGTATGATCTGCAGGGATGGGTAGTTTCTACTACCGAAGTTACTTCCCCTGAAATGTGGCAAACGCCGAGGTCCACCACACGTCCACCGTGCCAACGAAAAAATATGTGTGTGTGTGTGTGTGGGGGGGGGGGGGTGAATAATACACATGAATCAGTTTGAAATGGTAGCACTTACAATACACGCAGGAGAACGCTACACGTGACGTAGAAATCTGACGAGATGCCAACATCCAATGCCCCCAAACGAACACCCGACTTCTCGTGCTCGTGATTGGAATGTCACCACTACGCTTCATCCTGACTAGTGGGGGGAGGAGGGACGAATGATGATGAGAAGGAGGAAGATGGCGACGACGACGATGATGATGATGAGTCCACGAACACGCATTGGTAGCCCTGACTTCGTGGAGCCGTGTGCTATATCACGTCTTTTTCATCATCACCATCATCATCATCATCATCGTTGTCCTCCTCCTAATCGTTGTCGTCGTTCTTGTCCTCCTCGTCGTTGTCCTCCTCGTCGTCATTATCAGCAGATGGTTGAGTGATGTGCTGAGGAGAGGAGGAGGCCAGCTGTGGAAACACACAGGGATGGGAAAAACACATTGGGATGGGAAAATACACAGGGATGGGAAAACACACTGGGATGGGAAAACACACTGGGATGGGAAAAACACATTGGGATGGGAAAACACACAGGGATGGGAAAACACACTGGGATGGGAAAGCAGCACTGACGCCATTGACAGCCACGCACACCAAATCTTGTTTCTGGGGACAGTTCAGAAGGTGTAAATGGGGAGGGGGGGGGGTGTAGGTGCAAACAATTCGTTTGGAAATTTCAAGAGTATGTAGATGACGTTTTGAAACTCACCGGGACAACCTGGACACTAACGCAAGCACACCGAATAAGCTGCTTGTTTCAGGGGGTCTTGTTCAGAGAGGGGGAGGGGGATCGAAGTGGGTGGGGCAGGGAGTGAGGGAGGAGGGGGGGGGGTGTGAAAGGGGACAGAGGTACAAATGTTTGGAAACAGACCAGGAAACAGAGACGGAGTTTGTAACACCAACACAACACTGACGCTATGTACAGCCAAGTACGCCGGCTCGTTTTGTTTCTGGGGGCTTACATGTACACTGTACAGAAGGAGTGGGTGGGGCGGGCTGGGGGGGGGGGGGGTGGAGTGGGATGGGGGGAGGAAGGAGGTACAACATGTGCTGAAACATTTAGGAAACGCAAACGATTGAAAACACACGGGGACAACACTGACGCCATCTACAGCAAAGCACAATTTGAAGCAGCAGTTTCGTTCTGGCTTTGCCCGTACACCGTTGGAACCATGCGGAGACTGCTCCACAAACGACCTGGTCTCAATCTGGGTTGCACCAGTGCATCCATCGGTGTAACACGCCAAGTCAACTCCCCCGCGCAAGTGCTTGTAATGCTAAGGAGTAAACTTCACGTGCTACACCGGTAGATTCTGCTCGGACTGCGTGTACCAAAACGCCGCTACGCCAGGGTAACACCTGGTTCTTGAAAAGGTGGATCCTTTCCCGCTGGAACAATTTGCCAACCCACCCGCTCAAGGTAGATTCCTTAACAATCAAGACCTTCAAGGGAAACCACAAGACGTCTCTCTCTCTCTCTCTCTCTCTCTCTCTCTCTCTCTCTCTCAGGCTCTCTCGTTGTTGGTTATTGTAAAAATGGTTATTGTAACCAACATCTCATACCGTTGTTAAATAAAGCATCAAAGTCAAAGTCTCTCTCATTTCTTTCCTATCCCTTAAGGCGCCGCGAGCATGCAGTAAGTATAGTATCAAAGGTTTTTCTGAGCCCTAACACATCATCATCATCATCATTACCATCATCGTCATCATCATCACTTGACTGATAATGCAAACACGTACAGGCATCAGAAAACGAATAAACGTCAAACAAACATCAATACAAGAAACGTACGAACACGACCCCTCCCCTCCGTCCCTCCCTCCCCCCCCCCCCCCCCCCCCCGAAAGAACAACATTAAAAGAGTGTCTGGAACAGAAAGTACCCAATGTACACACAACGAAACATGTATTGCTTTGTTACACGTTTGGTGACATCAAATAGAAACGAACAACACACACACACACACACACACACACACACACACACACACACACACACACACACACACACACACACACACCCCACCACCACCACCACCACCACCACCAACAACAACAACAACAACAACAACACGATCGCGAGTACCACGAAAACTGACGACAGAAATGCACCACACACATTTGCGACCGTACTGGCGACACAAGTCGTACTAGTGTTACTGGTATAATATTAATAATAATTACACTACTACTACTACTACTACTACTACTACTATTACTACTACTACTACAAATGACAATGGACCGCTGTGACCTGTTGGTGTGCTGCAGTTCTAAGCGCTCAAGAAAAACAAAACAGAAAATGAAAAGGAGTGGGTGAGTTTTTAGGGCTTTAAGTCGCGTAAAGCAAACGGCAACAAAATGTACGAAATACGCACAAAAAGTCATAACTATGCCCCCCCCCCTCCCCCCGTGCGTGTACTGCCGGTGTTTCATTTTGAGTTGCTGTCCGGAGTTTTCGTGCGCAGCTGTTCAAGAACACTGACGATCTCATCCGACACTGCAACGCCGCTCCACAAGCATTTCTTCAAAAAATCCAGGGCCTCCTGTTCAGTGCTAACACTGGCCTGGAGATTGTCGCTAGAGACGCAGGTCTTGGAACTGGTCAGGTCCGTTTTCTGTGACGCCAGTCGCGACTCTAGCACCTTCATCAGCCGCATCTCCTGTCGTTTTCTGCGCCTCTCCGTCAGCATGTTGAGGGTGTACAGGAACGGGTTGAGGGCAGAGTTCAGCGGCAGCACGAAAATGGCTATCGCCACGGTGACCTCACCGGAAATGGGAACCCCTCCCGACGCCAAGAGACCCAGTAAGCCAACAGGGAACCAGCACAGGAAGTTGGACACGACCACAGTGAGGAGACGGCGAGCGATGGTCAGGTCTTGCGATCGCTTGGTGGTGTCAGTGGTCAGGATGTTGCCTTGGACGCTCCGGTAGATGGTGGCTTGCCCGCCAGCAATCAGCAGGAACAGAACAAAGTTAAAGACGATCATCACGCCGAAAGAATAGTCACGACCCTCGAAGTCTCTCCTGGTGATCGGCAACGGGATGCAGATTCCGGTCTGGCTGTAGAACTCCCAGTGTGACGTCATGGGAACGAGAGGCAATGCAGCCAGGATGAGCCCTGATATCCACGCTAAGCTGCTGCACACAGCTGCCGACCACCGGCTGAACCTGATGGTGGCGAAGGGGAATCGGAGAACGATGAAGCGATCCAGCGTGATTAGACAGATCATGAAGGCAGACACCTCGCTAGATAACAAGGAAAGGAAGCCTGCTACTTTGCACGCCCGACTTTCAGTCCAGGAGTATTCATACCACAAGTAGTTCCCTCGATACGTAATATCAGCGACTCCCACTATGGCCAGGTACACTCCCATGAGAAAGTCAGCGAAGCTCAAGCTAGTGACGAAGACGTTAAAACTCGATTTCGAGGCAGTTCCTTCAACAAGCAGACGAAAGCCAAATGACCCGATATTTCCCACCACAGACAAGCTTGACATCAACCACAAAGAGCTTCTGTACAGATCGGACCGCAACAAGTCGTCACAAGAGGAAATTTCGTCTTCTGGAGTGAAACAGAAATTCTCTTCAAACTGATAAGGCAGATTGTCTCTGCAACACAATCTGTAGTTAGAGGCATGGATAATCCTTAAGAACGACAGCTCTCGGAAAAGATGTTTCGGAAAATGCCGAACTGGGTTTCCTCTAATATCTATTCTAGTTAGTGAAGGAAGTAAGTCAAACCTCCTTTGGCCAATGTTGTTGACATTAGAGAACGAGATATTCAGGAACTTCATGCTGACAAAATTCTCAAGCACAGTACAGTCGTAAGTCTCAAGCTGAGCGTGGGAAATATCCAGTTTTTCAAGCTGGTTTTGTACACGAAGTGATGTTCCTTTCAGAAGCTTAACCAGTGGGTTTCCGGCCAGACTTAAAGCCCTCAGATTTTCCAGATGAAGAAAAGCGTCAACACTGATAGAAGTCATTTGATTTTCACTCAAGTCCAGAAACTGCACGTTTGGGAATGTCATATCATTGACGGATTTTAAACCGCAACTGGAAACCCTTAACCACACGAGATGAAAGGCGTCCTTCAAAGAATCGATGGTAATACCAGACCCACTGGCGTCAAGATAACGGAGTTCAGGAAGAGCGCGAGCAGTGAATGGCACGTGACAAACGAAAGCCAATCCCTGGCACATACAACCGGGGGGACAGTCCAACTGACACAGCAACTCGTCATCGCCTTGCGGACACTGGAACACGCTGTCACACAGGTGGGCCACGTGGACGCAGACAAGGGAGGCTCGGCAGCGGTACATCCCGGGACAAGTGTAGCTGTCACACCCCGCTTCGTCTTGATGCGTCAGACAGTCGTACACCCCATTGCAACGGAGATATACAGGGAAGCAATAGTCCCCTTCGCACCGGAAGTGTGTGTCTGGACAGGGTTGGGACGTGTTCATAGGGGTCTGGGTGAAATCTCCTATGTCCAGAAAGTTGACGATTGCAGGAGGAGGGAGTCTCGCCGGATGCAATGTTATGGTAGAAGAACCACAGGTAGTCTCGTCAGAACGGTCGGCGCAGTGTGGAACAGAGTCACACCACTGGTGCCGCTCGATACACTGCTCGTTTTTGCACTTCCTGCCCTGGCAGGTTCCGTGTCTGCAGAATGTTTCGTCGGACTTATCGGCACAGTCTTGTCGGAAGTCACAAACGAATGTGTATGGGAGAGTGGCTTTGCCGTCATCGCATACAAACATACTTACAGCGCCAATGTGGCCGTGTGTGCTGTCAGCGTAAGAACTCTCTTCGACACTTAGTGCTACCAGTTCATCAGGGTTAGGAAACGAACACAGAGGTTGTGTCGTGTTCACACACTGACTTTTCACATCGCATCGCAAAAAATCGAAAGTGAAATGACGGTCAGGGCAGAAGACGAGTGTTTGGTTAAGTTTTGAAATGGACTCCTGTGAAACCTGTGGGCGAGGAAACTGTAGCATTGGTTGTTTGGTTGGTTTGACTGCGGCAACCGTATGCTGGCATACGTACCCGAGAGCACTTTGCCTGTTGCATGTGACGGGCTTAATTAAATGAGATCTGCTTTCGTAAGAAAAACATTTATATTTATCAGTCCAGGCATGGACAAACACGTTTGTCCGATAAGCAATAGAACCGTCGTTCCACATATATGTTTTCATGTACACGAAAGGCATTGTAGAAGGGCTCATCTGCATTCCAATAAACACATCCTGCCTTCGTTTGGCGAACTTATATATGTCTTCAAACGCGACCATATCCTCCTGTGTTCGTAACATTACAAGCTGTCCACCTTGGTCTAGACAGTATTCCTTTGATGCGCTCCAAGTCCTGGATTTTGAAAAGGCATCAGGCCCTCTTATATCGTAACTATGGTATGTAAAACAATAAGGCTGATTCCTCACAGCAATAAACCCATTACAGGCTGGGCTGCTGAACGGACAATGTTCCGCTTCGTCGTCCCCATCTAGACATTCTTGTTCCATGTTGCAATCTAGATGATGTTGGAAGCTGGCGTAATAAGGCACAGAGCAGTTAAACAACCCGTTGTCCAGTTTAACAGGAGGTTTGCTTTGATTGTGAAACGAAAACAACGCCTTGATCCCAGTGACTCCTACAACTCCTTCATATTTGGTGAAAAGACGAAAAACAAGTGATGAAGAGTATACTTCAGAATCCAGAACCTGTACCCCACAAAGCTTCCACACTGGTACTTCATCGCCGCTACTATTTACTCGCAAGAGTTCGAGGTAATCTTCGCACCAGACATCACGGTTAGGTGCACCATACTTGCCGGATTGTTGCAGTTCAAACCTTCGAAAGCTAAGCATTACGACGTTTCCCTCGGGCACATCGAGCTTGTAGGTCGCGTTCATGAACCTAGCGTATCCATTCAGTCCGTCATAACCAGGTGACGTAATAGACCCCGAAATCGATGACGTGAACACAACATTGAGTTTGTAAAGCCACTTCTCTTGCGTGCTGTGGAACTTGATCCTAAATTTCAACAAACGACCTGCGGCTGTTATTTGGGTATCAGAAATGGCGATGAAGAGACGATTAGATTGTGTGAAGACGACACGGTTGTTCGTATGGCACCTATATTTAGCATACTCAGTTGAACTCCACACCTGGCGTCCCAAGACCACTGCGGGGGTCTCTGAAGCTAGTATTCGTGCTCCACTCTTATCTCTGCAAGCCTCAAAATCCATCTCACAAGTAGCCGCGATAAAGAATCCCTCAGGAACTGTTATTTCCCAGGAACAAATTAAAATTGCACCCAATCTTGTCCACTGTCCATGGAATCCGCTTATTTCCCCTCGTGTGGCCAAAAACCGAATGATTTCATCCTTTTTACACTGATCCACGTAAACGTAGAACGTCTTCACCTCGGACTCACTGTCATCACCGGTTCGGTTCCTCGCTATGTCTGGAGAAGTAAGAACGGAAACCACTGTGGATTGGAAAATATCTTCATGTATGTTGGCAGACTGCTCTGATGTGACCGACTCTTGCGAACTGGAGACAGGACTGTCTCTTCCTGCGGTCCTAGCGACTGATGATGTTTGCTCCACGGGGAAATATACACCGTCTTGGACTGTGGCTGTCGGATCAGGCGTGAACATTGTTCGAGTGAGCTGTCTTGTCCTCGTGACGGACGTTTCAGTATCTCCAGTGGTTTTGAAGTAGATTGGTTCAGCGACGCCTTCTGCCGTCTCTCTGGTCCTCGCCGTCAGCGCCGGTGTTGCCTCTGCAACCCCTGACGCAAATGCTTGTGAGGGGACATCTCCGGAAAAGTTCTTGTACTGGACACAGTGGCTGAAGGAGACAAGTGTTATGACAGCGAGATAAAACAACCGCTGTGTTTCAGCCCGTTGCAAAGACCAGCCCCCTGCCATTCTGCCGTGAGATGCACACAAGATGTCCACGTCTATAGTTCGTTGGCGCCAGGACGCCGAAGGTTCTGCAATGAGTATCACCAGACAGGGGAGAAATGGGTGTTTGGGGCTTTTCCACCATATACGGGTCAAATCAAAGACGGGACAATGAGAAAAAAGGCCAGCACAAATATTCGGCCTCATGATCTCATTCCCCTGATCACCGCATCTCAACCATCCTCCTCACCTACCCCCCCCCCCCCCCCTCCGTTGCGGTCAGGTCGCATCTCGTTACGTCAGGGAAAGACGTTCTGTGGTAGGAGAGCTCTATGTGTTCAGAATAATCAAACAACAACAACAATCAAAAAGATGTCAAAGCAGGATACATTCGTCACGTTAACGCGGTTTTTTGTTTTGTTTTGTTTTTGTTTTTTGGTTTTTTTTGGCACTACTGGGATAGCCTAATGGTAGAGCGTTGAACTTTCAATGCTTGGGTCGTGAGTTCGAATCGCGGCTGGGGCCAAATATTTGTGCTGGCCTTTTTCTCGTTGCCCGGTCTTTGATATCACCCATACGTGTTGGAAAAGGACGTTAAACTCCCACCCACCCCCACCCCCTGCACTACTAGGTCACTTCTGGAGTCAGTACAGTTGTCTGTGACTCCGCTGGGGTTTCCACCACAGACGTAAAGAGATAGACGCACCGCCGCACGCTGCCACCGCTGCTTGCGAGTGTCGCTATCGCGGCCATCTTACTAATACCAGAACTCAGAGGCTCTGTGTATAGGACGCCTCGTTCGGAATACAAAGTTCTTTAGAAAGACGTCATCAGAAATGTAACGTAAGATAAAGCGGACCAATGCTATGCGCGCTATGTAAACAGCTGATAGCGTCTGGCCAATGCTATGCGCGCTATGTAAACAGCTGGCACTTCCAGGTACTAGCAACATGGCGCGCGGCGGCGTTACGTTTCCGGCACCGCGGTGCGTCTATCTCTATACGTCTGTGGTTTCCGCCCACACAGCACGACACGAATGAGAATTTCCCAGTCACGTTCACCAAAGGATAACTGAGGACAGTCCCTGAGACGTATTTGGCACAACGACGGCGGGTAACACAGACTGCTGGAGATGCTGAGGGCTGTACGCAGTGTTAGTATTTCGATACAGCTCTCCGCAGCCAACATTTTAGGCCAATCGGAGCCGAACAGGTCTATTTTCGCTGCGGTTCAACAAGTGTTGGCCTTATTTTATAAACTCAAGTAACGTCACCTTAGACTATTATGAAGGCATTTTATTACAAATTGTTCGGGAGGAAAAAAATCTGTCTACAGGATACACTGGAAGCGAATGGGGGCATTAACTGTGCAAAACAGACAACTCCAAAGCTGCAATGGGAAGGAACGGGACCATCGCTTTTAACAGAAAAAAATAGTGATTTATCTAAGTACTTATTGAATCCATGGTGCTTATGACCCTATTGTCAATGACGGTAGTCCAGATCGACTTCAAGTCACTTTTCAAAACGCCTGAGGAACCAAAATGGGGCACTTGGTACGTCACGTCAAACAGTAAAACGGACCAAGTACTGATCGAAACCATGGCACTTGGGTCCTTTTACCGAATGTTTTAACTCTGTTCCTACCTGAACGTTGTGCAGGAACCTATTCCTCAGGGCCCGCATGTAAAAGTCGGGGTTAGGGAGTTTAACCCCGGGTTAGAGTCTAACCTCAAACTAAACTATCTCTAGGGTTAAATTTTCTGGGTTTTTTGTTGTTGTTGTTTGTTTGTTTGTTTTAGATCAGGAAGCGGGTCCTTGCCAGCAAGGAGCCTATGCCGTTATAGAAGGAATTTTGTCTTTCTTTCTTCGCTTCCTGTTTTAGTTAATTTCGTTTTGAGGTTTCTTTTGTCCTAGTCTGGGTTAGGCCCGTAGCCGTGGGTTAAATTAACCTCAAGTTTTAGATACGGGCCCTGCCCAAGTCAGTTTGAGACGCTGGCGGCTTTGCACCAGTTGTCTCACCAAAACGTTCGTTATCATTTTTTTTTTCCAAATTGATTTCAATTTTGTCTGCAGGGGGTGTTCTTCCATCAATATTTGTTCGAAAATGGACGTCAGTTACACATGTTTCTCAGTCTCCAGGTTTGCCTTTACCCAAATACTTATGGTCAAACAATGTATGCTCTTCTGAGTTTCTCTTTTACGTAGTTCACGAAGGATTCCGCATAGTGTTTCGCCGCGTAAAGCAGCAAATTGCCTAACTGGAGACTGGGAAACATGATTGTGTAACTGACCGTCCATTATCGATAAAAATATTCAAGTTGAAATTGTGGCCCTTGAACAAAATCAAGGAGAAAGCGATCGATCGCATGTGTGTGTGTGTGTGTGTGTGTGTGTGTGTGTGTGTGTGTGTGTGTGTGTGTGTGTGTGTGTGTGTGAGAGAGAGAGAGAGAGAGCTCTGGAATATTTCAGTGTCGGCATGCTTGTCGTGCGCTTACCCTTGAGATGAGTCCAATGCTAGAACGCGTCAAAACAGATTTGGGAGTTGCTGCTGCCTGTTGTAATACTTGTTTCTTCCATAGCTTTATCTGGCAGTCGAGTGGATTACAGTTGTAGGACCTTTACACTCTATCCCACTGGATTTTTATAGCGAAAGTTTTGATGCAAAACATTACAGATATAATTACAAGTAATACTTATAGATTACAATTATCATTACAGTTAATTGCAGACTTCTTCGCGATGATTTGCGGACTCAAGTGCTGTGCCCACATTTCAATCTATCATCTTTGGCCGGAAATGAATTACCGCGCAACACAAAAACATTTTCGCTGTAACTCGAGGAATGTAAATACGGGGAAACTGTAAAGACAAATGTGAAATGGTTACGCCAGGAAAAGTAATATGAGCTGCAAAATCTTATTTTGCGGGTACAAAATGTCTAAAACACCATTAAGTGTGTTTATTTTCACCATGAAATATTAGAAATTGCAGAACACTGAACAACAAAAAATCCGTCCACGTTATATGCAAATAACGCACGAACAATCAGTGTCAAATAACCGATACAGATACTTATCAGGGCTGAACAAACTACGATGGTGCAGTGCGATCAATCTCCCATGACTGAAAGTCTACGAATGGATGAGTTTACTCGGCAGACCGTGTACTATTAGTTACCCCTCTCCAGGATACACGCTATGTAACTTCATCCTCGATTCACTGTAAGGACGGGAGTGGATCTTTTAGTTTTGAAAATGTGAACGTTTCAGATTTCTCGTTAATTGTCAACAGGAGGAAAACAAAGGAATATTAATAATAATAATAATAATCGCATTAATATAGGCGCTTTATCCCAAATATTTTGGCTCAAAGCGCCGCGAGCTAAACCCAACACGCACGCTCACGTGAATCACACGCATTCTCTCACACACAGGACATAAACGTATTACAATCACGTGGTGCGAAGGGTCAGCTCAGCTATTGAAATATCGGAATTTAGATATGCATTTATTTTTCAAACTTGGTGGGCTGAACATTTCCAAAGCAGAGGGGGAGGAAGCCGGAGTACCCGGAGAGAACCCCCGACGATCGGCCCGAATGATCGGTGCCACATACGAGAAGGAAAAATTCGTTGCCCCGAGTGGGGCTCGAACCCCTGACCTCTCGCATTGGTGACAAGTCTCTTAACCACTAGACCACCGACCGCCAATATTGAATAATTTCAGATGTATAGTGAGTAATTGTTAGCAGCAACTGTTTTCTCTTTCTCCTCAACCCCGGCTCATGATGTGACCACGCCGCGGATACGTCAGTTTAGACGACTGAGCGATGTCGGACATGGCGCAAGCTATGCTGCTACCGGTAAGTACACGTGTTTGAAAGCAATTTTGTTTCTTGCTTAAACATTTCAGCTCGCATACGAGCGACACTGAACAAAAGTGACACGACTTGTATGGGGATCACTGCGGACAGTACTGACTCGGTCACTGCTGCTATGATGACCACTGCACGGACGGATGACCACTGCACGGAGATGTGTACAGTAGCGTGGGCGGAGCCCGACAGGGAGCCGGGGTGGCCGAATGGTAGAGCGTTGGACTTCCAATGCTCGGGTCGTGAGTTCGAATCCCGGCAGGGGTCCAAATATTTGTGCTGGCTTTTCCATCGTTGCCCCGTCTTTGATATCACCCTTACATGGTGGAGAAGGACGTTAAACTCCCACCCAACCACCCGAACACTACAGACATCTTGAACTGCGGATTGCGACCTTTTCTTCATTTCCAGCTAAAAATATGACGTTGAATTATGGCACAGGTCTTGATATACGGAAGTGATTTCTCGTCGCCAGT